>VDFB02281492.1:985711466-986311466 GCA_007258455.2 Sequoia sempervirens
GATTTTCGAGGAATGGGAGAGATGGGAGCAAGAAGCCTCGAAGGAAATGGAGGAGGAAGTCGATGAGTACCATGAACACCCTGAGTATGAACATCGAATGATTGACAAGGTGGTCTACGAGGAAGAAGGAATGGGGTCTTCTGAGAGCAGAGATGAAGAGGAGGGTGCATGTGGTAGAACTATTGTGCAGACCTTCGATGATGATCTCGGCAGAGGGAAATGGGCCAAAAACTCAAGCATACAGATGAAGAAGAGATGAAAGGCTGTCACCTCCCAAAAGAAGAGCAAGAAGGTGGCAGAGCAGACATAGGAACTCCTACAGGAAACAACTGGAGGTTGTACCCACCTCAGGAGAAGGATATTAGGAGGACAAGCTTCTAAGTGATGGGCATGGGGACAAACAAACTGAGGAGGGGAAAGGGAAGGAAATTGAGATAGATTAAAGTCCCTGAGGGAGATTAACTACTAAGCCTCCCATCAAACGCCTCACATTCATCCAAGACTCCGATGAGGAAGAAGGAGACAACACCAAAATGAAAGAAAAGACTCCCACAGGTGAACAAACGGAGATTCAGACAGAGGGAGGCAAGGGTGATCGAGAATTGCCCAAGGAAAAATCTACCATGCCTGAATGGCTAGAGAAGCAACTTGAAAAGAAGACTCCCAACCCAAAGGACCCAAGAGCGAGGATAGAATCTATCCTAGCCCAAGCACAAATCTCAACCAAGAAGGAGAAGAAGCCTAAAGTTAGGTCTAAGGTAACGATGGATGCTTCCGGATCCCGAACAGTGCAGATAGCAACACTAGTGGTAGACCAGGAGGGAGTAAGTTATAACGTCTCCACCATTAACTTGGGGACTGCTACCAGAGAACAGAAGGTGGAACATCTTGAAGAGTCAGTAGCTATGGTGGTGCACCTAATACAAAAAGATAAGGTGTCGAAAGATGAGCTTAAAGCACAAGTAGCCACTTTGACGAATTACATCCAACAATGGTCTTCAGTGGATGACATGCCTACCATGTTCGCGGCTCCACCCCAATTGTTGTCCAAAGAACAGATTGACAAACTAGAAAAGAGGAAGAACTTGGATAAGACTACGGAGAGTTGGTTCCGACAAGTCCTGTACGTCGGGAACATGGGTATCAGCGGGACTATTCAGATGGCCAACAAGTTCTTAGATTTACAGAAGGCCCTGGAGGGAACCAAGAAGCTCTGCACCGACTTCCCTGCAACATATAATTCCACCTATCCAAAGATTGAGGCCATCCTCTGGGCTACCAAAGGCCATGTGGGAAAAGGAGCTCACATTCAAAAGGGACGACCATTGGTTGGTGGACGTGTGGAAGCGAGATTTTGATAACAAGAGGGAAAGACTAGAGCAGATAATGGATAAGGTGGATCCGAATATCGAATGGGTCAAGGAAATCAGGGCGGACAACGCTCGGTATTTGAAGCTAGTGATGGGATACGACACACCCGCGGTGCAAATGGACCAGTAGAAAATAAGGCCTTATTTCCAGAAGGCAATGGAGGATGGGATGTCCAATGAGATAACCGTAGATTTCATGAGTTTTTCCACCCGTTCCTTCACCTAGTCAAAGTTGTTCAGAGATCACATCGCAAAGTATGACGAAGACTAGAAGAAGCTTGAAGACAACTCGAAAGAATGGAATTATCAGATGCTACGGTCCGAAATCATAAAGGTTGACAAACTCCAACCGATGATTTTGAAATTCATGGCATATGCAACATTGAAGAAGAAATAAGGTAGCCTTATTATCAATGAAGAGATCCTAAAGGAATAGCTATAGCAAAAAGAGCAATCAGCAAAAGACAAAATGCTACAGTGTTGTTACTAGATGACGAAATAGGGATATGGACAAAACTGTATTTTAAATTGTAAAATATTGGGGGTAGGTAGAACCCTAGTTTGTAGTGAATCTTGGCCACACAATGAGATTGAATCTTGGCCATTCGTTCTACTTTTTGGGAACTATAAATAGGGGGTCTCCTCTCATTTCCAAAGAGAGTTGAGTTGTTGTAAAGACATGCTGCTGAAATTTATAATGAAAATACATTGACTTGGTGCATTTTCTGAATTCTTCACATGTTTCATGATTCAATCTCCTTTGTTGAATGCTTTATTTAGATTTGCATTGCTGTTTTAAGTTATATTTAAATTGCTTGAGTAGATTTTAGTAATGCTATTCTGTAGTTGTAAAAATTGTTGTTGTGTAGATGCCTTCCTTGCCCATACTTTTTGTTGTTTCTCACTAGTAAATAGCTATGCAAAGTTAGTTTGGGATTGAATTCAAAGCTGCTCCACACTTTTATCTTTGTTCATACATATATATGGTGAATGAATGGTGAAATATTTGTAGGCCTTAGAAGATAGCACAAATTTCATGAGACTGTGAATTTTCTGGTTAAGTGAAATTATGTTTGAATGAAGCTGTCCATGGTAGGAACTCCATGATTACTATTCATAGTTTGTTGTAGATCCAGGAACCTTCTCTATTCCCTGCTTTTTTTCCTCTTTTTTTAAGAAACAACCTGTGCTAAGGTTCATTGCACATTGTAAATCCAAACTTAAAGAAAACACTAAAGTTTTAGATTGTTGTTTGAACCTACAACAAATTGCATCGTAACTCCCATCTCAGAAACTTCAAATTTTAAGATCCACTCCACATCCAGCTACGTAAGTCTGCCTTGTGATTACCGGAAAAATCACATCAAACATCAATTGAGGAATTCTATGCAAGTCATGACTTGACACCCGAGAGACCTTGAAGAAATTTTTAGCAACTTGCCCGTTGGAGGTTTCCTTTCAAGAGAGGTGATGCATCTATGCATTGTCTGTGTTGAGAAAGTGTACAAAACACCCATCAATAGGTCTCACAAAGTTCCATAACATTAGTAGGAAAAATAAATTAGGATAAAATAAACAATTAATCACTAAAATTAAATGCTAGGACTTGAAAAGGTTGAGATGCCTTAATACCAACATATGACACATGTCCCTTTGCAAGTTTTTAATAGTTCCATGATAATTTCTTAGATTCTTATGTTGTGATTCATGAGTGAATATGTTTTAAAAATTAAAAAGTTAAAGAAATGTGCATCTAGCTAGCCTCTTACAATTAGAAGTAAAATGTGATGCAACTTTACAATATTTTAGTAAACACTATCTATCTATTTAAAGGTTGTTGAATTTGACCAGATACACAAGTGTCTAAATTGTGTATTATGTATGGTGTAATTTATTTGGTTGTGTGGACACTCAAATTTGACTAACATATTCCTACCAAAACATCATCATTTGCCATGATTAGGTACCATCAATCCATCTTTTGCATTTAATTAAATAATTTCGTTATTTAATTAAATTACTTATCTTACCACAAAATTGTTTAATCAATTTATTAATTATTCTTCCATTAATTAAATACTTTTTTATTATTCAATTTATTTCCCACTTCTCAAAATTAAATAATTATTCAATTATTTAATTTATATATCCATTCTCCAATTACATAAATAAAATCATTATCTTATTTATTTAATCCATTTTGTCCATGTCATTAATAATAAATTTATTTAATTATTTATTAATTACCCATGCATTTCCACATCACTAGTTGACTAAGACAAAAATTCAATCCACTCATCAATCAAATCAATCTTCTCAACAATCAATTTATTCAATTCCCACTTAGTCTCACTTATCTCTTCAATCAATTCTCTTAATTGACTCATGAAATCAATCATCTCCAATCATGTAGCTAGTTAACTATCCAATCAAATCCTCTCAACAATTCTAAGCCATTGATCTTCTCAGTCTCTCATCAAATCTTGACCGTTGATCGATATCTCAAAATCTATAAAATAAGTCTATCAATCATCAATCTCTCTCTCATCCATTGCAAGAAATATATAATCATATCATACTCAAAGTGCTTTGTGTGAATCTAAGAACAACTTGTCATAACACTTTTCTCCAAGGTGAACAGAGGAGAACAATGGAGCCCAAATTGAAGGTCCTATAGGTTTATGGTATTGCATTTGTTTAATCTTATTTCAATCACTTTATTGATGTGATTTTGATTGTGATTTTGTTTCAAATTGTTGTCAATAATTGGATTTCATAGTCATTTTCCAGGTTATACATTTTGGCATGCCCGATAAGACACTCAAGTCCCTATATTTGATGTTTTTTGTGAGTTTGTTTTGTTTTGAGCAGCTTCAGGTCCCTTTGGCACATTTGTTTGTAGGTGGGCACAATGGCGGTTCAAAATGGAATATTTGTGAGGTACTTTGGTGTAATTGTGAACCATATTGGCACATTTGTTAAGAAGGGTTTCACCAAAATTCAACATCAATTTTTCTCTTAATCTCTATTAATTTATAATTTTCTAACCTTTGTGTGCTTATTGGATCATCACTAACCTTGATTTTGTAGATTTATAACCCAAAAATAATAGATTTTCTTCTCAGATTAAAGGGTTTTATCACCATTTTCTACAATTTTTTGTGTTTTTGGGTAGATTAGTGCATTTGCAATAGAGTGGCACAATTGCAAGAGATGTTAGTGTAATTTTCACCCAAAGTGGCACAATTGTCACCCAGAGTGGCACAATTTTCACCCAAAGTGGCATAATCATCATTTGTAGGTTTTTATCCTCCCTCGAATTTTCTACATCACTTCTGATCGTGGTTTTGCAAGATTGTAACCCTAGAATTCTAAATTTGCTTCTTATTTTTTATATTTTTTTGTGTTTTGGGCAGATTGGTGCAACGACACCCAGCGGTTACTCCATAGAGTGGCATAACTACCATTTGTAATTTTTTCCCCTTGGTGTTTCCTATATCACTTCTAATGCTGGTCATAAGATATGTCCTAGAATATCTAATTTTATTCTCAAATTAGGTAGCCTTTATATAAAACCCCATCGCATGCACCTAGATGTATTCAAGTAAAAATGTTACAATAAATCCACTTTTTTTAAAGTTAAAACAAACCTAGAGGACGATGCAATATTGTGGAAGCACAACTATTTTTTTTTAAGTTAAAACAAGACGAATAAAGTAACCTACTCTAGCCACATACATCCTCTAGGCTATGCAACGCGTCTACATGTGAACACCATTACTTATAAAATTTAACCAACCATAGCATATGAATATTAAACTCAAGATACAACTTTCAACAAAATATTAAACCATTTCAAGATAAATCTAACACATAGAAATGTATTAAACATATTTCCACATATACAACACCATTAAATCCAATAATGAATAGATCATAAATACTATTACAATTACATCACAAAGGTTCACCTCGATACAAATGAGGTATTACAATTATACACATAGATCCACAGTTACAATGAAGGAGAAGAACAACTCCAGAGAACCACACGAGCTCCTCGAACAAGAAGAGCCCGCCATCACGAATAGGAAGAGAAACTCAACAGTGTAAGATGCACGCCACCCAACCATCTGGTACCCGTAGGCCCAGCCCCCGTGCTAGGAGATAGTAACAGGTAACCAAGACAAACCTATTACCTCTAGACACAAGTAATATACAAGACCACACTGTACCAGTAAATGCAAAACAACACTGTACCAGTAAACACAAAACATAAGGTTACATTGCTTCCAGAACCACTGAATCAAATACATCCACTGTATAATACAAATCGACCGTTGTCATAGGAGGAGTGTCATCACAAAGGTTGCATTGGTTATCCAAAGGAAATCTTCCTAGGTCCCGGCCCCCCTCTAGGGTTATCCTGGTAACCTCTCACGATTCCGGCCCCACATGCACACCAGTGCGGAATCGATTATCTTTCAAGAAGACAAGATAACGATCTTGCCATTCTAGGCCTTCCCGACTCATCTCAAGTCTCATACTAGCCCTTGAGCCAATGAGCGAGGCTAAATTATCTGATTAAATATTAAGCTACTCCATCCCTAATAAAGGTTATTTAATTTCCACTGATTAAACTGACTTTCACACGAGTTATCCTGGGACCCCTTTGTGTCCCGGCCCCCGTTGAAAGCCACTCCCCTATCGACAACACAATAACATATTCCACAACCCAAGGGTAGACAGTGCACAAAATACGATAACAAATATCAACTATTTTGCAAAGAACAACACATCCCGTTCGTAGTAACCGGGTGCTCAAATCAAATCACACAACCCGTTCATAGTAATCGGGTGTTCAAACTAATTCACACATCCCTACGGATGTTAAATACTGAAACCCAAAAAACGTGCACTACCCAAGGAAAATCTCAAAAAGGGCGAACAAAAGATATAATAACCCTCTCACAATTTTACAATCTCTGGAAGACTTATAATTTTCTCGACAACAAATATCCCCAATGCCCAATACACAATTACAGAAGAATACACAACAATAAGAAGCCACTCAAGTAATTAAATAAATGACCATTAGGATTTCCTAAATCCAATAAATCCACAACGAATTAAACCAACTGCTTAACTTCGAGTTTGACAATTACTCATAATATTCAATTCAAATTGCCCGCAAATGTGAACAGAAAATAATACAACTTAAAATAATTCAGGCACTTAAATAATCTAATATTCAGATTTCCTAAATCCAAATTGAATCAATATCTATTTAAATACAAATCAACTTTCACTCCTAAGTCTTTTATTTTAACATTTTATTAACCCATGCATTTACATGCTTTTATTAATATATAAATACTTCTATTTACAAATCATAAGGAAATTAAAACTAATTGTTAACTCAAATTTCACAAACAAATATAAATAGAAATCTTAATCCTTCTAATAAAATCATCTTATTATAAAACACCTACTTGTGCATTGTATGCATTAATTAACGATATAATATTTCTTTTAAATAAATATATATATTTCTAATTACATAATCTAATTATTATTTTCAACGTTTATTTTAAAATATCAAATTGTGCATGTGCATGCACCTATTTAAAAATACATTTAAATATCATAAAATTATATGCAATTTTTCTAATATATATTTTTAAACAAATAAATAAATATATAAATATAAATTAACAATTTTCAGACAACCCTAATCAGTACTTGCGACTTTAATAACTTTTGTTTTCGGATCTGGGTTTCTCTGAAATTTTTACTGAAGGTGCGCAATCAAATCGTCTAAAACATATAAAAAATTCAGCCCTACCCAGTTCGTAAATTTTGAGTTATGATTAATTTAGTAACGCACTCTCTCTGCTATTTTGATTTTCAAATTACCAGAGGTTTCCAATTATTTCAGTTTTCTCAGAAGATTTTTTTCAATCCTACAGAGGTTTTCTAATTTCTCAAATACTTTTATTTGTATTTTCTATTGTTTAAAATCATTCCCTACAAAGATCTAAATCTTCAACGGTAATTTATCATTTTCTACAGAAGAATAAATTATGTTTTCACAGGAAGAGGTTTCTAAGTTTTGATTTAAATTCAACAGAGGTTCAATAATTCCACTATAATTTCCTCCTGTATAAATCTATTTCGAATAAACAAATTACACAGAGGATTTAATTGTTTTTTACAGAGGTTTCATTTTCACGGCAATCTTTTAAAAGAAAGAAACAAGAACTTCTACAGTATTGAAAAATCATTTCCTAAAACATTTCCAATTTGCATTACAGTAATAAAATAACTTTTTAATTTCAAATTTCACAAAAACAGTAAAGAACCTGTTACAGAAGAATGTTGCCTCAAGAAAATGTTGCCGAGCTTCTCTATAATTTCAATTCTCAATGTAGCCAAAGCTTTCTTCAATGCAATTGCCTCCTTCCAGAAGACACAACCAAAAACACAGCCAAGAATTCTACAACAAAATAATTCTAAAACAATTTCCTCAGAGATCCACAATTTCCTCACCAATTTTCCACAACCCATACAAAACTTTTCCGTGAAACAACTTCTTTTCTTTTTCCCTAATATCTCTCCCAATAATGAATTTCCAACAACCAGATAACAAATTTCTAACTCAGAGTTATTTCAACAAAATATCTTTTCCCTCAACAACCAAAGATATTTTCGAACCACATGCATTTAAATAAAATAAAACAATTTACTAATTGCAACTAATTTAAATATTCTTACTTATTTAATTACCATATTTTTTTAATAATAAAATTTACTCAATCAACATAATCAAAATTTATTTATTTATTTATTCTAAAACCCTCACAACAATAATTCATTTAATTAAATATTTAAAATTAAATACACATTTAATCTACTAAATTAAATTTGCACAAGAATAAAATACCTAGAACAACAATGATAAAACTAAGACCAAATTCAAACTGACGACACACTGTACTAGGGTAAAGGTATGACTAGGTAACCCGTTACTATCTCCCAATATTACTGTTGAGTAGTGGACACGCTCAGACCTGTGAAACCAGGTGAAGCTAATGTCCTGGTACCTGCAATCCTGCAAACAAGCAAATGTCGCACATGTATACATATAATCAATCATACACACTGTGAAGAGAGAATTGCGGAAATAACAAGACACTCGCGAGTGAGTGATGTAATACCGTCCTCTTCACCAATACAGTCACATCAAAACTGACAAAATTAAAACATCAATAATCAATAAATGAGCATACATCATTATTAATTCAAATAACAACTATGCTAATGTGAAAACATGTTATAAACAAATAATCAGTCACAACATAACCGAAACACATAACAAAGAAAGCATTGTCGATCAAAAGATCCAAAATGGAGGGGTGTTACATTTTACCTTTGTTTTTTGCAAAATTTTGTGGTTTTGGGCAGAGTCTAGTGCAATTGCAAGATGAAGTGGTGCATTTGAGACATAAGGTGGCACATTTTCTCAGGACATTGGTACAATTGTGCTCCTATTTGGCACATTTACTCTTCATAATTGTGTATCTATTGGAAGGTATAATCTGTTATTAATCATTTTCACCTTCTTTGGTGTAATTTTCTATGCAAGTTTAGGGTTACTAATCTATTTTTGAGTAGCTAAGGCATTCGTGGGATAGAATACCGAACACTCAAAATATTGACATATCTGTTGTGGGACCTTGTGTTTCAAGGATTTATAGATTAGATAAAATTTTGATTTCTTAAGGTAAATGAATTGTGTATCATGTCTGGTGGAGTCTTGAGTACATATGCTCTCCTCTTGTGCCTTGAGTGAACTTAGGGATAAAAAATACTCTTGATTATGCATTTTTGTTCTTTTACCCAAAGGATTTGTCTACATATGCTTGCCCCTTATTCCTTGTACAAGCCTGAGGGTTAGAAATAACACCACTATTCCTTCCTTTTTATATTTAGTAGGAGGCCTAATTGGGGATCTCATCACCCCAATGATGACCTCAACTACACATTCAGGCGGGGTATAAAAAGGGGGGAGAATGAAAGTTGTACCCCAAGGTGTAGCTAGCATCATTTGAGCCAAGCCTTGTGACCCTTGATTTTTTGAGATATGTATAGGTGAGGAGAGTGGGGGAGACCCCTCTAATCTCAGGCATTGTAGACGAGCTCACTATTCATTGATTTCACTATGTTTTAGAAGCCTATAATACCTTAAGTCATTGGTTTGGTGTGGTGCAGGGCATAGTATCATGCCCAAAGTTACTCATCATTTACTTTCTCTTATTGAGGTGACAACTATCCCTTGGTAGGGTCTTGTCCTTCCAAGGTAAGGGGTGTAACAGTGGTACATGATCTTTGCATACTCTAGTTACCCATTCATTTGAAGATATTATGCTTCAATAGGTGGGCCTACATCAAGTCAACACACCTACTTAAATAGCAAGGTTGTTAGTGTGATTTCCGTGTTTTCATGTGATAATACTTTTGATACCACTTTTTCTACTACCTTGAAAAGTGTCAAATAGCGATTATGTTTGTTGTGTGAAGTTTTTTCTTTCCAAAAACTTCTCAAAACTCAGAATTAGACCAAATCTAGTAGAATCACACAATTGACCTTTAGAAACTTGCATTTTTCTATTCTATCACACAACTATGTATCATTCTATCAAATTGTTTGACATAAAGCTCAAAAAACTCAAATGTAGGTTATAACTATGCATCTATTAGCCCTCTATCACATCTATATTATATTGGCACATTTGTGGCTTAGTTTGGCACAATTGTAGCTTAAAGTGGCACAATTTTCTAAGACTACCATATCACTAATTCTACTTTGAAAATTGAATTGTCATCCATTCTTGCTTAAAATCCCACAATTGAACCTCTAATTAACATAACTGTCCTATCTTATGGTGCAATTATTTTGTGTTCAAACATAATTCTTCTATCATTAGATTGCTTACTATCACCAAACCTTTCAACCATATAAATAGACCTATAATAGACAAATTATAGACCTACTACATACACAAATAGACATAAGACACCCCAATTGAGTCAATTATCAAAATCTTGGGTCAAAATCCATAAATTATACCATTCGTTACTACCCCAACTTGGCAAGGTCATAACTCCTAGCTTGGTGGTCAAAATTATGACTTCTTTACATTGTTGGAAAGATATCCAAAAGATCTAATTTCAATCCCTAGGAAAGTATGCCTTTGACAACCATTTCAAATGATTGGTGACAGTATTGACCCCAATTCCACTCTGAAGGCCTCAAAAATGCAATTTACTAAAACATAAAAATATTAAGAAAATTAATTTTTGATATTTTTTATTTTTGTTTGTGCCAATGCCACCCAAGTGCTTCTTAATAGCTACCAAATCAAATTAATCATCTATTTTTCATCCCATACATCATTCACCAAGGTCTTGATACTTGATTTCCACATAGAAATCTCATGGAGCCTGATCAAAGTTAATTAGTACCATAACCATGGGTGATACTCAACATGGGTTTGGCATGCCTTCTTCTTTGGTCACCAAAAATTCTTACCAAATACCACTACCATCCTCATCAAGGGTTATGCTTTCTTTATAAAACATCATCAACACCACCCTCATAAAATACATCACCAACAATACTCCACCACCCACCATAGGGGAAATGAGTTCTAAGTTCAATATCATGTCACAAAATAATTTCGCCTTGTCCCCTTATACATCAAGTAGTACAAAGTACAATAATAAAAGATGGAATTCCTTGTGATTCCACTCTAACACTCATTACAATTTGTGGATGATAACATGGTTTAGGAACTTTTCCACCCAACCACCAAGCTACGCTTCCCTGGAATTCTTCCTAACTCGAAGAATACGTGACCATGCACAAAATACTTAGCAATAGAAAATGATATGCAAGGTGGAATCTAGTGCGTATCTAACATAACTGCATGCATTTCCATCCATATTTAGAACATGCAAGATCAATGTTAGGAAATGACATAGAGTTACAACATAAAATTAGTCCATTCAATAATATGGGCTACATAGGCACTTGGCCAAGCATACACTATATACAACAACAAAATGATAGATCTTGGAAAAAGAAAAACCTATACCCTTTGTTATTCCATTTTCCACACCCATCCTAGAAGGAAACCTTCTACATACACAAGGAAACACTCTTCCCTTCTTGCATTTAGTTTGCAAACATACAATCTGGTTTACAATAGGTTATCCTACCCAACCTTCTTATGAAATTAAATCAGAAAATTTACAAGCACAATATTCATATGATTCGCTAGGAAATCCTATAAATCAACAAATTCTTGCAAAACAAACTAAACCATATTTATTTATTTTGTACGATATGCAAAAAAAATTAGTCATTTTAACATGTTCAATATGCAACAATTTAATGTATTGTTCAAGAAATTTTCACAACACATGTCTCAACATACTATTTCAAATATTTACTTTCTCCTTTCTCTACGAAGTGAATTCATACATTATTCAAAAGAAAATAAGTTGTTAAAAGAAGGTATATCACATGTATACAATGTATATACATGATTGGTTTATGTATATACACATATATGGCCTTTGATTATATTATTATAGTATACATATATATTCTTTTATTAAACAAAAATGAACCATTTTCACATAGAATAGTATGTTTCCATTTTCATTTAATGTTAGAAAGAAAACATTGAATTTTACTAGAAAACCTATTTTACAATAACTTTTGGATTCAATCTAACAATATTTTAAAACTGCACTGGATTTACTTCAGATTTTAGGAAAACCCCTTCAGTATTTTCACAAGTTTACATAGAAAATAAAAGAATGTTCTCATTAACCATTTAACTTGTTCTTTCCCCTTTGTATAGTTATGTTTATTCATTTTGCATATATCCATTTTTTTTTTGAAAATAATTTAATAAAGAATCCTTCTTATTCTAATATTCATATTGATTTACAATGATTATTTTACATCCAGGCTATTATTGGGTAAATGGATCATGAAAGTTGATGGTTTATGGGACTCGTTTAATCTAGAGATTCATCGTTGTCATTTGATAAACATGGGTATTCGTTTTAGAAATGACCCATTGATGGTTCTCACTATTAAGTCCATTGGTGTGAATAACACTTACATGCCCTCCACTTAATAGAGGTTTGAGGAAATGATACAACAAATGGGTCAATCCCTCAAGCAAACGAGGGTCGACCTACTCTAGAACTTCTTTTGACATGTGAGATAGTCTATACAGACATAAATGAACATGTACATATGTGGGAAGATCGACTTCTAAGAAGAATATATAGATCGACATTATTACTGTGGATGCTAAATCTTCAAATGGCTTATAATCTAACACACATTAGCATGGTTAGTTGTTAAAACAAAGCAAAATTTTAACATCCATATGAGATAATGATTTACATGTTAATCATGCAATGAAAAGAATCAAGGAAACTAAATAAAACACACAATAACATGAATCAAACCCTATCCTATAGTGGATTGGTTCTTCTATGGAAAGAAACCCTTTCCCAATCCTTTGCTAAGCTCCATGATATTGATGATATGAAATGCTATGAAGATATGATATGGATTCAAATGACAATGATATGGAGAAAGATCTAAAGATTGTGGAGGATTGATACAATAAAGAAGCTCTCTATTTATATAATAGAATGATAGAAGAATTTCAAACATGGAGGATATGGGACTAAAGATCCACCAATGAGAAGAGGCCACTTGTCAACTTGTGATAGGCTTGAGGAATGAGCTCATTTTGGTCAATGTGCCAAAGAGGGGGAGATTCAAATTTGAATTTAAGAGTTAAATGCTAAGTGGTGGACATGTAAGAGAGAATTTATTTCCATGTTGGAAGGGACAAGTCAACTTTCTTTTCAAATTCAAATTTGGAGAATATTCTCAAAAGATGCTTTGTTGAGGGAAAATGTTGAATTTATAAATGAATTAAAATGCTTTATTGGTGCAAGTGGGAAAAGCTAGAGGATGTGATGGGTGATTAGATTAGGTTAATCAGGATTAGATTAACTTAGATAATGATTAGATGCTTTTGACCCATTTGACTTAAATATTTGGATTTAAATTAAATCAAGGGGAGATGAAAGGTGATTTCAGATTTAATTAAATAAATGTTTGATTTATTTAATTAAAAGGATGATGATAGGCTTAAATTAAATAAAGTTAATTTATTTAATTTAAATTGGTGACCTTAGGAGATTAATCAATTAAACTTGGTTTATTTAATTGACAAGTGAATATGAATTAGTTAAATATGCATGATGTCAATTTGACGTGACTACAATTACAGATCAATATTTTGCTAACACATGGTGGTAAAGGCTTATTGGCCGCCACCCCCTTATTGGGTTGGAAAAACCTTCAATATACATACCTCCATTGGCTTATGAGGCCAAGTCAAGGCTAAGAGCCCGCAACCTTTAGTAGCCATAAGGAATGAAAAGAGTCGATGACAATATATATACCTTCACACTATGAAAGTAGAATTAAGACATGAAGTCTTATATGACCCATGATCATGGATTTTATCCTTGCGGATTACCCACAAAATAGTTTAGCTCTCTGTGAGGGCCTAATACATAGCTCAACTATGATGGCCGATACATACACTAGTAATAAACATTGTTAAGGAATAAACACAGCTTGGGTGGTGGCCAATACTCAGTGAAGAGGTGGGTTCTCAGTTGCAAGACAAATACACAAAGATTACATATAAATCCTCAACAATAAGAGAGGAGGTGTGGCGGCCAAAGGACTCAAGTCTATCCTTTCATCGTATTATTGAAACCAAAGAAAATTTAAGAGCAACAGATGCATTGGTAATGCATATAGATGGGCCTTTCATGAAGGTCGATAAGAGGTGACATGCAAGGTTGTTGATCCTTCCAAGTAACATGGTTTAAATAACAAAAGAAATCTTTGATTAATAGAGCAACTCGACATTATAATGACATAGTAACTTGAGTATAATGAAGATGAGGCATAAAAGAGAAAAATAAAGCCCAACACAAGGCCATTGATAGAAAAAAAGAGGTTACCATGAATGATATAAAGAAGATAAAACATTTCATTTAACACCCACTAATAATACAAAGTTTATACAACGAAATAAAAAGATAACAAATGCCTTTAATACATTATAGAAGATTCTCAATAGGCCATACCTCTGATTTTTTCTCAACTGATCGATTTCTAGGATGAAAGACGAAGGAAACAACGAGATTTCTTTTCCAAATGGTTTGGCCTTTTCCTATTCTTTATGGCTTTTCTTTCGTGAAAATCTCCTTTTTCCTAATCGTGCTATATTCCTTGCATTTTCTTAGTGATTCCCTTTGTTTGAAATCTATGTTTTACTCTAAATTGAGAGGGCTTCATAATTGTTAGCCACCCCCTAACTTCTTGCAATAAAAATCTCTCTTTTTCCTCAGGGTTATGGGTGGCCCCTTATTCATTTTAAGTTTCATATTTTTTTGAAATTTAAAATCAGGGTATTAATGATTGCCCATTGTGGTTTATATTCCTTCAATTCTTAAAGAGATTTTAAATAAAAACATTATTTTATCTTCCCATGTGTTCATTTTGTTAGAGTTATCATACATTAACTAATAATTAATTAATCTCTAATTGATTATTCGTCTAATTTATTCTTACACACTTTAGGTAAACTTAGGAATGCTTTATTAGTTGAGTTAATATTAGATCATTATGTCACATTTCATGTGATGTTGACACTTGCCATGATCTGGTCTCTTTCTCATTTAGGGCTTTGCTCTTATAAGCATTCAACCCTTATTGTAAATATCTACTTGGATATTATTCATGGGAAATATCACGGCTTTCATATCTTCTTGAAAGCTTCTTTTATAACTTTTCCTTCTTGTTGAATATAACAATTCTTGTTTGCAGATCTCTTGTGTGGAAGATCTCTTTGTTGTTTGATCCTGTGGCTCATGGTTTTGTGTTTGTTCCACAGTTCTAACATGGTATTAGAGTGTGGATTCAACAAACTCCTTCTCGATTTATGAGGTTTTCTTCTTCAACAAGGGTTGCAGGCTTCAAATCTGAATCCCCTTTGCTTTTGTTGCAAATTTTGGAGGTGGGAATTTTTTGAAGCATTTTTGTGTGAAAACAACCTCGCCATTGGATCCGAATCTGTCGAGAAAGTCAAATTTAGCTTTTGTTTCACCTGATTTGGATTTTTGATGCCAGATATATGAAGGTTTGAAGAAAGGGCTTTTTACCATATTGAGAGGGTGCCTAATTTTTTGGGGCATTTTGAGCCCAAATAGACCTCACCGTTACATTTGGAGTGGCCAAAAACCTTAAGATCGCCTGTCAAATCGTCAAATTCTGAGTTGGGAGCACCTGAGGCAAAAAAAATTTGCCAAGAAAGCCATACGGCCTCCCCAACATGCAAGTCAAGGTGAAATTTTTAAAATATATATAATATTTTTACCCTACAATTAAAAAAAAATCATTAGTGTTTTTTCAAAAAAACCAAATCACAATTTTTTTTTTTGAAAACAATAAAATGTTTTTAAAAAAATAAAAGGGGAGGTGATTTTTTTTTGGTGCGGATTTTTTTGGTGCAAGTGTCATTTATGAAGGTACTCGCAGGGTACCTACATTTTGCAGGCCCTGCGAGCCCGTACTCTCCTCGGCGACGCTTCTTGCCGACCAGTGATGAGTAGACAAAGTCATTCGACATCTTTACACTGCTGACAATCTTTTTTCCAGCTAGCTTTAGATTTACCGGCGACAAACTCCCATTCCCGGCATGCATGATTTTTCAGCGGACGGTGAATTTTCCCGACCACTCTCAAGTCAACAGCGGCAGAGAATATTTTGTCCTTACAGAGAATATACCAGTCACCATTTTTTGTGTAGGGGGAGTGGATTTTTTCTAGGCAGAGGCAATATTCTCAGGAATATTCTGCTGACGTCAGCATGACGTCTCAGGGCTTGGCCCTTTGTTGACCCCCTTTGTGCCTTAAAAGGGGTGTTTTTTTTTCTTTTAGTCGTATTTGGGGCATACGATATTGTTTTTCAGCAAACAAGATATCGTCGGAAAGCTGATTTTGTTAACTTTCCAATGGTGTGGGTTTCATCACTTATTTTTGCTACTGATGCATTTTACAACTTGTTGAATTCAGAGGAGTTTTTTTCAGTCTCGAGCTCGTAACTTTTGACCAGTTTCTCCATTTTTCACAATCTCAACGGCATTGGAACCATCTTTTAGAGCTCTTCAATTCCATCCATGCAATTTTTCTAGATTTTACATTAGGTACATTTTATTTATTTTTTTGTGTTTTCCCACTCTGGTGAATTACCTAGACATATTAGCTCTTGGGAACTTCTCGTTTGCATGGGGTGCTTCGTTTTTGGCTGTTCTTTATGTATTTCCAATTTTCTTTCCTATTTGGGCATTGTTGACATCCTTTTCATGCATGTTCTCTTTTGTAAACACATTGAGATAAAGTGTCTTTGTATTGCACATGTATTATGGGATCTTGCACATCACTTTGTGCCTTATTGTACTCGCACTATGATATAAAGTACCATGAGGGTTGATGTTTTCTTTTGTTTTCCTTCATACCTTTCTCATGCGTATGTGACTTTTGTTTTCACATCCTTTCTATTTGCTTGTACTTTCATGATTGCACCTTTAGATGTTCTTGGTTCCTCTCCATGCACTACTTTCAGGCATTCAGTTTCAATGTACTTGTCACGCCTCTCCCTTTTAGCATTATGGGGGGTTTCTACTGTTGGTGCTACTACTTCCTTGGTTCCGTGTTGGAGTGAGCTATGTATACAGTAATTGTTCCTATGTACTAGGCAGATGCAGCGGATGGTTACCCATGCATTTCGGTGAAATGGAACACTTACCATATGGACACTCTTGCATTCCTGTTTCTGGAGGAGACCTTCCATTTTCTCATGATCAATTCTTTAGACTATTGGTACTTGTGCCATTTGTATCTTCGAGTTCTTGATGTTTTCCTTGGTTTCCCATCGGATTCAAGTAGTGTCGTTGGGGGAACTCATACAAATTCCTCTCTTCTTCATTCTGATCATCAGATGTTTCAGAGGAGGTTATTCTTTCGACATTACAACAGTCATTCTTCGACAGTGTTTGCAGCTTCTTCATGCTTCTGGATGTTCCTTTGTTCCTATCTTTTGGGACAACCTTATTTTTTTGGAGGCTTCTATTAGTCCTTCACTTGGATTTCATCTCTTCTTGGAGTAGAGTTTTTCCCATGAGGTTTTCTCTATTTCTCCACATTATAGAGATCTTTTGTTTGTACATGGGTACCTTAGTTGGCCTTGTTTTCTAGGACCCATCTTGCATTCTTTTTAGGGTTTTTAGCTACTCCCTAAGTTCATCTTAAGGGGGCGTGTTAGAGTTATCATACATTAGCTAATAATTAATTAATCTTTAATTGATTATTAGTCTAATTTATTCTTACACACTTTAGCTAAACTTAGGAATGCTTTATTAGTTGAGTTAATATTAGATCATTATGTCACATCTCATGTGATGTTGACACTTGTCATGATCTAATCTCTTTCTCATTTAGGGTTTTGCTCTTATAAGCATTCAACCCTTATTGTAAATGTCTACTCGGATATTATTCATGGGAAATATCACGACTTTCATATCTTCTTGAAAGCTTCTTCTGTAACTCTTCCTTCTTGTTGAATATAGCAATTCTTGTTTGCAGATATCTTGCGTGGAAGGTGTCTTTGTTTGTTGTTTGATCATGTGGCTCATGGTTTTGTGCTTGTTCCACAATTCTAACACATTTTATTATATATATAATATACGCATATTCATATACATGTATATATATATTTACATTACATATATATATACTTTGTATATATCCTTTCTTTTGATTGATAAACAAAAAGAAAACTTTTAAATATACAAGGTATAACAAATGAAAAAATATTTTGTTTTCCATTCGTTTACCTTTTCATCATCAACATATTCACATAAAAAAATGATATCTACCAATTGCAAATTTCAATGCAGATACTATGATTTTTCAATGGGGTGTACGATCTAGATTTCAACAAGCTTATCGATCGTCATCTGACTAAATACTCCTACCTCAACTATGTTCTCATTTTTCAACCTATTCCTACATTCACACACTTGCACTTGCAGAGTTTCATCAATAACCATTAACCGATGCTCAAAATGAAATGATTTCATTATTACATCATAACATTCATCCTTCATATTCAATCATAAAATTTACATGGATAAACATTTTCAAATGATGTTGAAATCTTAAATTTATCACAACTCAAAAACTGATAAATTTAATTTTCCAAATAATTTAAATAATTTAACATTATTAAATGTAAACAAAATTTTAGATGTGACATCCTTCCCCACTAGGAAGAGGCATTGTCCCGATGCCTTATTAGACAAAACTAAGTCATATATTTCTATTTCAACATTCAATCATACTATTTTCAAACCAAAATATCATAACAAGCAAATCCCAAATACTAGAGTAGTAATATCTCAATGAAAAATTAAGAGTCTATCTTGGAATCAAGTGAGGAAAGGAGCATTATATCTCATCTACATCTCCCCATGTGGCACTATCCTCAAAATATTGGTCCTATTTGACCTTATATTAAACAATGTCTCTATTTTACAACTTGACATTGCATCTATCTAGAATTCTAATGGGTTCCACCAACACCACCCCTAGATCCTGCACCTGTAAGGAATTCCAATCAAGTATGTGAGCTACATCCAGATGGTATGGCTTAAGCAAAGAAACATGAAACACATTATGGAGTCAAGCTAGAGCAAGTGGTAGAGAAAGTCAGTATGCAACCGGGTTAATCACTTCCAGTATATCAAAGGGACCCACATATCTTGGAGCCAACTTGGAAGATTTTCTGAAAGTAATAGAGCTCTTGTGTGGCTTAACTCTCAACAAGAATTTATCCCCCTCTACAAACTATCTGAAGGTTATTCTTGTTAGCATATCTTTTCTATCTATTTGTCGCTTCCTTCATTCTACCCTCGATGAGTCTCATTTTCTCTTCCATCTCCTTAAGCATTTCAGGACCCACCATGATCTTGTCTTCCAACCTATCCTAGCTAATGGGTATATGACACTTTT
Source organism: Sequoia sempervirens (assembly GCA_007258455.2). Lineage (NCBI taxonomy): Eukaryota > Viridiplantae > Streptophyta > Pinopsida > Cupressales > Cupressaceae > Sequoia > Sequoia sempervirens. The sequence goes on from VDFB02281492.1 coordinate 985,731,089, forward strand.
TCCCATAAAGAGCCTCAAAAGGTTCCATACCTAAAGATGCATGAAATGAGTTATTATAGGAAAACTCTATCAATGGTAGGTACTCCTCCCATTTATATTGTTGGTCCATGCAATACATTTGAAGGAGATCCTCTACTACCTGATTGACTCTCTCTATTTAACTGTCAGTCTGAGGATGATACATTGAACTAAAATTTAGCTTAGTTCCCAAAAATGCATTCAAATTTGTCCAAAATTTGGATGGCATCCAAGTATCCCTATTGGATATGATAGTCTCAGGCACTCCATGCAAATGAAAGATCTCTTGAAAAAATTTCTTGGCCAAGGTCAATGATCCATCCTTAAGGTTCCTTGGAATGAAATGTACCACCTTAGTCAACTTATCAACTACTACCAAGATGACATCATGCCTATTTTTACTCAAAGGTAACCCCTATATAAAGTCCATGCTAGTCACCTACCACTTGTACTCAGGTATATCTTGAGGATAGAGGAGCCATGTTGGATGTACATGTTCAACCTTAACTCACTAACATTCCAAGCATCTGGCTACATATTCAACTATATCCTTCCTCATTTTTGGCCAAAAATACAAAGATTTCAACTCTGCAATCATCTTGACAACTCTGGAGTGTCCTAAATAAGATGCATTGTGGATTTCCTCCAAGACCAACTTCTTGATATCTCTAGAATCTAGAATATACATCCTCCTTTGATATCTTAGGATTCCATCTGATTCAATTTCATACCCATCAAATCGATGGTCTGAGGGATTCTTTTCTAGAGCTTGCTTTACTCTTTCATAGTGCTCATCCCCTTGCAAGTGTTGCATCATTTGCTACCTTAGATTAGATCTTGTCCTAGCTATAGTTGCCAGATGTCTTCTACTAAGAGCATCTGCTGCTCTATTCTCTTATCCTTAAATGTACTCAATTCCAAAGTTGTACTCGCTAAGGAATTCCAACATTCTTCTTTGTCGATCATTGAGATTCGGTTGGGTGAAGATGTATCTTAGTCCCAAATGATCCATTTTAAGCTCAAATGGATTTCCCAATAGGTAATACCTCCAAATTTGTAAGGTATGCATTATTGCAGCCAATTACAAATCGTGTGGTGCACAATTCATTTCATGTTGCTTCAGCTTCCTTGATTTGTATGCTACCACTTACCCATCTTGCATTAATACTGCTCCTACACCATCTCCCGAAGCATCCATGATCATTGTGAATTGACCATTGGGATCAGGTATAGTCAACACTAGAGCTATAGTAAGCTTCTCTTTCAGGAGTTGAAAAGTGTGCTCACACTTTTTTGTTCATTCAAACTTTTTCCCTTTCCTTTGAAGTGATGTGATTGGGGTTGTGATTTGAGAGAATCCTTGTACATACTTCCTGTAGTATCCCACAAGACCCATGAAGCTGCAAACTTTTGTCACACTCTAAGGTGTTAGCCATTCCACAATTGCCTTTATCTTTTTAGGATATGTAGAGACTCCCTCTGCCAAAATGATATGACCTAGGTAGTGCACTTTGTTCTGATAAAATGAGCATTTAGATAGCTTACCAAAAAGCTTCTTCTCTCTCAAGCGTTGCAAGACTATCCTCAAATGCTTGTTGTGCTCCTAAATGGATTTAGAATAAATCAAGATGTCACCAATGAAGATCAAAATAAAATCATCTAGACAATCCTTGAATACATTGTTCATGAGATTCATAAAATTTGTTGGTGCATTGGTCAAAATAAATCTTACTACTGTGGACTCATAGTGTTCATACCAAGTTCAGAAAGCAGTCTTAGGGATGTCCTCTTCTTTTATTCTTAACTAGTGATAACTAGACTTGAGATCTATTTTAGAGAACACTTTCGCTCCCTTCATTTGATCAAATAGTTCATCAATTCTCAGGAGAGGATATTGGTTCTTGATGGTGGCCTTGTTCAACATCTAATAGTCGGTGCACAAATGTAAGGTCCCATCCTTCTTCTTTACAAAGATAACCGATGCACCCCAAGGGGACACACTAGGTTAAATGAGCCCCTTGCTTAATAGTTCCTGTAACTAGGCCTTCAATTCAAATAACTCAGTGGTAATCATCCTGTATGGGGCCTTGGACAAAGGTTGGAGAAATCAAATTCTCGCTTGGGAGGTAGCTCAATGAGTTCTTCAAGAAACACATCTTGATACTCCTTAAGAATAGGGTAATCATCCAAATAAGGTTTCATATTATCAGGTTCACTAACATGTACAACATAGATGGTACACCCCTTCCTTTGAGCCCTCTTGAGTTGCATGGCTTAGATCTGCCTTAAGTTTTAGTGGTCTTTGTAAACCATGAATCTCAATCGGGTCCCCATAGTCATCCATACAACTAACAATTTTGTCCTCACAGTTCACAATGGACTCATGTTCCGTTAGCCAATTAATCGCTAAGATCACATCATAAGATCCTAGGGGTGCCACATAAAGGTTGAATCAGGTTTGGAAATTAGGAAGTTCTAATTCATTGCAAAAGAGACAAGAATCCACCCTCTGTTGTGCTTGATTCCCATACTGAACCATCCAAGAATTGGCCATATGTTCGAGTCTAATGGGTAATTTAGAAATGATTCTCAGATCAACAAAACATTCAGTGACTCCAGTATTAATCAAAATGGAAACAGGTTGCCATAGAGCTTACCCAACAACAAGATGAGTGAGGCTTGAAACTCAGCTTGTTTATTGTCCACTTTCGCATGGATATGATGCTATGAAGCCTACTACTGGTTCCCTTCCTTTCATTCCCTTGAATGTTGTGGGTAACTTGATGCATAATGATCACCTCCACAAGTGTAGCACCCATCACGTGGCCCTTTCCAACCTCTTGACCCATCTTCTTTGGAGCTCTTATGTTTATTATCAAAATTGCTTTTGTTGTTGTTAGCCTCTTTGTTCTTTCCACCATGGATGCCTTCTCCTTTCTCCTCAGATTCACTTCCCCTTTTTGGATTTATGATTTGGCAGGGTTTGTCTCCCCTCTAAAACTTCTTATTTTCGAACCAAGACTTGGAGTTCGAGCTCTTATGGAAATTAGATAGTTGTTGCAACTTTTGCTCTTGCTTGGTGGGCTTCTCAAAGACCTCCTCCATAGTAATGGGATTATGTATATCCACCTCTACTCCAATATGGGGCCTTAACCCTAATATGAACTTTCAAATTCAAAAGCATTCATCAGTCTAGTACTGTGGCACGTACTTAAGCAAATGGGTGAAATTTTCCCAATACTAAGTCACAAACATACTACCTTGGGTTAGGTTTTGGAACTCCATCATCTTCCTGTGAAAAAAGTGTTGAGGAAGCCACCTTTTCCGAAAATGTTGAAGAAATTGTTCCCATGTGGTCTCTCTTGGTAGCAGTTTCTGTTCTTCCATCTCATTGTCCCACCATGTGGCTGCCTCTCCAGAGAGCTGGTAAGCAACCCATACAACCTTGGTTTCATCTAATAGATTTTAGAGCCCAAAATACTTCTCTATTTCAATTATCTATGCTTCTACTCCGTCTCTGATGGTCTTACCATCAAATTTTTGCAGAGCTAGCCTTTTAAGATCCTTGCCAAGCTCTCCTTCGATTCTCACTTAGTTGTTGTACCCTTGATCTCTATTTCCTTGTGGCTATTCCTCATTCCTTAGATTTTGATCATTTCGTACACCTCAAACTTCTTGTTCTAAGTGGTTCGTCCTATTCTCTTGGCGATTTAGGAGGTCTAGGATTTGGTCCAGCCTTTCATTTTGACCTTCGTTTTGTCCACCACTTGAACCTCCATTGTTGGTGGTCACTATGATTATTCACAGTTAATCTACGTCCCAACCCACGTTTAGCATAACTAACACAAGTTTCTATGTTTAATCATTTCAAACACATAATACTAAGTATTATGACATACAATCTTTAAAAATATTCATGTTCATTCATAACAAGGATAAGTCACTCAAGTTCACAACTTTGAACACAAAAAAAAGACCATTTATTTATTATAATAATCTATTATATAGATCCTTATTTACAAAAATTTTCTCCTTATTAGGAAGGTTCTTCACTTTCAAAAAGAGGACACTCTTCTAGGTCCTCATCAGAGTCTACAATAACCTTCTTGGAAGAGGAAGGATGTGCACACAGGCACTCCTTTTCTTTTGTCCGAATGGGTGCATTGGGTCCGCACCCTAAAGGCCAGTCTCGTATTGCAAAAGGTTTCTTCGTTTTGACAGTGTGTTTAGACTCTTCGATCTTTTTTCCCCTTTCTAACTTTAGTCGAGTAAGGGCTTGTACTAAGGTCTTGTCATCAGTAATTTCACGTTTGACTTCGAGTTTTGTGTTTTCTTCGACAACAACTTGCTTTTTGGAAGTCATAACTGTCTTTCCCCTCTTTTTCCTAGAATTTGACCTTCCCATACCTGCATTCAGTTCAGGTTCATTAAACTCAAAATTAAATAAGGGTCGACTAACCCTAATTCCGACCACTATGGACTCATAGACCTAGAGCTGAACCTTAAGCTCTAATACCAAATGTAATGTGTCATTCCACAATAACACTAAAAAATCAAGTATGACATTACAAATAATAAATTCAAGACATAAATCAATTAGCTATTTTCTATCATAGCACATCATGTCCAAAATAATGAATTTTATTCATTCCCAAATGTCAAATTGTTAGATTACATAGTTTGACTAGGCTAACGCTACCACTTAGTCAACTCAAGTTATACATCAAGTAGTACAAAGTACAATAATCAAATATGGAATTCCTTGTGATTCGACTCCAACGCTCGCTGCGCAACTGGTGGATGAGAACATGGTTCAAGCACTTTTCCACCCAACCACAAAGCTACGCTTCCTTGGAATTCTTCCTAACTAGAAGAATACTCAACCTTACACAGAATACTTAGCAAGAGAAAATTATATGCAAGGTGGAATTTGGTGTGTGTATAACATGACTACATGCATTTCTATCCATATTTAGAACATGTAAGATCAATGTTAGGAAATGGCAGAGTTATAACATAAAATTAGTCCATTCAATATTATGGGCTACATAGCTTGGTCAAGCATATGTTGTATAGTACAACAACAAAATGATAGATTTTGGAAAAAAAAAAACCTATACCTTCTAAACATATTCCATTTTTATCACCAGTCTCGACATGCAACCTTAGATACATACATAAGGATACACTCTTCCCTTCTAACATTTAGTTTGCAAACATACAATCTAGTTTACAATAGGTTATCCTACCCAACCTTCTTATGAAATTAAATCAGAAAATTTACAAGCACAATCTTCATATGATTCGCTAGGAAATCCTATAAATCAACAGATTCTTGCAAAACAAACTGAACCAGATTTATTGCTTTTGTATGTTATGCACCAAAAAATTAGTCATTTTAACATGTTCAATATGCAACAATTTAATGTACATTGTTCAAGCAATTTTCACAGCACATGTCTCAACATACTATTTCAAATATTTCTTTTCTCCTTTCTCTATGGAGTGAATTCATACATTATTCAAAAGAAAATAAGTTGTTAAAAGAAGGTATATCACATGTATGTGTATATACATAATTGGTTTATGTATATACACATTTATGGCCTTTGATTACAGTATTATAGTATGCGTATATATTCTTTAATTAAACAAAAATGAACCATTTTTCACATAGAGTACTATTTTTCCATTTTCATTAAATGTATAGAAAGAAAACATTGAATTTTACTAGAAAACCTATTTTACAATAACTTTTGGATTCAATCTGAGAAGATTTTAAAAGTGCATTGGATTTACTTTAGATTTTAGGAAAACCCCTTCAGTATTTTCACAAGTTTACACATAAAATAAAAGAATGTTCTCGTTAATCATTTAACTCATTATTTCCCCTTATTTTGTTTATTCATTTTGCACAGATCTAATCTTTTGTTTGAAAACAATTTTATAAAGAATCCTTTTGATTCTAATATTCATATGGATTTACAATGATTATTTTAGATCCCTGTCGCCAGTTAAATGAATCATGAAAGTTGATGGTTCATGGGATGTGTTTAATCTAGAGATTCACCATCATCATTTGATAAATGTGGGTGTTTGTTCTGGAAATGAACCACTAGCGGTTCTCACTGTTAACTCCACAATTGGTGTGAATAACACTTACATGCCCTCCACTTAACGGAGGTTTGGGGAAATGATACAACAAAATGGATCGATCCCTCAACCAAATGAGGGTCGACTTGATCTGGCACATATTTTGACATGTGAGGTAGTCTATATAGACATAGAAGAATATGTACATATGCAGGAAGATCGACTTCCAAGAATAATATATAAATCGACATTATTACAAAACAGTATTCTACTAACTCATGGTGGTAAAGGCCTATTGGCCGCCATCCCCTTATCGAGTTAGAAAAGCCTTCAACATACATACCTCCATTGTTGTGGAGTTTCTAAGGTAGGCTTCATTGGCTTATGAGGCCGAGTCAAGACTAAGAGCCTGTGGCCTTTAGTAGCCATAAGGAATGAAAAGGGTTGATGGCAATATATATACCTTCGTACTATGAAAGTAGAATTAAGACATGAAGTCTTATGCGACCCATGAAAGTGGATTTTATCCTTGCAGATTACCCACATAATAGTTCAGCTTTGTGAGGGCCAAATACATACCTCGATCGCGATGGTCGATACATACACTAGTAACAAACGTTGTTAAGGAATAAACACAACTTGGGTGGTGGTTGATACTTAGTAAAGAGGTGGGTTCTTGGTTGTAAGCCAAATACACAGATTACATATAAATCCTCAACAATAAGAGAGGAGGTGTGATGACCTGAGGACTCAAGTCTGTCCTTTCATCAATTATTGAAGCCAAAGAAAATTTAAGAGCAACAGATGCATTGGTAATGCATACAAATGGGCCTTTCATGAAGGCTAATAAGAGGTGACATGCAAGGTTGTTAATCATGCCTTAACATGGTTTAAATAACAATAGAAATCTTCGATTAACAGAGAAAATCAAAATTATAATGACATAGCAACTTCAGTATAATAAAGATGAGGTGTAAAAGAGAAAAATCGAGCCCAACACAAGGCCATTGATAGCAACAAAGAGGTTACCATGAATGATATAAAGAAGATAAAATGTTTCATTTAACACCCATTGATAATACAAAGTTTAGAGAACGAAATAAAAAGATAGCAAATGCCTTCGATACTTTATAGAAGATTCTAAATAGGCCATACCTTTGATTTTTGCTCAACCAATATATTTATGGGAGGCAAGATGAATGAAACAAGGAGATTTCTTTTCCAAATGGTTTGGCCTTTTCCTATTTTTTCTGGCTTTTCTTCTGTGAAAATCTCCTTTTTCCTAATCATACTATATTCCCTGCATTTTCTTAGTGATTCCCTCCATTTGAAATCTACGTTTTACTCTAAATTGAGAGAGCTTCATAATTGTTAGCTGCCCCCTAATTTCTTGCAATAAAAATCTCTCTTTTTCCTCAAGGTTATGGGTGGCTCCTTATTCAGTTTTTTTGAAATTGAAAATCAGGGTATTAATGACTGCCTATTGTGGTTTATATGCCTTCAATTCTTAAAGATATTTTAAATAAAACCATTATTTTATCTTCCCATGTGTTCATTTTATTTTATATATATAATATACATATATATATATATATATATATATATATATATATATATATATATATATATATATATATATATATAGACATTTATATACATATATACATACTTTGTAAATATCCTTTCTTTTGAATGATGAGCAAAAAGACAAATTTTAAATATACAAGGTATAACAAATGAACAAATAGTTTATTTTCCATTAGTTTACCTTTTAATCATCAACACATTCACATAAAAAATGGTATCTACTAATTACAAATTTCAATGTAGATACTATGATTTTTCAGTGGTGTGTGCGATCCAGATTCCAACAAGCTTACCGATCGTCATCCAACTAAATACTCCTACCTCAACCATGTTCTCTTTCTTCAACATGTTCTTGTATTCACACACTTGCACTTGCATAGTTTCATCAGTAGCCATTAACCAATGCTCAAAATGAAATGATTTCACTACTACATCATAACATTCATCCTTCATATTCAATCATAAAGTTTATGTGGATAAACATTTTCAAATGATGTTGAAATCTTAAATTTATCACAAATAAAAAACTGATAAATTTCATTTTCTAAATATTTTAAATAATTTAATTGTAAACAAATTTTGAGATGTGACAATATTAAATGAAGGATGATATGGAAAGTTAGTTTGACTTTTGGTTAAGTGTCTAAGTTCAATGAATCTAGAAAAGGAGTCAGTTAGACATGTGAAGGTGACACTTGTCACATAAGGACAAAATTATATTGTGATCCATATGAACAAGATAAAGGGTTAGGATTAAATGGATAAGTATTTAAGGATAAAGTGGAATTAAATAATGAAATAAAAGGTAATGGAAATTAATTAGCCTAAATTAATTAATTGAGAATCAAATAATTTAATTAGAGGATTTTGAATAAGGCTAAAATTTATTTAATTAAAGGTGGTGGATAAGTGTAATGGATAAATTAATTAAATAAATAATGAATATTTATATTATTAATTAGATAGGATAAAGTGGGATAAAGGTGAAGGGATAAATTAAATAAATAAACAAATAAATAATTAATGACTAGGATAAGCTAAAATTAGGTGTGGTTGGGTAAGGTCTCATTTAAGGTGTCTACATAAACCAAGGGCTTTTCCTTTATAGTTTATTTTACTAAAAATGCACAAGGGAATAAGATATGTATGTTCTTTGAAGCAAGTAGCATACTACTCATCTTTGTAAAGCCATGTGGTATCAAAACCTTCTATATCCTCATCAGCAAGATAACCACTAAAAAGGAAGGTAGTGAGGCTCCATTTCAACATGAAAAGGGGATTTCAAACTCTCGAATGAGGACGACCATAATATCATGGTGAAAGGGTTAATTTGGAAATATGAAGGGATTCATTGATTTGGTATTCTCCACATTCTTTATCAAGGATTTTGAATGTGGATTTTAAGAATGGTATTTTAGTGGATAAAGAGGAGGATGTGGAAATTAAATTACCGAGGTAAACATATGATGCAGATTTGGTGGAAGATGATTGGGGAATAATGTTAGAAGAAGGAAAATGGTTATCATATTTCTCTTCCAACTTTTGTTAAAATTGATAGGTTTGGATATGACTATGAATAGTGATTTCCATACCATTGTATGAGAATTTAAGACATTAATGGTAGATAGAGGGTATGTCCTGCATGACATGGATCCATGGTCGACCAAGTAAGATGTTGTATGGAAGGTCTAGGTCTAATACATGGCATAAGGTATTTTGCAATGAGGGTCCTACTTTGATGGGAAGGTAAATAGTACCAATTGCCTCTCTCTGTATTGCCATAAGCTTAGATGGTAATAGTATGTGATCCTAAGGCTTCTATTGAATAACCCAAATGCTGCACCAATTTAAGAGTACAAATATTTAGGCTTGATCCATTATTTATCAGTACACACTTTTATCTTATGCTTGAAAATAAGAGCTTCTATATGGAGGGAGCAATTATGGGATGGATCAAGTGGATGAAAATCACTTGGAGTGAAAGTGAGGCAATGGTCAATGGAAAGGTGGCCAACAAGGGCTTGGAATCATAACAGGTTAATATCATTAGGGACTTTGATTCTTGTAAAATTCAGTTTAAGATGTCCCTATGAGTATAGGTGATGTGTGGAGAAACTCAAGAATGGAAAGTTGGGTCAATGTCCGCTCAAGATGATCAAGGTGGTCATATTGTTTGTGGTTGTTTGAAGTGGATGGAGCAAGATCAAGGATGGTTATTTTTCCACGTTGAGTGGTAATAGCACAATCAAGTGACTTCACTTTTATGGTATAGATTTATTCGTTAGAATGCTCAATATGACCAACAATGGAATCATAGTTATAAGGGGTCTTGTGATAATTGGTGTTAATATTAGAGTCTTGACCTTGGATGCACTACTAACTATGCTTAGGGGAAAGGGTTTTGATGTAGAGCCAAGTCTTGGTTAGGTGAGGTGTTTGATGTTCCCTCAATTTCAATCTCACCTTTATCTATAAGGTCTTGGATATTATACTTTAGTTGCATACACTTTCTTGTGGCATGACCTTTGATATGATGATAATCGCAATATTCATCTTCCTTATACCATGAAGACTTTGGTTGAGTATCATCAAAGGTTTTTTTAAGTGGAAATGCCACCTATTAACCTTGACAAATTGATGGAGAATTGACTCAATAGATTCCCCTAAAGGTGTAAATTGTGTTCATTTTTGTTTTGGTTTAGGGTGTGTAGATGAAATGATAATAGATGAGGTTTGTTGGACATTTTAGACATATTTTGAATCAATAACCCTATCTCCAATTGCATTATTGGTTTTGTAAAGAACTTGGGTTTATCATTAGAAGATTTAGATTTATCATTGTGATCTTGGGAATAAAGTGTAATAAGCCCTTTAGCAATGAGGAATTTTTCAGTTTGAATACCCCTTTCAATTAATTCATTAAAAGAAGAGACACATTGGACTTGAAGGTGGAATGCCAAATTTTAGATTAAGATTGGTAACAAAGATATGTATTAGTTGTTTTTCTAATATTGGCCATGAGAACCTACTAGCTAAAGCTCTCCAACATTGAAGGAACAATGAAAAGCCTTCCCCCAATTTATGTTTAGTGTTACACAAGTCCATCATGATAATCTCATTTTCTATGTTATAGGAGATATTTTTGATAATTTTTTTATTAAGTCTCCAAAGGATGTGATGGACTCCTTAGCTACATGCAAGAACCACTCAAGTTCTTGACCACCTAAGCTACGAGGGAATAGACATAGTATGTGTCTTTGTGTGACACTTCTTGACTATCCATGAAAAATTCTTTAACATTTTCCCTAGGGTCTCTCTTCCCCTTGTACTTGTCCTATTTAGGAATTTCAAAATATGTAGGGAAGGGTATTTGTGATATTGACCTATTGAAAGGATAGGGGCACAATTCCTCAAGGGTATAGGATTTCTTATAAGGTCCTCCTTGAATTCCTTTAAGAGAATCCTTCATGGCTTACCATTCTTAATCAAAGGATGAACTAGGTGGTGGTAGAGAGGGTTGTCGATGAAGTTTGTGTGTTATAGACCTTATAGGTGAGATGGGATTTTGATGTTGGTTAATATGACTCTTGGAATTGATGTTAACCTAGGGTGGACTTGGTATGTTCATGGTGGATGTGGTGACAGTGGTCTTTAGATTAGGAATGGAGATGGACATGGGGTCTATATTAGTAGTTATGATTTATGTTCCAATGGGGATGTTTATTGTGGATGTGGTATGTATAGAGGACATGGGATTTTGAATCTCATTAGGAATGGAAGTAGATACTTTAGGTGGTACTGACCCTTGATATAAGGGATTGCCTATAATAGCTAGGGGTTGTTTTCATTTAGTAGGAGTGATAGGGTCTTTATGAGGATCAATGTGGTCATCTGTGGGATGAATGACTTCATGGGTAGGATCAAGATGAACTATGTGATCAAGACTGGAGAGGTCATAACCAGGAGGTAGTTGTGCCCCCACTTTTATAACTTGTCTAAGGATAACATCTTTTTTCTCTCAATGTATTTCTCCATAAGATCTCGTCCTTGTTTGGAATATAAGATTTTATAGGGATTTATTTTTTACTTAGTTTGGTAAGAAATATCATCATAAATATCACTATCTTCATGTGGAATTTGGGAAGTTTCTCCTAAGAAGGGAAACCTTTCTACGAGGGTTTGATTATGAAATGGATTTTATTCCATGTTCTCACGTCTAGTACTTCATCTTGTGTTGAGAGGCATTGGTCTTGTTTTCAAACTTAATGTGGGAGATGATGGTTATGGATGGAATTGGTGACCTTGTTTAATATACCTTTTTACGCCAACAACTTCTTCCTAAACCACATCTTCAAAGCCTTGTTTGAAGCACCTAAATTCATAGGAGTCGCATCCAATGACATGACAAAAATATAGTTGAAGTAAGAAGGATCTTTAACAAAATAATTTCGATTATTTTATCTTTATATGTTTATTTTTAAATTCCGAACTGATGGATTCAAAAAGATCAATTTCAACATAGATTTTAAACAACTGAAAAACTATTTTAAAGGCTTCCTCATTCCGTAAAAACAAGGGAAGAAAATGAAGCATTACCTTAGACCAGCACCCAAAAGGGTGTTTCTTCTATTGGATCCAAATCAATTCTCCAATAATCCAACAACATATTCTTAGTAAATCAAGAGCCATTACTAACGATCAATTCTTTCTCCTTTTTGACTGAAAAGATTGTAAGGAATCTTCACGCAATGAAATGTCAATATCACGTTGCATCTTTAGTCTCCATTCTCTATCTACATAATTGACCAGCAATTTGTAGAGGGCCAAGCCCCTGTAAACTTGCCAAGAGCTTTCTCAAAATAATTGATAAACAATTTTGTTAATTCCCCAATGGGAATGTCAACAGCAGGAGAATCGTCCCATTGCTGAACCATTCGAAGATCATTGCCATTCCCAAGATTGGGAAGATCTACAGCAGCATAGGAATGAAAATCTACAGCTGTAGAGGAATTTTTCATCCTAATGCCCATCCCAACAGTCACATCCCTGTAGGAATGAGGAGCCATGATCAGAACAAATAGAAACAACTGCAGAGAAGAGGCGGTAACATTGATCATGCAAGGAAACTCAAAACTCAAAAATTGGACCAAAAACCCATGAAAGTACTGGCCAGTCACAGCAAAACAGTTGCACAACATTCATAAAACACAAAACAAGTAGCGCCACAAATCAAGGGGAGTTCAAAACTGTACCAAAAAATTGCACAGAGAAACCTTATAAATGGAGAGTTACCTTTGCACAGAGATATTCAAAGGCGAGAGATGTTACAGCTGAGCCAGATGGGTGCCTGACTAGAACCGTAACCCCAAAGTAGTCCCTTAGGAATTTTTAAGGTTCAAGGGAAACGTCCAAAGATTGTAAATAAATTACACCAACACATAAAAAACACACAACATAATCCTTTTGAACAATTTGTATAAAGTTGGAAATAACCAAAGTTACATAAGAACATCTATTTGTCTTTTTTGAAGCTCGTATTTTATAATGAAAACACAATGTTGACTAGAGTGCTTTGAATAATTATTAAGTGTTCAAATGTCAAAGTAAAGTAAGAGATTCACAATGTCTTTTTTGAAATTCTTTTTTTCAAGCCTTCTAATTTGTATGCAATTGAAACAAAATGTTGTTAGATAGAAATTCCATTAATTGTAAAAAAATAACTAGATATGTAAATTTAAGAAAAGAAAATTGAGAAATATTTATACTTATGACTTTTTGGTATGTAACAAGAGAACATATTTGATTCATCCATTGCTTCAGAATTGATTCTATCATACAATTATATTAAATCAAAATTATATTTCATCGTCAAAGCCTATAATACATGATTCATATCACTCTAATGAAAGTAAAATGATTTTATTATGTATCTGCTCATTTTGGCTCATATCCTTGCACACATTTCATAGTACAGAATTATCAATTCGTATGCATGTTGTTTGAACCTTTGAGTGATAGTCCCTTATCCCATTTAAATATGTTTAGCTTACTATTTTAGTAAGTAGTATGCTATATTTGTAATAGTAAATTTATATACTTTTTCCCTATTTTTAGAAATAAGGGCTATACTTGCATATCCATGTGGGTTTAGTTTGAACTTTCAATTTCAACCATGGTAGCTTAAAAAAGTAAAAACCTACATACTGAGAAAACAAGCAATATTTTTTCTGAAACAAGCAATATTTTTTCTGAGATATACAAATTAAATATAGAGAAAGAAATAAATAAGTTATATTAATGTCTGCGAATGACCAGAAAATAAATCATAAGGGGTGGGAATGTACAATTAATAGATACAATAGAAAAGGACTAAGGGAAACAAGCCTTAGCTGAAGAATAAAAGAAAAGGAAAAACAGTAAAATATAAACGTAGGGGCTAACCTAAAAAGAGTAAAGACAGAATAATCAAAGACTGAAGCATAAATTCAACAACTTCTGATTCATTAAAGCTGAGAGATACATTTCAATAATTTATGTTAAAAAAACTGTAAATCATTAATACAAAAGAATTAGCTCCAACATTGATCCTGGACAAGGATATGCTTAAGAGAAAAAATTAGGTGAAATAAATTATTGGAATTCGTATAGTAACTAATTATATAACGATACAAATTATATGCAATTTCTTCATCAGCATTGTATAATCATATAACATATAAATATACATGACATCATGTAAAATTCTGGAATAGTTGAATTATAATTATGGTTGCCACAAGTATTTTAACCTTCATTTAAGACTGAAAAAACAGATTGAGTTAGACAATCTAATTTATGTCAACTTATTAAATACTATTTTATTTTTCAAAGCCTAACTGAGAGATGAGATATCTTTTCTGAACAAAGATGAGAAAAAGCAATGAGACATTTACACTAACATGGGAAACTCATTATCTATGACTTAAAAAGTATTTAAGTTTGTGCAGTAACTGAATTGTTTGAATTTGTATATTCGGTTTTCAGTTATGGTTACTACAAGTGGTATTAAAACATTGACATTCAAGACTGAAAAAGAAAATAAGCTGTGACATTCTAATTTCTATTAACTTATTAATACTAGAAATTAACGTATTAATACTGTTTTATTTTTCAAAGATGAAAGAGATTTTCTGCACAAAGATAACCAATGAGACATTAACAAAGAAAAGACTTTATTTAATCACAAGAGTATGTTAAAAAAAATACAACAGACGTCTAACAAAAGAGACAAAAAAACTGGACTAAGGATGGTCCAGTAGAGCCAGTGGAGTGCTCAGGGACCATCAGGTTTGACAGCTCCTTAGATTTGAAAATGTCTTATGCAGGCTGAAAGGGAATGTAACTGTATGCCTTCATTGACCTTCCTATCAGTAAGAAAGGTCCAATTTTCTGGGAATATGCCGCTAAATAATCTGGTCAAAATTTTGAAGAATCTTAGAAATCAAGTTAAACTTTCAAAGCCATTCACAAATCATCTTTTTAGCTACCTCAAACTCAAATTCAAACATCCAAACAAAAAAAGCGGCACATTTCTTCAAACATAAAACATTACAATTTTAAGTGTACCAGGCACAATATCAGATTTATTAGTCCAACTCTTCAAAAAAAATACTTGAGATTTGGTAGATTGAATGGAATTGACCTAGGGATGATTATGAATATATTGCAAACCCTAAATTTATGTATATTTTTTGTTCGGTTTACTGGTCTATGTGTCTGAGTTCAGGGTAGTGAGTGAAAAGTTATATCTGTAATTTTTTGAAGTGAGTTTCTGGGGACTTGAAGGAGGGGGTTAAGCTCATAGTCGGAGCATAAATTGGCAGGTATTTGACCTATTGCAAAACAGTAAAAAACATTTGTGAATATGTTATTTTGTATGCCGATGATAAAAATGAGTAGAGCTTGCACAGAAAATATTACGACTACCAAAGCAGATTTCCTTTTAAAATGAAATGAACCAGAAACGCACTCCCTACAACTGCTGCTTCAATCCATTCACAACATCCATGTTAAATGAAATGAAACGAAGACAGAATAAAATTTGAATACGAAAAAACAAAGAAAGACACAATTTTATGGACAATGTCAAAATTTTAGTGAAAATGCAAAACAGTAAAAAGATGAAACCTGTGCATTTGGTAAGGCGCGAGTACAGGCAAGCTCTTCTTGTCCCTTCCGAGGCAGGAACGACAATCGAATGTTGATGGACTGATAAAGTAAGCTTCACCATCGGTCATATTTATAGAGATCGCAGGCGGTGTTCATAGGCGTTGGGGAATAACAGCAAGCACACAAATATCCAACTCCATAAATATCTCTTTAGCTGTTGCGTCTTAAATGGATTTAAAGCTAAATATCCCTACAGCTGCTGCTTCAATAAGCTCAGGCGTGTGAACCCCAAGTTGGGCTGCAGCAATCAAATCAGAATAACTACTGGTGTGCTCCGATGAACCATTATGAGTCTCCCTACAACCGTTGGTTCAATGTCCTCACAATAAACGAAAAGTAGATATGAATATCACCGACTAAGGCATTTACGACACACATTCATGGGCAGATTTGATATGATTTGATAGAAGATTTTATATTAAATGCCAATTCTTTTACTCAATGGATGATTGAAAACACAAGCAACTGTGCATCTTTCGCGGAAAAAGCCGGTGCTGAAAACCAGGAACAACTATGCAGTTTACCAGCGTGAGACAGGTATAGTGGTGAAATGTGGACTGGCAAGTCCACAATTAAAGGCCTATCATCTAATTATTTTTCATCATTGACGATATTTTCAATAATATATTAAAAAAAAATTGTTCATAATAAATATTTACAGTTTATCAAAATTAACATCTTTAAAATCATGGTTTTCAACTTTTTTACATGTCCACATCCAAAATTATGAGAAACAAACCACAGACTGCCAATTTCCAGGCCTTTTTGTTTAGGTTAATATAAGAAGCAGAACTCAATAGCAGGCTGACAAGCTCGATTACAAAGAGAGTCATTGATAAAAGTTTTTGATACTAACTACTTAATTCTTAATAATTTAAATTTAAAATTCACACTTTTTTTAAATCTTTCAGTTTTTTCAAGGGGTTGTGATCAAGTGGTTAAAGTGTTAGGTTCCTATTGTGTAAACATGATGTGAAAAATGAAACTCTAAATAGTGACTCTTGATCTTTCACTATCCACCTTCTAATCATTATATCTAAAAAAAATATTTAAAATGCTAATATTCCTAAAACATTATTATATTGCTCATTAGTATAAATTGTTTGAACCATATTTGTAAATTACAAAAATCCTTCAATTTGTCCCTTAATCATACTGACAATTGCAAATCCCAATGTAAATACTTCAATTAATTAATAAATGCATTTCTTTTTGGATTCAATCATGACAAAAATAAAATACTGATTGATTATTCACAAACCATAAATGTGCATTAACTGAATACTCTATCATGCTGATGTCAGTGTAGTAAAATCCCAAGGAGTTTGGTCCAATCAAAATGCAGACCAGACATGCTTCATCCTCACATTATTAAATTACAGACTTGCTTTGGAAATTTGATATCTAATTGTTAGTAGATAAATAACAAATGCTATTTACAGATATAATCCACAATTACTCCTACAAGAACACAGTCCATCATCAAATATATTACCTTTTTCGCAAGCTTTTGCAGTCCACTATATTGCAGACTAACTTGGTCTCACATTGGGAAGTCATACAATAGTTTCTAACTCTGCTTGTAGATAATATATTTAGAAATTTATCTCTTTCCTCCTCCACATTATGTGCAAAATAGTTATATCCTCTTCCCATCTGATATTTATGCTCTTCTATATTGCACAGTTTTTCTGATCTGCACACATGCTTCTACAAGGAAAATGAATTCATATTCTTGTGTTTAATTCGGTCGCATATTGACAAATTGAATCTGCCTCTCATCATTGTTATCAAGCTTGCTACGGTTATCCAACCTGTCAGCTCAAGAATATGCACATCACTTCATATGTGACAGTTATTGTGTAAATCGAATATCCATTATTTTGTTTTAGTCGGCTGATTCTTTATACATTTGGTGCTTCTAAAGTGCATGATATGTAATATCATTGTCTAACCATGCTTAAGCCCAAGTAGTATTAGATGAGTGACTCTTTCAAAGTGGTTCATTTTTATGAGCATCACCTAGATGTATATGGATCATTCATCCTCGGGGAAGATAGTTGGTTGTAGACCATCACTTATGAAATATGAATCAATAAGACCGATTTGATATAAAGACAGCTGATTTCCCAAAATTGTTGTTACATAATGATTGAATCTGTTCGCCTCATTCATAACATTTTGCATATCATAGCGTACTGATCACAATAGGTCTACCTGACAATCCATTACAAAGACCAGCCAGGCGCCCGCTTCTTACCATGGTTTGAGAAAGTGTGCATAATTCGATCTTATTCCTCAACATTATGCAAAACAAAACTTGTGTCCGGCACATACCCTGCCTCCAGCATCTGATCGTGCAAGCTCTTCAATTTTGCATAGATTTTCTCTGATTCCGGATGTGATCTATCTCCTATGAGGAATAGATGGACCTTATTCTTGACTTTAATCCAACTCCATCCTGGACTCTTTTTCAATCCCTTGTCTTTCATCATTATTCTCAATTTTGCTGCATCATCCCACCTACCAGCCCGGGCATATATGTTAGACAGGAGTACATAATATCCGGTATGCTCAGGATCTAACTCAAACAGCTGTTTTGCTGCTAATTCTCCTAGCTCTACGTTGTGATGAATTCTGCAAGCACCAAGCAATGCTCCCCATACCCCAGCATCAGCTTTGAATGGCATATTTTGTATAAAGTTATATGCATCATCCAAGAATCCTGCACGTCCTAGAAGGTCAACCATACATACAAAATGCTCCATCCTGGGCAGGAGATGGTAATCTTGAGTCATGCAATTAAAATACTCATAGCCTTTGTCTACCAGGCCTGCATGGCTGCATGAAGACAGAATGGTGACGAATGTGATGTGATCTGGCAAAATACCGCTGTGCTGCATTTGGTGAAAGAGTGTTAGAGCTTCCTGAGCATACCCATGCATTCCATATGCTGCAATCATGATATTCCATACAACTGTATCTGTTAGAGGCATTCTGTCAAACACCTGGCGTGCATAGCTAATGTTACCGCATTTGGCATACATGTCTATAAGTGCATGTCCAACAAAAACATCTGAAAGGAATCCCCTTCGATATGTGTAAGCGTGAATCTCTTTACCCTGCTGTAGTGCGGCTAAAAAAGTACATACTGGAAGAATTTCCACCATTGTGACCGAGTCACATTTCCCTTCTGTCAGTTGCAGTTCGCAAAAGCATTGCCAAGCTTCCTCCATATGTCCATTGTGGGAATATCCTGTAATCATTGCATTCCAGGAGACCACATTTCTGTAAGGCATTCTGCCGAACACTTTCTGTGCTAATTCTATAATCCCGCATTTTGCATACATGTCAACTAGAGCACTACCAACGAAAACATCTAATTCAATTTCATTTCTGATAATGTAGTTGTGGATTTCTTTTCCTTGTTTCAGAGCTGTTGACTGAGCACAAGCTGAAAGAACACTTGCAATGGTATCTGAATCAGGTTTTGGCCCTGTAAATACCATTTCCTGAAAACATTTCAAAGCCTTCTTGGGATGCTTGCACTGTGCAAACCCTGCAATAATGCCACTCCACAAGACTACATCTTTTTTATCAATGCCATTAAACACATTGCGTGCCTCCTCTATACGGTCACATTTAGCGTACATAGTTACAAGAGAACTCCCAACATGAGCATTGGCCTCAAATCCATTTCTTCTTATGTAGTTATGGATTTCTTTCCCCTGGAACAAGGCTCCTAAGTGGGCACATGCAGACAGAACACTAGATATAGTAATAGAATCAAATTTCAAGCATAAATTTTTCATTTTAGAAAATAGTTTCAAGGCTTCATCAAAGTATCCATTCTGGACATATCCTGTAATCATTGAATTCCATAAAGCGACTTCTGCTGGAGACATGTTGTCAAACGCTTTGTATGCATCCTCCACACAACTACATTTTGAATACATACTTACAAGGGCACTTCCCACAGAAACATCTGATTCAAATCCTCTCTTTATTATATAAGAATGGATTTCTCTGCCTGATTTCAGAGCAGCTACATGTGAAGAAGCCAAGAGTACGGTTGAAATTGTAGCCAAATTAGGTTTCATACTGCAAGTCTCCAATTTTCTAAAGAGCTCTAAGACTTCGCAAAGATTTCCATTCCGGGCATACCCTGCAATCATAGCATTCCACGAGATGAGATTTCGCTGAGGCATGTTGTCAAACACCTGACGTGCAATGTCAACATTCCCACATTTTCCATATGCATCTACCAGAGCAGTCCCAACAAACACATCTGATTCAAATCCTCTTCTACGTACAAAAGCATGGGTTTCTTTGGTTCGTTCCAGAGCTTCCATCTGAGCAACTGCTGAGAGAATGGTAGCCGCTGTAAACGGATCAGCCAATCCACCTGTCAACTGCATCTCACTAAAAATCTCCAAGGCTTCGTAGCATTGCTCATTTTGAACATATCCTGCAATCATGGCATTCCAGGCAACAACATGTCGTTCAGACATTTTGTCAAACACATCGCGTGCATCCTCCAAACAACCACATTTTGTGTACATAGTTACAAGAGCACTACAAACAAAAGTATCAGATTCAAACCCACTTCTCACAACATCATCCTGAATTTCTCTGCCTTGTTGCAGAGCTGACAAAGCAGCGCATGCTTTGAGAACACAGGGAAATGTGAATTTGTTCGGCTGCAAACCCATCCCTCCCATCAAGTAATAAAGATTAAGAACTTCTTTGTAATAGCCATTGTTGGCATATGCCCTGAGCATTATATTCCATATGGATATATCTGGGTTCTTTATTTTGTCAAAAACCAGGCGAGCATTTTCTAGATTGCCGTGTAGTATGTACATGTTCAACAGTTTGGTATTTAAAAATATATTGTCTTTGTATCCATTTATAATGAGCTGGGCATGGGTTTGGTTCAATTGTTTGATGTTGGCACATATTTGCAGGGAAGAAATATAGGTTTCAAAATTTGTATGAATTGAACTTTGTGCAGTTATATTTGGCATATCATTGGAATTAGATGAGAGTAAAGCCGTTGTAATGGTGGCAATCCGTCCATGAAATGGGTTGTAGGGTGGCCGTAAAGGAATTGAGAGGCGCACGATTTGCATTGTAGCAGCTTAATATTACTACATTGCCTGCAAAATGTCGATAAGCTGTAAAAACATCTTTTCCCGTCAGATGGCGGACGGTTTTGTTTCTATTTGTAGAAGAATAAATCCTTCACATAAAATTCTGGTAAACAAAGCAATTAAATAAACAATCAACTCTACATTTGAGGGAATTTGAAAATCGAATAAAATAATAAATATATGTTTTTATGTTGATGAAGAAGGAGATTAATTTGATTCTAAAATTTTGGAAATTGTTTATGAATTTGAATAATTTTTATCTTTGTGTGTAAAAATGAACTTGGTTCGTGGATTAGAACTAGGTTATTATAAATCTATTGTGTTTGTTGATATTTAAATTCATATGTTCACGTGTGTTTATTCCTGTTGTCATTTCATGCCATCTTTATGATCCATCATTGAAAACTGATTCGAGAGATCTCACATGGGTCATACTGTAGGAGTCTCCTTTGAAAAATCCTAAATTTGGCTAAGTCTAAGTATTTTGAGTTTTTAGGGTGTCGCTTCCCTCCTTCCCAACATGCTTCCTTTATCACCCCTGATCTTCCACCTCTTTCGCCTTCTTCCCCTTTTCTTTCTAAGTCCTTTGGGTGTCGGCCATCAGCCTTCCCCTTTGCGCCTTACCACTTCTTCCTCATAAGTTGTAAGCCTACCACCCAACCCCCAAAGTCCAACTAAGCCCTTTAAAGATTTGCCTAATGTTGCATTTCAGACTTCGGAGGTCGAGCTTTCCTCTCATTGCCTATTATTATTTTGCTTATCTCTCATCGCCTCCTTTTGATCTTTGATTTCCAATGATTATCTTTGGGCATCAGACATCGGGGTTTCACCTTACCTCTTGCCAAGTGTAGGAGGCAACCTCTCTGCCCAACCCTGATCCTCGAAAGGCTCATTTTGACCTTCAATGATTGGGCCTTTAGCTTCTCGCCCCCTCCTCACTCCCAGACTCCTTTCATCAAATCTGGCTAAGTGTCAAGATCTTTGGGTTTTGGAGGTCGAGGTTTCACCTTACCTCTAACCATTCATTGATATGAGGTAATTTGATACGCCGACCCCCGATCTTTGATCTTCGATGTTCAACATAGAGCAGCCCTCGGACTTCGCATTTTTTTTCTTCCTTCTTCTAGTCTTCAACAAGCGACAAGTGGTAAGTAATATGAGGTAGGTCTGATGCCCCAGCTTCGATAGAGACACTTTTTGGGGGTTCAAACCATTTATTTCACGAGCATACAAAGGTTCCTATTGGGCCAGGCATCTTGACCTTTCACGACTTCACAAATTTTCCAAGACGACACCATTAATGGTTGATCAACCTTCTCACTTGCCTATTCAACTTTTGAGGCTCCAGGACAACATTTATTGCACCTCTTGTTGGTTGTGGTTGATATCATGGACACCCATGCTCATTTTGTGTTGATTATTGTCCTTCCTTTCTTGCCTCATGTATCTAGATCGTTGATTTCATAGTGGCATTTTGGAGGGATTCTTGGACAACATTTATTGTAAAAGTTTGGCGTGCAAGTTAGCACATCCAGGGCTCATCCTTGTTGTGCCCTCAGCACACACGCCCCGTTCAGAACGGGGACCCTCTTTTCTTTCGCCTTGTCGGGTCATTCTTTCATCACCTCATTTTGCGTGCCCTATTTTGGTGTCCCTAATGGTCAATGTATTTGCGAGCTCCCATCTTTGGTTGACCATGTTTTGCCCCCTTCATCTTGGTTGAGTCCTGGAGCCTTCTGGATTCTCCTTGGCAGTTTTCTTCTGCCAATGACCTTGGGGCCTGGCAGGCCCGCCTCGCCGGGTTTTCGTTGGGCGTTTGTCGTTTCCAAATGACAGAAGGCTCCCGTCTTCCCGAATCCCGAGCCCCGATTCCCTGTTTTCCACCGGTTTAAAATTTGCAAGTTTTGGGTTGCCTCCGACCATCCCGGGTCTGGTCCACCAGGCCTCTGTCCCCGGAATTACCTTCAGTCTTCATCGTTTATGACGGCAAAACTTCGACACCTTTCCGCCTTCCAGACTCCAGATCTCCTTTCACTGTCGATTTGAAAAGCAAGTTTTTTTTGGCCGTTTGGTCATGCCTTCCCGAACCCTGGACCCCAGTCTTCCCATCGCCACCCATGAATTTGAAATTTACCAACCAACCGGTCGGCCGTACGGGCATTAAATGCATATATGAGGGTATAAATATAGTGGCCGACTTGTCATTTTCATTTGTTAGGTTTGCTAGAGGAGATCAGAGTGCTTGCTAGAGGAGATCAGTGCATTCGTCGCCTGCCGCCCTCACATCTGAGATCATCATTCGACCACCCTTTGTCGATTTCACATCTCCTCCCATCGGGCTTTTGAGGTAGGTTTTCCGTTCATTCCACCGAGAGGTTTTTTTATGATTTTATGCTTAAAATAATCAATAAAATGGCCTAAAATAAATTTAATTGATAGAACACACTAAGACCTACAAAACCCATGTTTTCAAATCCAAAAGGACCTCTAAAATCACCTCCTACGATCGGGCAAGAACCGAACATCACCATCGCCGTTCTTCGCACAGGGCATTCGTGCCCTCCGGGCTCGACCCCTCCTACCGCCGTTAAAAGAACTTTGAAAACAATGAACTTTTTAAAATGGTGAAATGCCCTTTCAGGCCCGCTACCCCGAATCACTGCTGGCCAATCGCTGTCAAACATAGCACTCGAAGTCTGGCCTCCCTTTTAGCCTCCTGGGCCCGCCTTGCCAGAACTCCTTTTCCTAGATTTCCCTGTGTGTTCATCATTCCGAACGGCGGAAGGCTCCCACCTTCCCGAATCCCGAGCCCCGACTGATCAGATTCTGCCAGTTGAAATTTACAAACTTTTTCGGTTGCCTTTCCCTGTCCCGTCGGACTTCGGTCTCCGGGACTCTGCCTCACCCTCGCCATTTCCAAACATCAAAAAGAACACACCTCTTCGCCCTCTGGGGTCCGCTTTCCACCTTGCTACCCTGAGTTGACTGCCAGAGAAACTTTGTCATCATATTTTCGGGTCTCGATCCGCCGGCTTCCGTCTATGGACTTTCGTGGAGACTTCGCCATTCACAACGGTCGTCGGGTTGCATCTCCCTCGCCTCTCGGGTCCCGGCCTTCCATTCGTTGACCTTGCTTGTCGGCCTTCGCTCACCGGGGTTCTGTCTGCCGTCATCCGATACACAAGGGAAAAACAAACGTGTCTTCCCAAGTCTCGGGTTTTGCCCCCTTTCTTTCCTAAGGAAACTTGACAGAGAAGACCAGCGGCCTAACGCTTCGCCGGGCCACTCCCGCCGGGTTTCCGTGCATGAATTTCCTTTCCAAATGGCAAAATAGTGATGACCTTCCACCCCTTTGGGCCCGGACACCTTGAAGTCCAAAGTAAACTATCAACCGACTTTTGACCTTCCAGGCCCTAGACCTCGGAGTTCCGACCCTGGAACTCCATTTCTTCCAAGTCATTTTAAACAACGAGCTCATAAATAGCTTCTCGACCCTAAACCTCCAGGGGATCCAAAATTAAGCAAAATGACCTCAAATTTGAAAGCCAACCTTGACCCTCGTGCTCAAATTCGGCCTTCTTCAACACAAGCCTTTCAAACCATCAAAATGTGGAGACAGAAGAAATCACTTGGATTGCCCCAGTCCATTCACCCTTTCAAACAACATTCCTGCTAGGGAAGTCCGGCCCCTTTGGCCCAAATTGTCCAAAATCCCTTCGGAAAGTGACTAATGGCATTTGAAAGAGAAAAATTAACTTCATTAATCAAATAAGGTCTAATTGGATTTAGTTCACAAGATTTTGGCTAATGTTAATGCTTTTGTAGTTGGTTGTACTCATTATGTCTATACTTGCAGAATATATGGAATCAGGTGCAGGTCCCTCAGGGGCAGCTACAGAAAAGGACAAAGGAAAGAAAATAGGAAAGACTCCTCGTGGAAAGGAGGATAAAGACCAGATAAAGTTCCAGTTTCCGGGCGAGCCTCTACGTTCGAAAATTGTCACTAACTGGAAGGAAATCATAGACACCAATATTGGCCATGTCGATATTGATGAATTCAAACAAAGGGTCAGAGTTCACCCAAAAACCAACAATGCTAGATTGATCAGACAGAGTGGGATTGCAAAAGTTGCGGGCTTCCCCCCATCTCTCATTGCCCCTGAACTAGACATGGCTTGTCGGCAGGCCTACCAGCTCCAGACAAGAACCATCATTGACAAAGATGGGAACATCCTCGTTGACATGTCAGCTAAGGGAATCACGAGAACTTTTCACATTCCCATCTTTGAGGAAATGGAGGTGCCCACCATGGAGGAAGGAAAGGAAACTTGGGATGAAAACCCAATGGGCTGTAAAAAGTTGATAAATCAATACTGGCTCAAGGAAAAAAGGGGCAGAGCTGCAAAGGTTCCTCAGGAACTCTTTCGCAGCGATTTCCATGAAGACTACCAAGACCTAGTAACCATGCTAAGCTGGGTAATGGGCCTCCCTTATGCTACGTTTCTTCAAGAATAGATGGTTTACTTTGTTGAACAAATCCTCCGTGGGGACGAAGATGTCATCACAAAAGCCACATTCTACTGGGGAGGCATCATAAGCGACTGCTTCCATGAGTAGTTTATGAACGTGAAAAAGAGCTCTAAATTCTACATGACCTCCTATCTAGTCTATTCACTGGCAGAGCAAAGGCAGTATAGCGGATTATTTGTGGCACCCGATGAAGAGCCGAAGCGAAGATTAAAAGCCTATGACAGATATCCCCATCTACAATTCAGAAACTTCAAGGAGTACTACAGGGTGAATGACGCCTTCATCGGCCACATCATTTGGTTACTTGGAGGGGATTTTGAGAGAAGGGTCTCTCACAATGCGTAGGCGTTCCTGAAGCAATACGCCTTCCAATTCTTATAGTTCCCTAAATTCACCTATATCCGTTCCCAAGGTTTCACTGAAAGGCCGAATAAGCTGCCCCGGTACCCCAATGACTGAATTATACTATTGGAACTCTCCTGATAGTTGTAGCATGTACATATAGTCCTCGGTAGCAAACATTTGGTGGGGATCCCTTATCCCTTAGCCTTCAGTCAGGGGATGTATAAGCTACAAACTTCCGAGTGTGCTTGGAATTTTAAAAAGGAATTGGCGGAGTACCACTTCTGCCTACACATTGCTCACCCACGGGTGGACCCATATGGGCATGTGATAAAAGCACTTGGACCAGAGTATGCCCACCTACATCATGTTGAAGATTTCTAGGCAGACTGCCAGGACGACAAAGAGGTGCATGCAAGACATTACATGAGGATGACTGCATATTTTGTAAGAAGGGTGTAGATGTTTCCTATACTGGATCAGGTTGAGGAGGATGAAAGCACCATCATGGATCCCAGTTATAGTGCAGTCTCCAACTTGTCACTATCTGCAGTAGATTGGGATGAATAGGAGGTCGATGACCTCGACATTGTAACCAAACCTATCGTGGCTCAAACTGAAGAATGGGTTAAGAAACAAGTAGCCCGACTAAAGCAAGAAGGGGTGGTTCTGACATATGAAGGGCTCAAGAGTGAGCCTAGTGCCACAGAAGATGTTGCTGCTACAACTTCAATGGGCGCTCGACATTTAAGTCTCCTCCGCTCACTAGATCAAAAAAGAGGAAAGGAACTGAAATGGAGCAGTCTCTAGATCCTAAGGTGTATGCAAGGAAAGATTCAGGGGGCTCACCCTCAAAGAGGCCCAAAAGAACGAGAAGCGCCATAGAGCAGCCTGTAATTAAAGAAGGTGAGGAAGAGAGGACAGATCAGTTAGAACTTCTTCCAGCTCCCCTTGTTTCGACCACCCTGACATTTGTCTGCCAAGCCATGGTCACCACATCCCCACCTGTAGTGCATATCTCAGTCCATCTCGCCCCTTCACCCCTGGCCATGCGTATAATTGTGATTGACTCTTCCTCCACCGCGACTACTCCTCTTTCCTCTGCCACCATGTCACCTACCACATCACTCCCATTAGCAATGGTGACAACACCAATGCCCGCACTTGCTTTACCAGAGGCTTTCTCATGACATATGCAAAATATCCCCTTCGAGATCTCCCAGATATTTATGGACCCAACCATTCAGGCTGCCTTAGCGCAAGTCCTCGCCACTGCTACGCCTTCGCAACCTCCAACGGGACCGCCGAAAATGGAGGCCACAATGTTGATTTCTGAGGAATGGGAGAGGTGGGAGAAAGAAGTCTCGAAGGTAATGGAGGAGGAAGCTGATGAATATCACGAACACCCAAAGTATGAACACCGGATGATTGATAGGGTGGTTCGCGAAGAAGAAGAGATGGGGTCTTCCGAGAGTGGAGATGAAGAGGAGGGTACAGGTGGAAAAATCATCATACAAACCTTTGATGATGATCTCGAAGAGGAAATGGCCAGGCAACTGAAGCATGGTGAAAAAGAGCCAGAACGATCACCTCCTAGAGGAGAAGGGAAAGAAGGTGGCAGGGCAGCGAAAATGGTAGAGTTCCCTATAGGGGGAACAACTAGAGGTTGAGCCACCGCCTTATAGAGAAGAAAAAGATATAGAAGAGGACAAGCCTGAGGGGCATGAGCATGAAGACAAAAAGGTTGAAGAAAAAAAGGAGAAGGAAATTGAGATAGAGGAAAGTCCCCGAGGGCGATTGACTACTAAGCCTCCCATCAAATGCCTCACGTTCATCCAAGACTCTGATGAGGAAGAAGGAGACAACACCAAAATAAAAGAAAAGACTCCCACAGGTGAACAAACAGAGATCCAAACAGGGGAAGGTGAGGGTGATCGAGAATTTCCCAAAGAAAAGTCTACCATGCCTGAATGGCAAGAGAGGCAACTTGAGAAGAAGACTCCTGCCCCGAAGGACCCAAGAGCGAGGCTAGAAGCTATCCTAGCTCGAGCACAAATTTCAACTAGGAAGGAGAAGAAAACCAAGGTTAGATCCAAAGTAACGATGGATGCTTCCGGGTCCCAAACAGTGCAGATAGCAACACCGGTGGTAGGCCAAGAGGGAGTAAGTTATAATGTCTCCACCATTAACTTGGGGACTGTTACCAAAGAATAGAAGGTAGAGCATCTTGAAGAGTCAGTGGCTACAGTGGTGCACCTAATACAACAAGATAAGGTCTCGAAAGACGAGCTTAAAGCACAAGTAGTTGCCTTGACGGATTACATCCAACAATGGTCTTCAGTTGAAGACATGCCTACCACGTCCAAGGCTCCACCCCAACTGTTGTCTAGATAAAAGATTGACAAACTGGAAAAGAAAAAGAACTTGGACAAGACTACAGAGAGCTGGTTCCGACAAGTCCTATATGTCAGGAACATGGGCATCAGTCGAGCTGTTCGGACAGCCAACAAGTTCTTGGATTTATAAGTCTCTGGAAGGAACAAAGAAGCTCTGCACCGACTTCCCTACAACATACAATTCTACCTATCCAAAGATCGAGGCCATCCTTCGGCTACCAAAAGCCACATGGAAAAACGAGCTTGCACTGAAGAGGGACGATCAATAGCTAGTGGACGTATGGAAACGAGACTTTGACAACAAAAGAGAAAGGTTAGAGTAGATAATGGATAAAGTGGATCCGAACATCGAATGGGTCAAGGAAATCAGGGTGGATTGTGCCTGATATTTGAAGCTAATGACATAATATGACATGCCCACGTTGCAAATTGATCCAAAGAAAATAAAGCCTTATTTCCAAAAAAAAATGGAGGACAGAATGTTAGATGAGATAATCATGGATTTCATTAGTTTTTCCGCCTGTGCCTTCGCCCAGTTGGAGCTGTGCAGAGATTACACTGCAAGGTATGATGAAGACTGGAAAAAGCTTGAGGACAACTCCAAAGAATGGAGTTATCAAGTGTTACGGTCCGAGATCATGGAAATTGAAAAACTCTAACCGGTGATTCTGAAATTCATGGAATATGCAGCTTTGAAGAAGCATGGAGGCATCCCTATTATCAGTGAAGAACTCCTAAAGGGATAGCTACAGAAAAAAGAGCAATTAGCAAAAGACAAAATGCTACAGTACTATCACTAGAGGACAAAATAGGGATATGGACAAAACTGTATTTTAAATTGTAATATATTGGGGGGTAGGTAGAACCTTAGTTTGTAGTGAATCTTGACCACACAATGAGATTGAATCTTGGTCATTCGTTCTACTTTTTGGGTACTATAAATAAGGGGTATCCTCTCATTTCCAGAGAGAGTTGAGTTGTTGTAAAGACATGCTGCTAAAATTTCTAATGAAAATACATTGACTTGGTGCATTTTTTGAGTTCTTCACATGTTTCATGATTCAATCTCCATTGTTAAATGCTTTATCTAGATTTACATTGCTGATTTAAGTTAGATTTAAACTGCTTAGATTTTGGTAATGGTGTTCTGTAGTTATGAAAATTGTTGTGTAGATGCCTTCCTAGTCCACACTTTTTGTTGTTTGATGTTGGTAGATGGTTGTGTAAAGGTAGTATGGGCTTGAATTCAAAGCTACTCCACATTTTCATCTTTGTTCATGCATGTGTATGGTGAATGAATGGTGAAATATCTGCAGGCCTTAGAAGATAGCACAAATTTCATGATACTGTGAGATTTCTGGTTAAGTGAAATTTTGTCCAAAGGAAGCTGTCCACAGTGGGAACTCCATGATTACTATTCACAGTTAGTTGTAGATCTAGGAACCTTCTCTCTTCCCTGCTTTTTTTTCTTTTCTTTTTTTAAATAGCCTATGCTAAGGTTCATTGCACATTGTAAAGCCAAAATTTGAAGAAAACATTGAAGTTTTAGACTATTGTCTGAACCTATAGAAAAATGCACCTTTACTCCCATCTTAGAAATTTTAGATTAAAAAATCCACTCCGCATTCAGCTACGTAAGTCTGCCCTATGATTACCAGCAAAATCACATCAAACATCAACTAAGGGATTCCATGCAAGTCATGACCTGACACCTGAGAGACCTTGGGGAGACTTTCATCAGCTTGTTATTGGAGATTTCCTTTCAAGGAAGGTAGTGCATATACACATTGCCTATGTTGAGAAAGTGTGCATAAACACCCATCAACATAACTAGCGCTAGAAGGATGGCATTGTGAAGCTGGATCGAATTGGATTATTCTCCCTGGAAAGGTTTCAAAGAGTTCTACGATCGACACTAAACAAGGGAGAATTTCAAGAGCTACAACCCCTACAAGGGCAAAATGAACTAAGGGAGGAGACACTCCTTCTGCCTCTTCTTCCACCCCACCCATTTCCCTTCCACCTTTACCTTTGTTCAAATCTTATCCAACCTCCACCCAGCCGTACTAGACTACTTTTTTACCCCCATCTCCAGTAGCCAGGGAGTTGCCTCCCTCTTGGCCCTATAGGCCCAAGGTACAGTCCAAATAGCCGCAGCTCAGGTGCAGCCCTAGGGTGTTGTTTTACTATAGGTAAAACTCAAGATTGTTGTTCCTCAATAGCGGATAACACCTCCACCTCCCGTCATGGCTTGGTTGCTGCAAAATCCCTCACCATTGCACTTCAGCGCGTACCATGACATGCCCAAGAATCCAGAGGGCTTTTGTTCAAAATTCAATCCTCATGACCGACAAAGGATAGCAGAGGAACACATCAAGATATTCAAAACATCAATCACAAATCTATGCAGATCGGTCATGAGGATGTTGCATGCCATCTTTTCACGTATTCATTAGGCAAGGAGGCTTTCTATTGGTACATCAACTTGCCTAGGGAGTCCATCACCACGTGGGACCTCATGAAGAATTCTTTTCTATAGAAGTATAAGATTTCTATCAGCCCCCTAGAGCTATACCAATAGTTTATGTTTGTAAGGAGGGAAGTTAATGAACCCATTGGATCCTTTAATGACCATTTCGATCGTGCCTTCATGAGACTTCAGGATCTGTACATACATAACGATGTTGCATCCCTCCTAGTCAACTATGCAACATTAGACAATCTTACGTCAGCTTTGGTAAAGAGGATGCATTTTCCACTCACCTCACTAGTAACTGCCTATGTGGAGGCGGTTGTTTCCAGTGCAGATTTGGGGCAGAACATCTTGGCTCCGCTGCCTTCGTTGGGACCGGTAGCTCACCTGATGCAAGTTCAAGGGCTTAATCAGGAAGTTTCCCATTAGACCCCTCTTATGAACCAGGTGCCTCAGTTGCCCATCGTTCTGCACCCTAGACAGCCAGTGAATCACACACCTCCCGTGCCTTCTTATTTGTAGCCTCAACAACAACAAAGATATCCTCAAGCTCCCCAACAACAATAGGTGTATTCTCAGCAGCCCCAAGCACCATTGTACTTATCGGGACCAAAATTACCTCCAGTACATCAAAATCAACCGGTGGCCCCGCTTGTCTTTCTCCAAAATCCAGTACCACATACAAGTAGCACTGCTGAGAAGGACAGATTGGAAGAATTGATTGAGATGATAAGGAAAATGTCCATAGAATTGACACACCTAAAGAATCAAAATACTCAGTTGAAGGCATCCGAGCGTAGCATCCAATCTAATTTTAATCTAGAAAGCCAAGATAACAGGGATGGTAGAGACAACTGAGAAGCAAGCACATCTTCTGGGCCAAACTATGATAGAAGGTAGAATTCAAATCAGAACTTCAAAATGAGACCTTCTCAGAGGCAGAATCATATGTGGAATACAAGACCCAATAACAGAGGTGTCCCTATGCCTCTTGATCAGCCTGCCAACAATGAAAAGATGACCAGTGGAGTGTACCTCGCCGAGGCAGCCTTGTCTGGGTGGTGCCGAATTCACAAGACCAGTAGACATTCTGAGTTGGATTGTCCCAAATTCTAGATAGCTGCTGAAATCTTCCAACTTGAGGTCCAAAATGCAGTTGATGGTGTCGGTTGCAGAGACATCATTCCGTCCGAGCCTTATGACTCTTCATGTTTTGTGGTGAACCAAGCGCCATTTCCACAAAGAAGCCGCAATGAGCCTGAGGTCGAGCCCACCCCCGTTAAGAGCAAAGAAGTGCAGGAGGTAAGTAACGAACAAACCCTGGCTCATCTTTTCGATTTAGTAGATAATGGTCCACTGGACGAGGAAGAAACACATATAGACGAAGTTCACATGTTCCACCAAAGAGCAACTCCCTACTTCCTTAGGAACAGGCAGGTGGGTGGACCCTTCATGATCTTTACTCCGCCAAATAATTTTACTACCCTACCTGACCCTAATGCCAACAATAACCCTAGGCCTCCCCATATACCCACTCAGTATCTCCATAAGGATAGGCCCCAAAATCAATCACAAAATTAGCCTCAATGGCAATCACAAAACCAGTTAAATCAAGTGAAGTCCCAACCTTCTAGCTCTGCCAGAGGTCAAGCCTTTGCCTCTGAGATTGAACAAATGGGTGAATATGTGGTAGAAGAGTTCAGGAAAGTAAAAATCAACCTTTCTACCTTTGAACTACTTAAAGTCCCTGCAGTTAGGCATGCCTTTTTCAGGGTACTTAATGGGACCCCATCCTCTAGCACAACACAAGAGACATCAGCCAAAAGAGTCACCTTTGAAGAACCCATACATGAACCTGCAATTCAGGATAGTAGAGAGAAAAGGAGGGATGTTCCCTCAAATCAATCTACAGGTAAGCGGCCAGAAAAGGAACCAGATCAGAACAATAGGAATACTTCCAAAGATCAACTATTTGGGTAGACCAAGGATAGAATTGGTGATAAGAACATGATGCAAGTAGCTCAGATAGATAGGTCCCCAGGCCTCTTCCAAGGAAAATTTGAAACTCCCCCTTTCCTCACACCATTCAGATATTTGGGAAGAACTTGCACAACTGCCTGCTTGATTCAGGAGCGTCTGCCAATATTATGCCTTTGGCAGTATGCAAGGCCCTTGGGATTACTCCCACACCCTCAAGAAGAAAGGTGACCCAGCTGGAAAAAAAGGAGATCAACATCGTGGGAGAGATGAATCGAATCCCGATGCAAATTGCTGTAGACCCAAGGATACAACAGGTCATCGATATTCAAGTGGCGGATATTCCCAATGCATATGGGATTATTTTGGGAAGAGACTTCACTAGGACATTGAATGGGTATGCTGCCATAGACCATTCTCACATGTGGCTACCCTAGAAAGGGTTGCCAAATCAAATCCGTATAGACCGCGAGCCTCAGATGAAGTACATGATTACATAGTACAACAACATAAATGAGGTGTTGTTTGTTGAGACAGAATTGGGAAATTACTACCCCTTTGCCTGCCAGGATGGAGTTGAACCCCAAGAAGAGTTTATAGCCAAATTACTCTTGGTACAATGCAGCCCTCCAACCGACTCCACTCAGATTCCTCAAAGTACAAAGATGCTGGTAGAACCAGATGATAACCTCGATGAAGACGATAACTTGGGAATATTTAAGGGTTTCCAGGAATTCATTGAAAAGTGCATAAAAGACCAACTCAATTTGGGCGTTCAAGTGGATTTCTGGGATCTTTTGCTACCAAATTGGTGCATAATTCACAATGCTTCCCACTCAGAGTTTGATTGCTGCTTGTACCAAATAGTGGTAGAGCATGTCAAAAAATCAGTTACCCCTTAGAAGGAAACACTGAAGGAGGTGCTAGCAGAACCACCTACTGATAAATACACTAGGTTGGAAGGTTCCCCTAACGTCAAGTGAGAAACCACCCCACCAGAAAGAAACAAAAGCTTATTTGGATCCAAAGTCAAAGAGCTGTCCAATTTTTGGATGCCTCGGTTTGATGGGTCCAAGTCAAAACAAGGAGCTGGTGCCGGGTTCGAACTCATCAGCCCAACGGGTAAGACCTTTCTTGCTGCCCATAAGCTAGAGTTTTATTGCACCAATAATGTAGTAGAATACAAGGCGTTAGTCCATGGTCTTCTTATGGCCCTCAAGAAAAATGTCAAAATGCTGCAAGTGTTTGGTGATTCTGAACTTGTAGTTAAATAGGTTAGAAAATTGTATTCCTGTCATGACAGAAGACTTGCAAATTATAGGCATAGGGTTTGGGATCTTTTAGAAGGTTTAGATGCATTTAATATGCAACTGATCCCTCAGGCTCAGAATCATACAACTGATGCCTTGGCTTAGGCAACCAACACTTTGCAACCCATCTCTTTGTTCGGACTTAAGAAATTCACAGTTGAGTTGACATCCATGCCGTCTATCCCTGATAATGTCACTCATTTTTAGGTCTTCAATGATGACAGACATATCCTTGAGTTCATCATGAGTTCTGATGTCTTCACCACCCAAATAATTGATGAAACTGATCTGGAGGAGGCCGAATTGGATATAGGAGTTGTCAATCTCAAAACCAACACGATTCCTAGGGGCATGGTTCAACTTGAATGCATATTTGATTTGGACCAGATTAGAGACCAGAATCAGCAAACAAAGAAGGAGGCCATAAGCAACTAGTGTAATGCTCACAACCTTGGGACCCCAGAGGAGACCAAAAATGTTTTTATCAGCAAAGTGTGCATGCCTGAGGAAAAGAAGGGAATCATTGATGCTTTGCATAGGTATCACGACATGGTGGCATGGAGCTATGAAGATCTTAAGACTTATGACACCTCCATCATCACACACACCATCCCTCTCAAGACAAAAGCTAGGCCATTCTGCCAACGACAACGTCCCATTAATGCCTTGCTAGAGCCCATCATTTACAAAGAGGTACAAAAGTTACTTTCAGCAAGAATTATCTTCCCAGTCAGGCATTCCACATGGGTGGCCAACTTGGTCCCAGTCAGAAAAAAGAATGGAGAAATCAGATTATGTGTAGACTTCCGCAACTTGAATAGAGCTTCGGAGAAGGATAACTATCCGGTTCCTTCATTGGATGAGGTATTGCATATTGTCAACGACTCCCAAATGATGTCCTTCCTCGATGGGTACTCCAGATACAACCAAGTTATGGTCCAGTACAAAGACCGCCATAGGACAACATTCACCACCAAGTGGGAAACCTTCGTTTATAGGAGAATGCCTTTTGGGCTCATCAATACTAGCGCCACCTTTCAACGTGCCATGGATATTGCCTTCAAAGATCTGATTGGGAAGTGCATAATTATCTACATGGATGATTTAACTGTGTTCTCTAAAAGGCAGAGTGATCATGTCTTCGATCTATGCAAGGCATTTCAAAGATGTAGGGAGTTTGGAGTTTCCCTTAACCCAAAGAAGTGCATTTTTGGCGTGACTGAGGGTAGGTTGCTTGGACATATTATCTTAGAGCAGGGAATCTCCATAGATTCTGAATGCATTCAATCTTTGCTAAAGATCCCGTCGCCAGGCAACAAGAAACAATTGAAATCCTTCTTTGGAAAGATCAACTTTGTCAGGAAATTCATCACAGGTTTTGCTGAGATCATTAAACCACTCAATGCCATGTTGAAATAGGATGCCAAAATTGAGTGGACTCCTGAAGCCAAGTAGGATTTTTAAGAAACCAAGTGGGCCATTACTGAGGCACCTGTATTAGTTAGCCCAAACTATTTGAAGTCGATCTACATCTATTCGTTCTCTTCAGAGCATTCCTGTGCTAGCATTCTGACTCAGAAGGATGATGAAAGAAATGATCACCCGATTGCCTTCATGAGTGCTGCATTGAAATATGTTGAGTTATGCTCTCACAACATAGAAAAGATAGCATATGCCCTCGTCAGGGGAGTGAAGAAATTTAGGCACTACATCTTGCACAACAAAGTGTTCACCATTGTCCCAAACCCTGTAGTGAAAACACTATTCATACAAAATGAATTGGGTGAACAATGAGCTAAATGGGTCACATTGCTTCAGGAGTATGATATGGAGATCCAATCGATGAAGTTGGTGAGAGGACATGCACTTACTCAAATGATTGCTGAAGCAGTAGCAGAGGCAGGACCTGAACTCACTATGTAGCAATATCAGCTCGAAGAAGTTTCCCCAGGAGAGTGGTACAAGGATGTTGTTTATTATTTGCTGAATCACAAGTGTCCACCCCACTTGCAAGGAGTTCAAAAATGTGCTCTTAGGCTTAAAAGTAGCAAATACATGTTGTAAGGGTCCATTTTATACAAGAGAAATCATGAAGGCATCTACTTGAGATGCCTTGGCAAGGAGGAAGCAAACCCAATTTTGAAGGAATTTCATGACAAGTTTGGCACTAGTCATGGATCTGGGCCTTCCACTGCACATCAAATATTAAGGGTAGGGTATTATTGGCCAACTGTCTTCAAGGATGCTTAAATTCATGTTCGCTCTTGTCACACATGTCAAATTTTCGCTACCAAGGAGAAGAATGTTGTTGTCCCACTGCAGCCCATGTTGGAGGTGAGGCCGTTTACACAGTGGGGTCTCGATTTCATTGGTCTGGTAAGCCCTCCATCATCTGTGGGACACAGGTACATTCTTACCGCTACTGATTACTACACTAGATGGACAAAAGCAATTGTATGTAAGCAATGCACAACTGAGATGGTTAGAAATTTTTTGGAAAGTGTTATTTTAAATCATTTTGGTTGTCCTTATGCATTGGTGTGTGATAAGAAGCCTGCATTTGCTTCATTAAAGTTTTCCAGTTGGGCCTTCGACTATGGAATTTCCCTTAAATTTTTGTCGAATTACTACCCTCAAGGCAATGGCCTTGCTGAGTCCACAGACAAGAACCTGATCATAATGATCAAGAAATTGCTCGATAGGAATCCTAAGGATTGGCATACCTAGCTCCGATTCGCCCTTTGGGCGGACCGCACCTATCGCAAGGCTACCCTTGGCGATTCCCCATTCCACCTTGTTTACGACCTGGAGCCCATATTTTCTATCCACTTAAAGATTCCTACTCTCCAATTTATCAACAAATTTTATGAAGGAAGAGACCGTAGAGAAGCTTGGTTAGCTGAGCTCTTGCATTTAGAAGAAGTCTGAGACCGTGCAATAGAAAATTTTGCCAAACATTAGGGCGTGGTTAAGAGGTGCTTCAACTGCCGAGCCAAAATAAAGGCCTTTTGAATTGTAGATTTAGTCTTGTATTGGGACAAGGCCCATGAAAAAAAGGGGGACACAACAAATTTGACAAGTTTTGGCTTGACCCCTTTCAAATAACTAAAATTTTGGGAGATAATGCTTTTCACCTAAAGACCTTAACTAGTGAAGATGTCTCATTGCCAGTTAATGGGTAGCACCTCAAGCATTACTTCCAAGCCTGAGCTTTGTCGAGCTCTTTTCTGTAAATACCTGTACATAGGTTAGAATAGGTTGCCTTTTGGTTTGCTTCCACTTTGTTGTTTTTCTGTTTTGCTTGTTCCTAGCTATTTTGTTTTGAAAGGGATGTTCTCCGCCCCACTGCGGTGGTTGTGCTTATTCAATGAACGGTTCGCTTTGTTGTCTGTTTGTAGTATTCTTCAGATAAAAATTCATTCCCCACTATTGGTCCCTAAAAGCCACCTAGGAATGGTTTCCTTGTTTGAACTCTGCTTTAGAACTTGACCCTTGGTTGGGTCCCTCTACGCACATCTCAGATCTAGCACAAAACACATACTAAATATTTCCAAGGGATTGTACAATGGTTGCTATGATACCCTAGTGAGTGAAAATCCTAAGTCCACTCCAGTGACCACTGTGGTTCCCAAACCCATTGTAAGCTTTAGTGCTTACACGATCGAGCAAAAGATAAGTAAAAAAGGGAAAGCCAAAAGAAACATCAAAAAAAAAAGAGGAAGAAAATTCTAAAATCAAGCGACCGTATGGGTGTGTGGATAACTCTACTGAGGCTATGGATGCCCAGCTAGCAGTAGAGCAATATCCCTAGGATCACATCGATAACTCCATCGGGGCTATGGACACCTGACTGGCAGCGGGGCAATGTCTAGGTTACTTTTGGTGTTGGGCGATTTACATAGCTTGCTCGGTTGGATTAACAACCACTTGTCACAGTTCCACAGAAAGGAATGAATTCACAACACACACTTCTGAGATGTCCTGTAGACTGACCCAACTAAGGATCTTGTTCTCCTAGTTCACTCTTGGAAGTCTGCTCTTGGTCTGTGAAACCAGAGATTCTAGGTCTTAAATGAATGCTTAGCCCTAGAATTCTCAGGAGCGTTTCCCAGTGGAGTCACCATTTGTTGTGCCCTTAGCACACATGCCTCGTTCGGAATAGGGACCCTCTTTTCTTTCGGCTTGCCAGGTCATTCTTTCACTGCCTCATTTTCTGTGCCCCATTTTGGTGTCCCTGATGGTCAATGTACCTGCAAACTCCCATCTTTGGTTGACCATGTTTTTCCCCCTTCATCTTGGTTGAGTCCTAGAGCCTTCCGGATTCTCCTTGGCAGTTTTCGTCTGCCAATGACCTTGGGGCCTGGCGGGCTTGCCTCGCCGGGTTTCCTTTGCCAGGTTTCCACTAGGCATTTACCGTTTCTGAATGGCAGAAGGCTTCCGCCTTCGCGAACCCTGAGCCATGGTTCCCTGTTTCCCGCCGGTTTAAAATTTGTGAGTTTTGGGCTGCCTCCGACCATCTCGGGTCTGGTCCACCGGACTTCTATCCTTAGAATTACCTTCAGTCTTCGCCATTTCTAGCGACAAAACTTCGACGCCTTTTCACCTTCTAGACTCTGGGTCTCCTTTCGCCATCGATTTGAAAAGCAAGTTTCCTCCAGCCATTTGGCCATGCCTTCTCGAACCCTGGACCCTGGACCTTCCATCGCTGTCTGTGAATTTGAAATCTACCAACCAACTGGCTAGCTGTAGGGGCATTAAATGGAGGCATTAAATGCATATGAGGGTATAAATATAGTGGCTAACTTATCATTTTCATTTGTCAAGTTTGCTAGAGGAGATTAGAGTGCTTGCCAAAGGAGATTAGTGTATCCATCGCCTGCCGCCCTCACATCCGAGATCATCATTCGGCCACCCTTTGTCCATTTCACATCTCCTCCCATCGGGCTTTCGAGGTAGGTTCGCCGTTCATTCCACCGAGAGGTTTTTTAATGATTTTATGCTTAAAATAATCAATAAAATGGGCTACAATGAATTTAATTGATAGAACACACTAAGACCTACAAAACCCATGTTTTCAAATCCAAAAGGACCTCCAAAATCACCTCCTATGATCGGGCCAGAACCGAACGCTATCGCCGCCATTCTTCGCATGGGGTGTTCTCATCCTCCAGGCCTGACCCCTCCTGCTGCCGTTAAAAGAACTTTGAAACGTTGAAATTCTGACCCAGCTGACGATGCTGGGTCAGAATTTTGATGTTTCAAAGTTTGTCAAAAAATCGATGAAATAATTCTGATGAAAGTTTGTCGAAATTCCGACAAACTTTTGTCAGATTTTGAGTCAAAATTTATCAGTGTCGGATTGCCGCCAGCCAATTGCCATCAAAATTAGCACTCAAAGTCTGGCCTCCCTTTGAGCCTCCTGGGCCCACCTCACCGAGACTCCTTTTTTGGGATTTCCCTGGGTGTTCATCGTTCTGAACAGCGGAAGGTTCCCGCCTTCCCGAACCCCGGGCCCCGACTCATCAGATTCCACCTGTTGAAATTTACAAACTTTTTCGGCTACCTTTGCTTGTCATGGGCTCGTCCCATCGGACTTCCGTCCTTGGGACTCTGCCTTGCCCTCACCATTTCCAAATGGTGAAAAGAACACACCTTTCCGCCCTCTGGGGTCTGCTTTCCAGCTTGCTACCCTGAGTTGAATGTCAAAGAAACTCTACCATCGTACTGTCGGGTCCCGGTCCACAGGTTTCTGTCTGTGGACTTCGCTGTTCACAACGACCATTGGGTTGTGTCTCCCCCGCCTCTTGGGTCTCGGCCTTCCATTCGCCAACCTTTCCTGTCAAGCTTCGCTCACTAGGGTTTCATCTGCCGTCATCCAATACAAAAGGGAAAAACAAACACGTCATCCTGAGTCCCGGGTTCTTCCCCCTTTCTTGCCTAGGGAAACTTGACAGAGAAGACAAGCGGCCTAACGCTCTGCCGGGTTTCCATGCGTGGATTTCCTTTCCAAACGGCGAAATAGTAATGACCTTCCACCCCTCCAGGCCAGAATACCTTAAAGTCCGAAGTAAACTATCAACCGACTTTTGACCTTTCGGGCCCCGGACCCTGGAGTTCCAACCCCAAAACTTGATTTCCTCCAAGTCCTTTCAAATAGCTAACTCATAATAGCTTCCTGACCCTGAACCTCCAGGGGCCCCAAAATTGAGTAAAATGACCTCAAATTTGAAAACCAACCTTGACCCACATGCTCAAATTCGACCCTCTTCAACACAAGCCTTTCAAACCATCAAAATGTAGAGACGAGAGAAATCACTCAAATTGCCCCAGCCTGTTCACCCTTTCAAACAACATTCCTGCTAGGGAAGTCTGGCCCCCTCGGCCTGGATTGTCCAAAATCCCTTCAAAAAGTGACTAATGGCATTTGAAAGAGAAAATTTAACTTCATTAATTGAATAAGGTCTAATTGGATTTAGTTCATAGGATTTTAGCTAATGTTAATGCTTTTGTAGTTGGTTGTACTCATTATGTCTATGCTTGTAGAATATATGGAATCGGGTGCAGGTCCCTCAGGGACAACTACAAAAAAGGACAAAGGAAAGAAAATAGGAAAGACTCCTCGTGGAAAGGAGGATAAAGACTAGATGAAGTTCCAATTTCAAGGCGAGCCTCTACGTTCGAAAATCATCACTGACTGGAAGGAAATCACAGACACCAACAAAGGGTTAGAGTTTACCCAAAAACCAATAATGCTAGATTGATCAGACAGAGTGGGACTACAAAAGTTGTGGGCTTCCCCCATCTCTCATTGCCCCTGAACTAGTCATGGCTTACCGGTAGGCCTACCAGCCCCAGATAAGAACCATCATTGACAAAGATGGGAACATCCTCGCTGATAGGTTAGCTAAGGGAATCACGAGAAATTTTCACATTCCCACCTTTGAGGAAATGGAGGTGCCCACCATGGAGGAAGGAAAGGAAACTTGGGATGAAAACCCAATGGTCTATAAAAATTTGATAAATCAATACTGGCTCAAGGAAAAAAGGGGCAGCACTGCAAAGGTTCCTCAGGAACTCTTTCGCAATGATTTCCATGATGATTACCACGACCTTGTAACCATGTTGAGTTGGGTAATGGGCCTCCCTTTTGCTATGTTTTTTCAAGAATGGATGGTGTACTTTGTTGAACAAATCCTCTGTGGGGACGAAGATGTCACCACAAAAGCCACATTCTACTGGGGAGGCATCATAAGCGACTACTT
The DNA here is from genome assembly GCA_007258455.2 of Sequoia sempervirens. Lineage (NCBI taxonomy): Eukaryota > Viridiplantae > Streptophyta > Pinopsida > Cupressales > Cupressaceae > Sequoia > Sequoia sempervirens. The sequence continues at coordinate 985,772,438 of VDFB02281492.1, forward strand.
CCATGAGCAGTTCATGAACGTGAAAAAGAGATCTAAATACTACATGACCTCCTATCTGGTCTATTCACTGGTAGAGCAAAGGAAGTATAGCAGATTATTTGTCGCACCCGATGAAGAGCCAGGGAAAAGATTAAAAGCATATGACAAATATCCCCATCTACAATTCAAAAACTTAGAGGAGTACTGCAGGGTGAATGACACCTTCATCGGCCAGATCATCTGGTTACTTGGTGGGGATTTTGAGAGAAGGGTCTCTCACAAAGCGTGAGCATTCCTAAAGTAGTACGCCTTCCAATTCTTACAGATCCGTAAATTTACCTATATATGCACCCAGGGTTTCACTGAAAGGCTGAATAAGTTGCCCCAATACCCCAATGAATGGATTATACCATTGGAACTCTCCCAACAGCTACAACATGTACATACAATCCTCAGTAGCAAAAATTTGGTAGGGATCCCTTATCCCTTAGCCTTCGGTCAGGGGATGTGTAAGCTACAAACTTCCGAGTGTGCTGAGAATTTTGAAAAGGAATTGGTGGAGTAACACTTCCACCTACACACTACTCACCCATGAGTGGACCCATATGGGAATGTGAGAAAAACACTAGGACCAGAGTATGCCCACCTACATCATGTTGAACATTTCTAGGTAGACTACCAGGATGACAAAGAGGTGTGTGCAAGACATTGCATGAGGATGACTGCATACTTCGTAAGAAGGGTGCAACTATTTCCTATACCACATCAGGTTGAGGAGGACAAAAGCACCATCATGGATCCCAGGTATAATGCAATCTCCAACTTGCTGCTGCCTACAATAGATTGGGATGAACAGGAGGTCGATGACCTTGACATTGTAACCAAACCTATCGTGGCTCGAACTAAAGAATGGGTTAAGAAACAAGTAGCCCGACTAAAGCAACAAGGGATGGTTTTGACATATGAAGGGCAAAAAGTGAGCCTAGTGCCACAAAAGATGTCATCGCTACAACTTTAATGGGTAGGAATCTTAGTCTCCTCCACTCACTAGATCAAAAAAGAGGAAAGGAACTAAAACATAGTAGTCTCCAGATCCTAAGGTGTATTTAAGGAAAGATTCAGGGGGCTCACCCTCGAAGAGAACCAAAAGAATGGGAAGTGCCACGAAGGAGCCTGCAATTTAAGAAGGTGAGGAAGAGAGGACGGATCAGCCAGAACTTCTTCCAGGTTCCCCTATTTCGACCACACTGACATCTGTCTCCCAAGGCATGGTCACCACATCCCCACCTGTGGTGGATATCTCAGTCCATCTCGCCCCTTCACCCTCGGCCGGGCCTATAATTGTGATTGACTCTTCCTCCATAGTGACTACTCCTCTTTCCTCTGCCACTATGTCACCTACCACATCACTCCCATTAGCAACAGTGACAACACGAATGCCCGCACTTGCTTTACTACAGGCTTTCTCATGACATATGTAGAATATCCCCTTCGAGATCTCCCAGATCTTTATGGACCCCACTAATTAGGTTGCCTTAGCGCAGGTCCTTACCACTGCTACGCCTTCACAACCTCCAATGGGACTGCCGACAATGGAGGCCATGATGTTGATTTCTGAGGAATGAGAGAGGTGGGAGAAAGAAGTCTCAAAGGAAATGGAGGAGGAAGCTGACGAGTATCATGAACACCTGGAGTATGAACATTGGAGGATTGACAGGGTGGTTCACGAAGAAGAAGAGACAGGGCCTTCCGAGAGTGGAGATGAAGAGGAGGGTACAGGTGGAAAAATCATCATACAAACCTTCAATGATGATCTCGAAGAGGAAATGGTGAGGCAACTAAAGCATGGTGAAGAAGAGACAAAGTGATCACCTCCTAGAGGAGAAGGGCAAGAAGGTGGGAGGGCAATGGAAATGGTAGAGTTCCCTACAGGGGAACAGTTGGAGATTGAGCCATTGCCTTATAGAGAAGAAAAAGATATAGAAGAGGACAAGCCTAAGGGGCATGAGCACGAAGACAAACACCTAGGTTGAAGAAAGAAAGGAGAAGGAAATTGAGATAGAGGAAAGTCCCCAAGGGCAATTGACTACTAAGCCTCCCATCAAACGCCTCACGTTCATCCAAGACTTCGATGAGGAAGGAGACAACACCAAAATGAAAGAAAAGACTCCCACAGGTGAACAAATGGAGATCCAAATAGGGGAAGGTGAGGGTGATCAAGAATTTCCCAAAGAAAAGTCTACCATGCTTGAATGGCTGGAGAGGCAACTTGAGAGGAAGACTCTTGCCCTGAAGGACCCAAGAGCGAGGCTAGAAGCTATCCTAGCCTGAGCACAAGTCTCAACTAGGAAGGAGAAGAAACCCAAGGTTAGATCAAAAGTAACGATGGATGCTTCCGGGTCCCGAACAATGCAGATAGAAACACCGGTTGTAGGCTAGGAGGGAGTAAGTTATAATGTCTCCACCATTAACTTGGGGGCTGCTACCAGAGAACATAAGGTAGGGCATCTTGAAGAGTCAGTGGCTACGGTGGTGCACCTAATACAACAAGATAAGGTCTCGAAAGATGAGCTTAAAGCACAAGTAGTCGCCTTGACAAATTACATCCAACAATGGTCTTCAGTTGAAGCCATGCCTACCACGTTTATGAATCCACCCCAACTATTGTCTAGAGAACAGATTGACAAATTGGAAAAGAGAAAGAACTTGGAAAAGACTATAGAGAGCTGGTTCTAACAAGTCCTATACGTTGGGAACATGGGCATTAGTCAGGCTGTTTGGACAACAAACAAGTTCTTGGACTTACAACTATCTCTGGAAGGAACAAAGAAGCTCTGCACCGACTTCCCTACAACATAAAATTCCACCTATCCAAAGATTGAGGCCATCCTCTGGCTACCAAAAGCCATATGGGAAAATGAGCTTGCACTGAAGAGGGACGATCAATGGTTAGTGGACATATGGAAATGAGATTTTGACAACAAAAGAGAAAGGTTAGAGCAGATAATGGATAAAGTGGATCCAGACATCGAATGGGTCAAGGAAATCAAGGTGGATTGTGCCCGATATTTGAAGCTAATGATGGAATATGACATGCCCACGGTACAAATTGATTTAGAGAAAATAAAGCCTTATTTCTAGAAGAAAATGGAGGATGGGATGTTAGATGAGATAACCGCAGATTTCATGAGTTTTTCTACCTGGTCCTTCGCCCAGTCGGAGTTGTTCAAAGATCACATCGCAAAGTATGATGAAGACTAGAAGAAGCTTGAGGACAACTCCAAAGAATGGAGTTATCAAGTGCTACGGTCTGAGATCATGGAAATTGACAAAATCCAACTGGTGATTTTGAAATTCATGGAATATGCAGCTTTGAAGAAGTAGGGAGGCAACCCTATTATTAGTGAAGAACTCCTATAGGGATAGCTACAACAAAAAGAGCAATCAACAAAAGACAAAATGCTACAGTGTTGTCACTAGAGGACGAAATAGGGATATGGACAAAACTATATTTTAAATTGTAATATATTGAGGGGTAGGTAGAACCTTAGTTTGTAGTGAATCTTGTCCACACAATGAGATTTAATCTTGGCCATTCTTTCTAATATTTGAGTTCTATAAATAAGGGGTCTCCTCTCATTTCCAGAGAGAGTTGAGTTGTTGTAAAGACATGTTGCTGAAATTTCTAATGAAAATATATTGACTTGGTGCATTTTCTGAGTTCTTCACATGTTTCATGATTCAATCTCCATTGTTAAATTCTTTATCTAGATTTACATTGTTGATTTAAGTTAGATTTAAATTGCTTAGATAGATTTTGGTAATGGTGTTCCGTAGTTATGAAAATTGCTTTTGTGTAGATGCCTTCCTAGTCCACACTTTTTGTTGTTTGCTGCTGGTAGATGGCTGTGTAAAGTTATTCTGGGCTTGAATTCAAATTTTCTCGACATTTTCATCTTTGTTCATGCATATGTATGATGAATGAATGGTGAAATATCTGCAGGCCTTAGAAGATAGCACAAATTTCATGATACTGTGAGATTTCTGGTTAAGTGAAATTCTGTCCAAAGGAAGCTATCCACAGTGGAAACTCCATGATTACTGTTCATAGTTAGTTGCAGATCAAGGAACCTTCTCTCTTCCCCACTCTTTTTTCCTTTTTTTTAAGAAGCAACCTATGCTAAGGTTCATTGCACATTGTAAAGCCAAAACTTGATGAAAACATTGAAGTTTTACACTGCTGTCCGAACCTACAACAAAATGCACCTTGACTCCCATCTCAAAAAATTTAGATTTTAAGATCCACTTCGCATTCAGCTACGTAAGTCCGCCCTGTGATTACCAGTAAAATCACATCAAACATCAACTGAGGGGTTCCATGCAAGTCATGGCATGACACCTGAGAGACCTTGGGGAGACTTTCAACAAGTTGTTGGAGATTTCCTTTCAAGAGAGGTAGTGCATATACACATTTCCTGTGTTGAGAAAGTGTACAAAAACACCCATCAACAATCCTTCAACACGTTTTCCATGATCTAGTCACCTCAACTCTAATCTAGATGGATTTATGTTGTTTTCTAACCCTAGTGGGGGTTAGGGTTTGGGTTGGAGTCAACTAAGATATGTCTGAACTATAAAGGCAACACTTGTATATTTTTCAAGGGTTCTTCCTTGGATTTTCTCTAATAGGCTTATGCTACTCTAGCATTTTGTGACTATAAACTTGGCTTCCATGCCTTTATGTCAATAAAAATTATATGTTTTACCTCTTCTTTAAGCTTGTATCTTGTGCATTAGTCAATACCTCTATGCATGCACTACTTTATCATCTTTGTAGGGTACATTATTTTGCTAGATTTTTCTAAAAGTGCTGATTATGGGTAACCACTACACCTTTTGATCTTTCAAATTATTAGCCTTCATGTTTCCCCTATAAATTTGATAAAGTAGAGAACTGAGTGAGTTTCTTAAGCGATTTCATTGATACCCTATGCAACAAAATCAGGAAGAAACACTCTTAAACTTGGTGCATCAGCCTCCTTTCCCCTTATTTTCAGTATTTCTCCTTCTCCCTTTTCTCCAACAATTCGTAGTTTAGGGCTATTGTAGAGCTTTAAGCATTGGGTTGGACCAACCTTTGTTGCACCTAATTTAGAATGGAAGTCAGCCTTCTCTGAAGATCTAACCTCATTCATAAGGTCCCACACCTTGAGGTTAGTTTCATTATTTCACTGGAATGCAAAACCCCTTGTTTAGTTGGGTGCAATTTTGAGTGCCAACAACTTTTGGCACATCTGGTGGGACCAGAAAGAGTTTCACTCTACCTTATTAAGAGAGTGGTGCTACTCTTAGCAATTTAGCCTTGAAGAGGCATTCAAACGAAGTACCTAGGGACTTTGCATTCAAAGTCAGTGACTCAAATGATGCCTAGAACTCCTGCTTACAAGTCGCATTTGTGCATTCATGCCCATAATTCATACTCGAGCATCTTCTAGAGGTAACTACCAATATATTGAACTACCATATTTACCATCTTTTTCTTCTAAAAGAAGAGATAGATAGTCCTTATCACCCATTAGGAGAAACAAAAGCTCAAACCCTTGTCCTAGGGCTCAATCTATGCCACCTATGGGTAGGTAATTTCAAGCTAGAATACCCACCAACCATACAAATAGAGCCTTGTTTCATATGGTTGCACCCATAAATCAATCTTTTGTGCCTTTTAATGGGTGTATCCCACTTAATTTACAACAACATGATGACATTGCTCTGGTTGCTTTGAAGAGACTTTTGTTCTTTAATGGAGAAGACCAAACCACCCCTATTGAACACATTAGAGATGTGGCCTCACAATGTGAAATCCATAATATTACAAAAGAAAATGTTGCTCTTAGACTCTTGTTTGCCTGATTCAGAGGCAAAGTGTTACAGTGATTCAAAGGTGTCACACATCGTCTTGGTGATACTAATTTACTTTTACCTTCATAGGTAAATAGGATGATAAATGTAATAATGATTTTGATATGAATGGGATACTGAAATAGGTATTAAGATATTATTGCCTTGGAAGAGTAATTATGTTTACATTGATGATGAAAATGTTTTGCTATATGAATATGCTAAATTTTATGATGCATAAGGATTCATTATGAACGTCTAACTACCATTGCAAATGTACTAAGTTGGTTGTAGGGATAGGTTCAAATCCTCCAGGTGGAGGAGAAGTATCACTTAGGAGAAGTGATTGGTCGGATAACCCTAAATGAAACCTATTTGAGCTTACATACACACTCATAGTAGAATGCTTGAGTCAAGTTATTGAGTTGGGAAACGGTAAGTCATCCTTAGTATGAATTTTTTGCATTAGCAAGGGTCATGATTGTTGTTCAATGCATGCTTGGATGATGTTTATATGTTTGGAACTAATGAGTCCTTCCTTATATTACTATGCTTGATTGATGACTGTAATATACATTGAATGTATATATATATGTATGCGAATGCATGTTGACAATAGACCATACACATGGAGTAACATGTGCATGAGAGTACTTAGGTATGCGTACCTATGCGTGCTTATGAATGGGTTGCTTATGAGTATGGAGTTATCAAAAGGACAAAGAGACATGAACGTATATATGTATATATGCATCACGTGTATATACTTCTATCAATAGAATAAGCGAGTATATGTGAATGATTATTTAATCAAATGTGTGTATTAGAAGTATATGCATATATGCATGTGTATACACAAATGCCAATATATGTGTATATGTTGACACGATGAGCGACTATATAGGTATATTGATATATGTATAAGTATGTATGTGTATATAAGTTATTTAATATGGTATTATTGTGAATATACCACTTAGTCATATTCGTTTGATTATCAAATGAATTATTGCTTTATTTCTTTAAATGATATGTATATATATGTCTGGATATATATATATACATACAAATACACACATGAGCATTAATGCTTATATAGAGGAGTGTATATTTAATATGGTATTATTGTGAATATACCACTTAGTCATATCATTCAATTATCGAATGGATTATTGCTTTATTGCTTTAGACGATATGTATATATATATATGTTTGGATATATATACACACACACACACACACACAAATACACACATGAGCATTAATGCTTATATAGAGTGTATATATATATTATTATTATGTGAATGTTTACTTGTTTGTATTCATTTGTATATCGAATGTACATACTTTATTGACATGGGATATGTATATATATATATATTCTAGTATATATATACATATACATTTATACATATATATATGTGATATAATGTTAATGCTATTTATTGGAATATATATATATATATATATATATATATATATATATATATATATATATATGACGCGTTGAGGGCGATTTATATATATGAACATAGGATGGCTTGTAAATGAGATATGCAAGGTATTTAAAGGTAGAATTATACATATGTTGACAATGGATAAAGGTCGAACCATATGCAAGTATGGCATGCACAACAATTAAAGGTTGATATGGAACAAACCAAAGTCGATACTATTGAAATACAACTTTGGATTATTAACAAAAAAATATTTCAAATTGGGTGCAATTATACAAAGTGATGGAATATTTAGATGAGCTGCAATATAAAGTATAGAATGCATGATAAAAGGTAAAACATGTACAACAAGTTTGGAAATGGTCAAAAGCACCTTTTGAGTGCTATATTGAAGGGTGATTCAACTTTGGTCTATTGCCATTGAAACCTTGACTAGTCAATGTTGTGTGAAGTGTTGCTTGCATACTGTAGAATGTTTCAAAGAGTAATAACCGTGACAAGGAGATAGGAAGTTGGCTGCATACTTGGCACCAAATTATGAAATTTCTATTTCTTGTAGAAGTCCATTTTGGTTACAATTCGACTTTCATCTTTTAATCATGTGCACTTTTGAATTGGTCTTTGCTGTTGTCAAATAGAAGGTCGACCTATAGCATTGTACATTGGGTTTGTACTTAGTTTTTTGCCACCTTTTAGCTAAGTAATGTGATTTGACTTGTATGTTGAGGTGTGTCGACTGCCATGCCTTTTCTGTAGGCTGCAAAGTCTCATTTTTTTGTATAAATAGAGAGGCTTATACTCTTTTCGGACACACTATTCTGCATTATTCTACAATTGCATTCTGTCATATTTTGTGAGAGCCTTGAGTATTTGTGAGAAGCTATATTTTGTGAGAGTTTTATTTATGAGAGCATATCATCAACTTGTGAGAGAATTCATAGGGGAATGTTGTTTTGAGAGAGCTAAGTGAAGCTAGGAAGCTACTTTTGGAAGGATGTGCATCAAGTCAGTCAACTGGTTAAACATATCACAGGCATGGAAATCTAGTCTTCTCTTATTTATCTTTATTTATGAAAGATTTAGTTTTGAATTCTTTATTTGAAATAATTGAGAATAATTGCATTAGGGAATCATAACATTTGATTTGGAAAGGAAAGAAAAGTTGTTTTATGCTTTTCTATGAAAGTGCTTGTAATTACTTCGTAGTAGGAGGGGTTGTTGTCATAAGTATAAATATACTAGATATGATTAAATAGTAATAACTTAAGGGTTATTCATAATGTGAAACGTATCAATCCCATGAAGTGACTTGACACTATTGGCTTATGATGTTAGGAACCTTAGGAAAGATAAGGTTTAGCTAGACATCAATGGTTTGGAAGAAATGATAAGATGAGTCATTACTTATCCATACTAGTATGATCACTTGATCATTTCTTAACTACTGGATAAAACCCTAGGTTGGGAGTAACCTATTTGGGTTGAGAATTATATTCAAGCCTAGGTTAAGATTAACCTATTAGGTTGGAATATTTACTCGATTACTCATTGATACCTATAGGTTGGGAATAACTTATTTGGTTCGGTTGTACATTTGGTCTTGATTGGAACATATAGGATTAGATTAACCTATATAATCAGACTAGTCATTGGTTGATGACTTTATCCTAAGATTAGGGTATACGAAGATTAAGACTCACCTATGTGATTAAGGTAAATCACTTGAGCTTATGAGATACTGTATGTATGGAGACATAGGTGGGATTGCATATTGAGTTAGAGTTGCTACTTGGTTAGTTACTTTATACTCTTGTTATGAAGTCATAATGTTGACAAGATTCTACTCTTGATTAATCCTTATTAATATGGAGATTACACTCTCAAATGAAATCATCTATTGATATGATTGAGGTCATTCATGGGAGCGACTACTCTCTTGATGAGAACTCTGTAATAACATGAAGTATTACTGAATGGAGTCAATTATTTATGAGTAATTAATCTATGATTAGATGAAGCTTATGTAGATATACTCTAGATTATAAATTTATACTTTAGACTAGATTGTCTTTTGAAGTAATAGCTTGTTTTTGCAAAGATAAGCTCATATGTTATACCTAGGATAGGAATATCCATTGAAGGAGTACCTTTTTCCTAGGCTTAATTGGTAGAGATACCATAGAATTTTGGGAAAAAGGGGAGTAGGTTATTTCTAGGGTTAAAGATTACCCATTGGAGGAAATTACCTAGGCATAGTATAAGAATGGTCATAATCCAGACTGAGTTTTAGAAGTGTATGTGAATAGGAAGACTGTCACTCAAAGTACTGGGTGAGAATACTTTGGCCAAAGTAGTGTAAGTTTCCATTGTTTACACTGTCAGTTTCATTGTGTTCCTTATATGCATTATAGTTTAGGATTTTCATACTCGTAGGGAAGATGCACGTATGATTAGATTCTAGTTTGTAGGAAACAATGCTAAGCTTAGATAGGCTATTGTTATGAGGTTTACCAACCAATCTCTTTATCAAAGGGTAGGACCATCTCACTTGTGAGGTAGATGTGCAAGGGACTGCATTTGAGTCCATGGTTGGTGAAAAAGGGCTTGAGTGATGCTTCCTCTCATCAGTTGGCAGCCAAGGTTTGCAGATGTTGTGCTAGCACTGGGGACAACTAGAGTGTATGCACCAGGGAGCGATGACATCCAAAATGTATGCGCTATTGTAGTGGCATCAGGACCAGTTTGTATATCTATTTCCAGATTAAGCTTCAAAGAGTTATGTATGTATCTTGTACAAATTTATATGGAAGGATGTAATCATGAATGATAAACTTGAGTTCATTCAATATGAAATCTATGCAATGGAAAGGTTTGTGAAGTTACAATGTAATGCAATGGAAGTTTGGAAATAATATTGTTTCAAATGTGCATGTAATTTACATTATGGAAAGAAAAATTTGTATTGCTATGATATGACTATTATCAACAAAGTACACACCCAAAGCTAAGCTATCAACTCAACTACATGTTGATACATGGGAGCATTCCTAGGCTTGTGGGTTGCCTAGAACTTGGAATGAACCTCTAGAGAAGGTTGGTTCCTCTTGCTTGATCACCTAGAACTTGATCAATCCTAATTATTTTGAAGGAAAAGGGTAAGAAGAAGACTAGAAATAACTTAAAAATTCCTAAAAATGATTAACTATAGCTAACTAGGTGATGCACCAAATTTTTTTCTTAGACTTATAACTTGTTGTTCGACACACAAAATGGCTTAAAAATTTACCTGTAGCATAACACAACTCAAAATTTTGTCATACCTATGCATAAGTTTTTCGTAGAAAGGTGGGAAACTCACAAATCAAGAATGAAAGACAATTTCAAAACTTGTTGTTACTTCTACCCTTGACACAATCATATGAACTACATAGAAGATATGATCTATCTTGACTAAAGGCGCTGAAAGAGACATGCATAAGAGGAAGCACATAAGATCTCAAAAGTACATTCATCAATCTTCACTTTGCACACAATGAAACAAGCTTTGAGAAGGAAAAAACAACTAACTTTTATTGAAAAGGTGTTTTCTACAACTTGTACAAGTCTAAAAATGAGTTACAATACTATTCATGCTTGAAAGAACACATAAAAGTTACAATATGTAGCTGGTAAACAACAAGAACTAACTAAAAAAAGGCCTGAAAGATGAGACTTATAGCTGTGCAACAACTTGCTACAACAAAGGACATGTGTGGAATAGAGAAAGATAAGTCTTCACTCCATCTTGCTGAGTCAATATCCTTTGGTCGTCCAAAACCTTTATGCCCATTTTGTAGCTCCTTAACAAGCTCCAAGTTTTTTTTTGAAGGATGAAAAAGTCATTCCATAACTTGTGTACCATTAAAGATTCACAAACAGCTCCTAGATGCTCTCAAAATGCTCCAAACTACCCTAGATATGCTCCATTTGATGTATAACTCATTGAACTTCCCCTATATGCTTGCAACTACTCATAACTGTACTTTATTCCATCAAACTACCATTCACATGATAATAGAGAATGTGGGAGAAGACATGGATCAATCAAAAGTATCCTGGATGAGTGGAAGAATCTTAAAGAGTCAAAACTATTAAAGCTTCCTTTCATTTATTCTTCTTTTATCCTTATCTTTTTCAAAACATAAACACTGTCATCTGCAAACTTATAGCCATCTTTGTCACCTCATACTACTCTTTGTGCACATTACTATCATCTTTATTTGTCATTAATTATCCCTTTGTTCTTATTTTAGTGATCTGCACTTTGACACTATGATGTCTTTGACTGACAGGCTAAGCATCTCTATCCTCAAACATGTTGATATAAAGCTGTTGTGCAGTTTTGCACACATGCCCCACTTGGAGTAGGGACCCTGTTTAAATGGTGTCTTTGACCTTTCATTTTATTGAATTTGTCTTTTCGAGGTCTTGAGATGTTGGTCTTGCTGACTTTGGTCTTGCCTTGAGGCTTGAATTGGTTAAATTTGGGTTTTTAATGAAAATCCGGGTTTTGACCTGAATCCAGGATTTTCCAGCTCAGGCGGATTTTTTGGGTCCTAGTTCATTGTCTTGTTACTGCTGAATTATCCGAATCTGGGTTTCTGCTTGAATCTGAGATTTTCCAGCTTTGGAAGATTTTCCCAAACTGCGTTAAGTCCTGAACTTCGTTAAAATCCCGGTTTCTACCATATCCGCGAAATTCATGTTTATCCGGATTTTGCATCTGGCTTGGTCTTTTTCAAAATTCCGTTCTGGGCATGGGTTTCTGGATTTCCTTGACATGTCTTGTCGCTCATTAATGCTTGAAGTACCTTTGCTCAGGCGTGATTGTGGATGGATTTAAGGCCCTTTGGGCATCATTTTGATTTCATTATTCACTTGCTATCCGCTTTGACGTCTGAGTTCATTCTCCATTCAAGCTTTGATTATTGATTTCGAGTTGCTTGCGTGTGGATTGTCTGGGCGCTAGTGTCAGGATTTTCATTGCTAGGGCACACTTGTTTTGCAGTCGCTTCCTCAAGTCTGAGCTTCATCCAGATCGATCCATGGTGAGTCGTTGCTTGCCCCTCCTTTTTCTTTGCACGTTGATTGAATCTTTCGAGTCGATTGGTAGTTATTTCGGGTTGGCCTCTGCTTGCTCGTGATTTCGTATTTATAAGAACTAGGGTTTGACTTAACTCTTCACAAGGTTTCATCACCCACACTATACATGCCTTTGTTTACCAAATGAATGTCAGATAGACCAGTATGGATGGGCGTTCTGGGTAGGACCTTGTCTTCTGGGCGTGAAATTCGTTATATTTTGCGAGGTTGGGGTTTTTGGTGTTTTACCCAGAATTGCTAGGAACGGTTGATCCGTCATGATTTTCATATCCGGTGCTTAGATTAAACCAACTCATACCTTGAGAAGTCTCGGTGTACCTTAGCCTGATCATCTTAAGGATAGTATTTCAAACCCTGAGCTTACCCTGGTTTTCATGGCGGAGGTTTAGTAATTAAATTTAGGGCATCATTGTTTCACCATGAAGATTAGTCATTTGAGAGTTTTGGAAGTGCATCTTCATGTGTGTTCAAAGTCTTGCTTAGTGGCATCGATTTTACGACCATTAGAATCCAAATAGGGAGGCTTGAGTAATCATCTGATCAATTGCTCGCGCGTTAATGTTCATCGGGTTTCCGAGGTGTCTGCGAAATTTCTGCGCACCCGGATTTTCCCGGTTTCGGCCAAGTCCACAGAGTACAATGAATTCCGGAGTTTCAAGCTGTCCGCAGAAATTTGGCCTATTCGGATTTTTCCGGTTTCCTGCCTGGTTTCATTCTTTTTGATTTTCGACGTTAGGGCTAATGGAGTAAGGTGCTAAATGAGGATTTCTTGCTGCTAATGGATGAATTTCATGATAATTATATAACTTTTTGTCTATACTAACGATGCATTTGGCAAATGATGTCTCGGCAGCAGGAATCCATCTAGGTCAGATTTCTCTGAATTCCGCCTTGACTGGATTTTCTCGGTTTACTTCATTTTCCCGGATTGTTTCATTTTTCTGGATTTTCAAAGATTGAATAATTAATGATGGATTTCAGTTGCTTTATATGGTTTTATGCTAACCCTCTGATTGGAATATATATGATAATTGGGTGCTCATGACGTTCCCTTTGTTAGTGCAGGATGAGTGAAGCAAAGCTCCTGCAGGAAAGTCTAAAGGTGATATGGAGGGGTCTTCCATTTCAGAGGCAGAAAGGTTGAGATTAGATACCAAGAGTCAACTGCTTGACAGCAAAATATCTTCTGTGTGGTTTGAGGTCTCGGACACCAATGTTGGAGCGTGGAGATATGATGAATTCAAAGAAAGAACAAGTCGGAAGGATCTATCGGTCCTGAGAAAAGGAATGATGAACTTCAAACTAGTTCATGTGGCAGGGTTCCCTCCTGCAATCTAGTGTTATGAATTGATACTAGAATGCGCACGACAATACGACTTCAACACACAGAGGGTCATTAGCACCGAGGGGAGAGTCTTGGCAAATTTCAATCCTGTTTCTATTGCCCAAGCTTTTGACATGCCAGATTTGCCATCTGTGTGTGCCTTGAACATGGATTTAGCCAAAACCTACTATGAGAATGAGCCCACCAAGGCCCAACAAATGATTAATTCCTAGTTGGAGAAACCAAAGTCTCACTTTTCCAAACTGCCCAAGCAATTACATAGAGTCAAATTCAGATCAAACATATATGATGCGATCACATTTTTGAGCAGAATGGCAGGTTTGAAGAGTGCTGGAGTGTTGGAAAATTGGATGGTCCATGTGATAAACAAAATTGAACAAGGTACTAATTACCATTGGGCAGGACTCATCAGTGCTGTGATTGATAAACAACTAAGAGATTTCCTAGAAACAAAGAAGTTCACCATGTCTTCCTATGTGATGTATGTGTTGGATAGATTCTACCCATACAGGGGTTTGAATCCAAAGGGGACATTTGGACAAGATGTAATTTATGACATATATCTGAAATTGCACTTAGGACACCGGGATTACAGAAGAGCAAACGATGCATTCACAATGCATATCACTAGGCTGCTTCAAAATGTGGAGCATGTGAGATTGTCTGATGGAGCAAAGGAGTTGATAAAGAAATATGGAGCTTGGTTCATTTAGTTTCCCACCTTCTCCTACATCAGAATTGATGGATGTCAAGCTGCTCCATACAGGTTACCTAGGTACCCTACTGACCATATTGTACTATTGGAGGTTGTGAGACAGATATGTGAATTTGATGCAATTGTTAAAAAGGAAAAGCATAAAACAAGTTTTGGTGGAGATTTCCCTCTCAAAATTGGTATAGCTGAGGTATGCCCTTCCATCCAATCGGCGCATACAACAGGGGATGAATTGGCTGCTTATGGTTTCTCCTTCCACTCCAAGAGGACAAACTTTGATATCACTAGGGAAGCGCATAAGAAGGCCACCAAAGAATACCATCACAAAGATGACCTAGAGGACTACTGGGCAAATATCAAAGATGATTTTGAGGCAAGGAAGAAAAGGTACTCTAGGCTTCCGGTTGATGTGATCAGGCAATACAATGTCAAGTTGATCCCTGACCAGTTAGAAGATGACGGGAATCTGGTGCAAGATCATGCATATGAGTCTGTCAAGGACAGATCAATTGGAGAGATAAACTGGGCTGATGATGAGGTAACTGAGTTGGAAGACCTAATGGCCCCTGTCATGAGATTTACTACTTCATGGTTGAAACATAAGGTTTGGGGGTTGGAAAGTGAAAAGGTACCTTTCACCTTCAATTTAATGGGAAATTTGAATCCCCTGTCCACCTCAGAAGAATCCAGGGAAGATGATCCCAAAGGGAAAACCAAAGTGAGCTCACCCTTCAAGACTAAAATCAGAGGCCCAAAGGGAAGTGATCCAAAGCAGAAGAGGAAGCCGAAAGGGAAGAAAAGAAGTAGAACCTTGAGAATTGGTAAGTCCACAGAAGAGGAGGAACTTGAAAAGGTAGAAAAGGAAGATATTCCTCCAAAGCTGAAAAGGGCAAGGATGACTAGAGCTTCAAGGAGGAAGGATCTAGAGACTTCCAAGGATGAAACAAGCCCTCAAGTTGTTGAAGTGGAAAGTTCAGGAAAAAAAACTAAGGTTTATTCAAGGAAGTCAAGGAAACCATCTCCTAAGGAGACTATACAAAAAGCAGGTCCTCTTCCAACAACTTCCACCATGGAGCAAGCAAAGACTACTTCCCCTTCACCAGGTGTGCCTGAATAGATGACCCCTGAGGAGCATGAGACTAGTGGGGAGGCATAACTGTTCAAGGAAGAAGAACTCTTTGGTGCGACAGTCGAGCTTGAAGTTGAAGAGGTAGAAAGGCACCTTTCTCCACTAGTGCAATATGAAGATTCTCCGGAGAGCAGTAAAGGTAACGGATCACCTGAGAAGGAAGATATCCCTGTTAAAACCCCATCACCTTTGCCAGAAGAGGAACCTGAATTGGGTAAGCAGGGTGACCGGTCTCTTGAGAAAGAGAAAGATGAAACATCAGAACAACATGAAGAGCTCAAAACAGAAGAAATCCAGGTGGATCCTGTTGTCCCGGATTGGTTGGAAAAAGAGATAACAAGGAAGAAACAAGTCATTGTTGAGGACACCCCTCTGGATTGGGATGAGATGCTGGCCAAAATTGGTAAAGGTAAGAAGAAGAAGGTGGCCAAAGTAGTTTCAAAGATTGAAAGAGATGAAGTAAATAAAAGGGTTATCCATATTGCCACTCCTGCTGTTGATAAGAGCAAAGATGAGGTTACTGGAAAAGATTACAATGTACAAACCATTAATCTTGGACCAACTTCTGTAGAGCAGGATATTGAAGAATATGAAAGGTCCAGTGCAGTAATAATTGGAAGATTGAGGAAAGAGACACAGTCCAAACATGAGCTTAAGAGGGAGAATGAGAGGCTTAAGAAGTGCCTAGAAGACTTGATGAAGCCTTTGCAATCTCTCTACCCATCTTCCTCTGCTACTCTTGGTTTCTTGCCCAAGGAAACTATTTCTGAAATTGAAAAGCTGAAGGCTTCTATCCAGACTACAATAGATTGGTTGAAAGATGCACAACTGAAAGGAGATAATGCAATAAAAGAAATCATTTCGATTGGAAAGGATGTAGTAAGAGCTAAGGACTTGTTAGAACATGTGCTATCTTAAGACAAGGAGGATATTGACCTTCTATTGCAGAAATCTAAAGTGATTATAGAATATGGTAAAGATTAGTTGGCTATAGACAGAATCCTACCCTCGTCCAGACTTAATGAGCCTTGGGAATGGTTTGAGGCTTTGCAAATTTGGCAAAAGGCCATCAAGAAGATTCATAAACGAAAGAAGCAAATAGATGGTGATCTGACTAGAGTCTATGATGGGTGCATTGCTTTCTTTGAGATAATGACTGGCAGGAGGAAGATTGCTCCTAAGTATCTGAGCCTAGAACAATTAAGAGAGTGGTGGCATGATGTTTATGCTCTGGATTCTGAAAATGTCATAATAGGGCACCAGCTAGATGATGCAGCAACCTACTTGGCTGTGATGGATAAATACCAGGCACACAAGGATGATTGGGATAAAACTATCAAATAGTCGAAAGAGGAGATTGGTTCCATCGAATGTCGGCTCAAGATTTTGCCTTTGCCACCTGTCACCGAGTTGGATAGAGTATTTTTGAGGGTTCATGGATCATTGGCTCAAAATAAGGATAAGGGAGGCTGTAGTTAATGCCCATTTTGAGATTTGTGCTTCCCTATTATTATAGGGCATGTGTTGATCCATACTACATTGGGGATTGTATTTAGGCCAACCTTGATGATGTATCAGCATTTAATGTGTGCCTTATTTTGAAATTCCTGAGGCCGACTTGTTTTGGCTAATTTATTTTGTAAATGTTTGGCTGGGCCGACATGTTTTAAGAATTCTCTATAAAAGGCATTCCTGCCTCATTGTAAAAAAGGAGAAGGAAAGTTATAATTAGAGACGAGCTAGAAAGAGTTAGAGCATTTTTCACAATAGGACTAATAGTTAGTTCTTGAAGCAAATATTGTAACAGAATAGTGGAATTGTTGCAGCATTTTGATGATCTAATGCAATTGAAGGAATTGTGGTTTTCCTGGTGAAATCTCTTGTGTTAGTTTATCTTGCATGGTTCCTGTTGTTTCATCTTTCAAATTGCTTAAAATATCTAGGGTTTAGTGTTTAGAATTGGATTAGTTCGGCGAATGATGTTCATGATTTCATATTTGGAATGTTTGTAGCAATCTCTGGTCTATACTCCCAGTAACTATCTGATTGTAGTAGGTTGGTGAAGTCAACCTGGACCATACATTTATTTGTGCTTAGTTCGATTGTGGATGAATATCCATGATTTGAAAATCTATATACCTTAGAAGATTGCACCATTCTTGTGATATTGCATTGTGGGTTAATAAATAATTGGTTATTTGAGATTGGTCCATTCCAGATATCTGTCATTTGCATTGTTCATTCTAGGAATAGTTTAGATCTTATAATATCTTTGCACCCTTATCTTTTGTTGTTTCTTTATCATTTGGTTAGATTTAGGATTTAAGATCATCATATTGCAAGATCTGATAAATTGGAATGATACAGTCTGCTTTTAGTAAGGTCCAATTGTGATTACTAGCATTTCACATATTATCTGAGTTGTTTATGCATTGTCATCACCTGACACCCGAGAGACCTTGGGGTGATTTTCAGCAATTTATTGTTGAATATTATCTTTCAAGAGAGATAGAATATCATTTTTTGTCTGAGTTGTTGCTGTGCAGAAAACACCATCAACAAAAACCTTCAGATCTAACACCGTAGCATAGATGTTTTGAACCTTTAAGTAACAAATGTGGAGACTTCCCTTGCTATGACTATCATTCAATAGGTCTAAAAAATTCCCCTTCGTGAACTTGAACAATGATTTTTTATGTAAACTATGGACCCTATCTTATCCTTCGATATTGAATTTTACAGATCACTACCCACTTCATAGTCTTTTTCCATTTCATCTTGTCTACAGGCCACAACAAAGAATGAATCCATATGTATTATCCACTACATTTGAATCCTTTTATGAGTACTACCCCAGGTCTTATGTCAAGATTTGTTGCATTCTTTTCTTGCAACCATAGGCTTCTTATTCATAGTCCAAATTTGCTATGTTATTGCATAGATCTATCTTTATTTTCATCAAAATTTGTGCATCAATAGTATCCTGTTGCAAATCAAGTTTCATGGACTCTTTATCTTGAATATTAGCTTTCATTTTTGCAATTCTATCCATCAAACCCCTAACATTTTCTCCTTGAGGCTTTAGCAATACTGTCCTTTCAATACCCTACTCCTTACATACCTTGTCATATAGGCTGCCATCAATTGCACCATCTTTGCTTATTGTCTTCAAGGTCCACATAACATTCACTTAGTTGTAAATTACTATTACCAAATCACAAAGACATGATTGTCATATATTTTCTTACCTTTCAAAATTGTTATAACCTTGTCATATAGGCTGCCATCAACTTTGTTCATCACAAAGACTCTAAGAATACCTTGGCACTGTCATCCATTGAGTATTAAAATTCATTGTATCATGACTCCCATCTTTGTCTTAAATCCCTCATGAACACTACCCTATGCTAATATGACTGTCCATATGATGCTACTGATACCTTGAGCTTCTCACCATGCATAGGACTATCCCTTTACTTTTTCATCTTTTGGCATAATGAGCTACAATATGGGATTAGAGACTGTGACTACCTCCTTCATTCTCAACATTGCCCCTACATAGGAATGACAATATTGATCACGATTTTCCAATTCCCGTGAATGTTGACCATTGGACACATAAATGTGTCTTATGTTGTCCTCAAAAAGTAAAATCATAAAGTTTTATACTCCTTATCTTTCTTGGTTTGCCATCGTTTAGTTTAGTCATACCTTTTCTTGTCACAAGTGGCCCATAGAAGAACATATTGTGAAAAGGGCATTCACTAGACTTGTATTTATAGTTGATTATCCAAGTTGTCTAGTTCTCTTCTTTAATGCTTCATCTATGTAAGAGAAATATCTATCCAACTCCTTCCATTGTACTATGTAGTTTCACATAATCCCTTTGTGAGCATTAAGCTTCTCAAAGGATTTTTTCAAATGTTCTTTCTTCAAGGTAATAGACTCTACTACTACAATTGTGGAGAAAAATATCTACTATACTCTCAAACCATGTAAACCAACATCAAGCTATTCCTCTAATGTTTTTCTTCCTGTATATCATGCATTTCCTCTCATAACATTTCAAGTTTTTCCCTTTTTACACCTACACCCTCTACAAGCTGATTTACACAAGAAGTATAATAATTGCCTCAATGCCAATGTAGGGAAACTTTATTATTATCAAATGAAATAAGACTATTTACATAGTCCATGAAGAAAGAATAACATTACAAGATGAGAAAGTAAAATCAATTACATTTGCAATACTATGCACAAGACATGTAGTCACTAGATACAACATTTGGGTAACCATAAGTTACATTTGTTGTCAACTTGAGTCCGTGTTGTGATCTAATATAATATTGTTGTCTTTGTAATGCCCGTTTATTATACTAGAAACACCTATTGTTCTATATTCAATAGCCATTTAATAAAATTGAGAAACCGTTGCAATTCTTGAGAAACTGGAAGATGAATTATTCTCATCCCTTAAGACAATTTTTTGCAGATTGTTGGGCTGCTTCTTTTGCTTACTCCTTGACCATATGATCATGAATTAATATGCATATCTTCCATAACATGTTTCTCTAGATCCAAGCATCTTACATTTGGGTTGAGCTTCCTCTCAATGTCATCCATTGGGTGTCCTATTTATGGAAACCATGCTCTTTCCACCTCCTTAATATCAAGAAGATTCAAACCTATAGTTGTTGCTTATACCTTTTGAACTTATTCATCATAACTAGAGTCATATGAAGTTGAAAAATATAAACTAGAAGCTTTAGAGATGCATGATAACAACATACAAAACATATAATAAAGGAGAAACCGGTTCATGCATTCATTGTGGTTGTTTAATGCAACCCCCTTTCATGGCACCTTATTATTGACCTAAGTCCTTCCAAGAGTTTTCCTTGTTGCTTTTGTATAATTCACTTTTCTTCACTTTGAGTCCTCAATGCATCTTCTTCTTGGACAGTGCTTATAACCTCTTATCACTATTATTTAACCAAGGAACTTTTCTCTTTGTGTGCATGATACCACTGTCCCTGCTCTTTGACCTTTAAAGCCTCGATCAACTTATTCCCTTTCTACTTTCCATTGTCAAATGCCTCTCAACATTTATATGAACAAATCCAAAGGTCCACAACTCCATAGCCAATACTCATGTCTTCTCATATGCCTCTACTAGAAATATTGGATTACAATAAAAGACCTTTTTCCACAAGAGTTGGGTTTCTAAGTGATTTCATCAAGAAAAATTATCTAGTACCATAGAAACCCTCTGCTCCCAAACATCAAAATGTTTTCCACAAAGCATAACTATGTTTTTTTCCTTTCTTGCCATATAAATCTCATATGAACTAATCAACAATGTCATAAAAAGAACATGCCCAAAATACATTCAACTTAAAGGCTGCGAGCATTTTCTTGTGACAATGATTGAGTTTATAGGAACAAAAAAAACATGTATCTTCCTTCATCCTCCATGTGCATGCTCCCATATTGAAGAGAAATTATGAACTTTCAAAATTCCTACAACCATCCTCCCGAGTTTATATCTTTTCATGCTACTTCATTACTACTCTAGCCACCATAATAGCCTGCAAAAGCTCTTGGAGTAAACTGAACCAACATGAATAGAACCCTAAACAACATAGTTTTTTGGATGAAACCCATGCTCTTCCCAAAAATAAACTCCCTCCATTTGTTTGCAACGTGGGTTTTGAAAAAATCAAGGGATTTTAAGATCTTAACACATAAGAATCCCTTTAACAATGGAATACATCACTTATAACTCCATAAATGGGCACAAGGCAACTTATTAATTTTCCTTTTTTTTAAGTTTTAAAATTGGAAACATTTTACCTTGGCTGCTTGGTGTAACTTATTTAGACCAACTTGCAAAAATAAGTTAACACTTTTGGGAATCTCTATAGATGTTTTGTTCGCTAAAACTCATAGACTACTAGCCTTGCATATCCATTGGGCATGGAGTCAACAAGAGACCTGGAACAACTCAAAACCATACTTGAACCACTTTTGCAAGACACCCAAAAATAGGGAAAACAAACTAAAACCACTACTCTAAACTAACTCAAATTGGAAACAAATGTGCAACCTGTACTTGGAGGAAAGAGAAATTGACAAAACATGTGCATTGTAGCACTTATTGGAATGGAAAACTAACCTACTCCTAGACTAACTAACAATGAAACTTGGTCAAATGAAACCATTAACTGGTTCTTTGAAGTAACTGCCCTTCTTGGTCAACATGCAATGCTTCATATGATTTTGAATAGCTAGAGAAAGATGAGGCACAAATAGAAATCTAACCAATAAGTGCAAAACTTCATGAAGAATATAGAAAAAAAATCTTACTTCTCCATCTTATGTATGCACTTCTAGAATGGACAAGTAAGTTGTAACCCTTCTTCTTTTGCTGCAACTTCATGATTAGCTCCATTTTGGATGGAAAATTCATGTTTGGGTGCAAACATGATTGGTATTTCTTTGTTGGCCTTAGGCCTGGGAAGATTCCTAATAGGACATCCTCTTGAAATGATGAACTTGGAACTCTTCTTGCTACTTTCTTGCTTATGAAGTACTTCTTCAACTTCACTATGATGATTGGCATGGGGTAACTCATGTCTTACAAGAGAAATCATGTCTTCTTTCTCCATTTCATTATATTTTTTGCAAATTTTAGATTTAGGAAGTGTTTCCTTATCAACAAGATTTGAACAAAACTCCTCTATTGTGCTTGTGAAGAAGTCTTCATCAAACTCTTCATTAACCTTCTTATGCACAACATGTCCTATCTCAACTTCATGATTGACTTCTTGATTATTAAAGACATCAAAGCCTTTACCTTGACAAACAAGCCCTGGTCCTCCTTGTTTAGTTTGGATAACTTCACTTCTCAAGTTGAGGTTGTCTTCACTTGTTTCTTGATGAACCAACACCTTGTCAAACTGATTTTCATGATCTCATTTTTCAAAACTTGCTAATGGTGTTAGTACAAGTATGCAAGTTCTTCATCTTCATTAACAAAACCAAGAAGCTCATTGAATAAATCAATTATTACTTCACCATTTTACAACAAAAATTCTTGTTTATCCTTAGTTTGTTCAACAAAACCAAGAATTTCATCCAAAGAACTTGTTAGCATCTCATGTTCAACACTTATTTTCTGCTTAATACCCTGTTGTCCTAACTGATTTTTCTCATAATTAATTTGCAACAGGTCTGATTCTTCATTTTCCTTATCATGTGCAAGTGAAGTAACAATAAAAACTCTTTCTTGGTCTACCTCAAAAAACTCATTCATTTTCTCATTAGGCCAACTCTCTTGGTAGACAATAGGTCCATCTGGACAAAGATAGATAGTAGAAGGATAGGAAGGCTGACTCTACAAGGAAGCTTGAGAAATTGGCTTGGTCTCTTGAAGACATATAGGCTGTTCTTGTTCAAGTATAGGTTCTTTCAATGGATGAGGCCTTCTAAAACTTGGAATATTCAATTTAGGAGACTTAGGAGACTCACCTTGCTTAAAGCTTGGTACTTTGAACTTGGAAATCTCTTCTTCAAAAAATGGATTTGGAAAAGAAATAGCTGATTGAGTTTCCAACCTTTGAACTGCAGCTAACAAAAGTGTCTTTTTCTCCTCTTTTGCAAGATATTCTTGTGCAAGCTTCTCCTCATATTGTATTTTTTGCATTTCCAGCCCTTGTTGACGCTAGATAGCCTGGTAACTCCTCCTATTGCAATTCAAACTATTGTTGCCACTTGATCTCACCCGCTTGCTAAGTCTAGTCCAACAATATGTTTTTGATGTCAACAATCCCCAAATTGTCCAAAATTTGAAATTGACTATGGTGATAAGCATGCTGGTTTGGTATAAAGTTATTTTATTAAGGGTGATTTTGAGCATACATAGATTGAAATGAAGTCTGAGGAAGGGTGGGTGGGTGGTAAGCATGTTGAATCTGCTAGTTACTTGCAACCATAGGGCTATTTTGGATAAAACCAGTAGTATGATTACTTTGATATGGCTAGTAAGGAGTATGAATAAAATTCTCATGAAATGGAAGGTGATAAGGCATATTCCCATGAAACATAGACATGCCTATTCATTCAAAAAGATAGAAAATTAGAATAAAGTATATTTTCTTGATGAGAAACTTGAATCATACCAACACTTGAACTGCTGAAACTAGTAGATAATCTCTTTAGAGTTTCTAGGTGTGTTGTTTTCTTGCATCCAAAGATAGAAATCACTGATATACACACAAAATATAAGCAATGTATGGAAAATTTATAGACTAAAATATTCCAAACTATCCCACTGGGTGTGCCAAAAATTGTTATCAACAAAATATGCACCCAAAGCTAAGCTATCAACTCAACTACCTGTTGATACATGGGAGCATTCCTAGGCCTGTGGGTTGCCTAGAACTTGGAATGAACCTCTAGAGAAGGTTGGTTCCTCTTGCTTGATCACCTAGAAATTGATCAATCCTACTTATTTTGAAGGAAAAGGGTAAGAAGAAGACTAGAAATAACTTAGAAAATGCTTGAAAATGATTAACTACAACTAACTAGGTGATGCACCAAATTATTTTCTTAGACCTATAACTTGCTGTTTGACACACACAATGGCTTAACAATTCAATTGTAGCTTAACACAAGTCAAAATTTCATCATACTTATGCATAATTTTTTCGTAGAAAGGTGGGACACTTATAACTCAAGAAGCAAAAAAGATTCACGACTTGTTGTTGCTTCTATCCTTGACACAATCATATGACCTGCATAGAAGATATGATCTATCTTGACTAAAGGTACTAAAAGAGACATACATAAGAGGAAGCACATAATATTACACAAGTACATTCATCAATCTTCACTTTCCACACAATGAAACAAGCTTTGAGAAGGTAAAAACAACCATCTTTTATTGAAAAGGTGTTTTTTACAACTTGTACAAGTGAAAAAATGAGTTATAAAATGAGTTATAATACTATTCATGCTTGTAAGAACTCATAAAAGTTACAATATGTAGCTAGTAATGGTAATAAATAACTAAAAAAAGGCCTGAAAGATGAGCCTTATAGCTGTGCAATAGATTGCTACAAGAAACGACATGCGTGGAATAGAGAAAGATAAGTCTTCACTCCATCTTACTGAGTCAATCTTCACTCCATCTTACTGAGTCAATCTCCTTTGGTCGTCTAAAACCTTTATGCCTATTTTGCAGCCCCTTAACAAGCTCCAAAAAGTTGTTTGCAGGCTGAAAAAGTCATTCCATAACCTTGTGTACCATTAAAGATTCACAAACAACTCCTAGATTCTCTCAAAATGCTCCAAACTGCCCTAGATATGCTCCATTTGTTGTACAACTCATTCAACTTACCCTATAAGCTTGCAACTACTCATAACTGAACTTTATTCCATCAAACTTCCATTTACATGATAATAGGGCATGTGGGAGAAGACATGGATCAATCAAAAGTATCTTGGATGAGTGGAAGAATCTTAAAGAGTCAAAACTGTTAAATATTCCTTTCATTTATGCTTCTTTTACCCCTATCTTTTTCAAAATGTAAACACTGCCATCTGAAAACTTATAGCAATCTTTGTCACCTCATACTACCCTTTGTGCACATTACTATCATCTTTATTTGCCATTAATTCTCCCTCCATTATTCTTTTAGTGATCTGCACTTTGACACTGTGATGTATTTGATTGGCAGACTAAGCATCTCTATCCTCAAACTTGTTGATATAAAAACTTTAGATCTAACACAATAGCATAGATTTTTTGAACCTTTAAGCAACAAGTGTGGAGATTCCCTTGCTATGACTATCATTCAATAGGTTTGAAATATTTCCTCTCGTGAACTTGAACAATGAAGTTGTATGTAAACTATGGACCCCATCTTATCCTTTGATATTGAATTGTACAAATCATTGCCCACTTCATAGTCTTTTTCCCTTTCATATTTTCTATAGGAAAAAACAAAGAATGAATCCATATGTATTATCCATTACCTTTTAATTCTTTTATGAGTACCACCCCAAGTCTTATGTCAAGAGTTATTGCATTCTTTTCTTGTAACCACAAGCTTCTTATTCACAGTCCAAATCTGCTATGTTATTGCATAGATCTATCTTCATTGTCATCAAAGTTTGTGCATTAGCACTAGCCTACTGCAAATCAAGTTTCATGGACTCTTTATCTTGAAGACCAACTTTCATTTTTGCAATTCTATCCATCAAGCCCCTAAAATCTTCTCCTTGAGGCTTTAGCAATACTATCCTTTCAATACCCTGTTCCTTACATACCTTGTCATATAGGCTTCCATCAATTGCACCATCTTTGCTCATTGTCTTCAAGGTCCTCATAAAATTCACTGAGTTGTAAATTACTAATACCAAATCACAAAGACATGACTATCATATATTGTCTTACCTTTCAAAATTGTTATAACCTTGTCATATAGGCTGCCATCAACCTTGTTCTTCACAAAGACTCTAAGAATACCTTGACATTGTCATCCATTGAGTATTAAATTCATTGTATCATGACTATCATCTTTGTCTTAAATCCCTCATGAACACTGCCCTATGCTAATATGACTGTCCATATGATGCTATTGATACCTTGAACTTCTCACCATGCATAGGAATGTCCCTTTAGTTTTTCATCTTTTGGCATAATGAGCTACAATCTAGGATTAGAGACTGTGACTACCTCCTTCATTCTCAATTCTGCCCCTACATAGGAATGACAATCTTGATTATGATTTTCCAATTCCCATGAATGTTGACCATTGGACACATAAATGTGTCTTATGCTTTCCTCAAAAAATAAAACCATAAATTTTTAAACTCCTTGTCTTTCTTGGTTTGCCATCATTCATTTTAGTCATACCTTTTCTTGTCACAAGTGGTCCATAGAAGAACATATTGTGAAAATTACATTCACTAGACTTGTATTTAAAGTTGCTTTTCCAAGTTATTTAGTTCTCTTCTTCAATGCTTCATCTATGTAAGAGAAATATCCATCCAACTCCTTCCATTGTACTATGTAGTTTCACATAACCCCTTTGTGAGCATTGAGCTTCTCAAAGGAGTTTTTCAAGTGTTATTTCTTCAAGGTAATAGACTCTATTGCTGCAATTGTGGTGTTAGCTCTAAAAAATGCAGGCAAGGATACCTAAAGAGGTTGCCAATCTCTTGGTACGTTTTAGGGTAATAGAACAAGGTTTGAAATAATTAAACCTTCTACTCTTCAGGTGCTGCTAGACCTAGGCGGGTGTACCTATAACGAATGAAGCAAACTTAACCTATGATCTTCCTTCCTACAACAATTTATCCACAATGGCATATGGAAGTGGACAAAATGGATCAAACTTGGAATAAATTATATACTAAAATGAAGACTAAATCCTAATATGCTCAACTAACAGATGTAAAAAATATGAATGAGACTGAATGATGTGAATGGTGAGACAAGTGCCTTATAGGGTATGCAGAGTCAAGAGAAATCTGAGATAAGTACTCTGTTCTGGCAAGAATTCAAGCTGTTCAGCATATGATTTGGTTTATAGCTTGTATAAACATGCAAGATTATAATTACCGAGTTCTTCTTAAATGATCCAATTGATATCTTCTAATTACTATGATCAACTTAGAGGATTTAATCTTTACTGGAAAGAACCAATTAATTTATCACACAGTTACAGCAAATGTGTACTGACAAACTGGAGGTAAACTTGTTACACCAATTCAAACAATTAGAGAACACAACAATTGCAGACAACTTCGATAATATTTTCAATAAACACAACCAACAACTGATACCAGAAACAATTGCAACACATCAAAAGATTTCCATTGATATCTCCATGATTTTACATATGCAACATAATCTCATTTTTTGCAGAACATTGTGTTCCTCTGAACTGTATCTATTCTATCCTACTATTTTACCTACTACTTCATTTACAATTGAGAGTGATTATTTATACATCAGTATCCAAACAGGCACATCATTTCATATTCCAATATCGACAAACAGTTGCAATTAGGAATTTTCATGTCGGCACAATGCATAAGACTTCATCAATCATTCACTGTAACATCCCCGTGAGTATGTTGAAGGCAACAATATCGCTGATCATCCCTTTGGTCTTCTGTGCCTCGCCGTAACACATCCGAGTCATGAAGACATCATATCGAAAACCCCTAAAACCCCATTTGTCTCCTGTGCGTCGCTGTAGTGTTCCGTTTGTCACAACAAAGCCATATAGTATTCTTTTATTCCCTTTCAGTTTCTTCTTCGCATTCGTTATAGCTCATCTGGGTTGGTGAGATATCACAGAGATTACAATACGTTTTGCTGATATGTACTTCTTGTGCCTTCCATTCGCCGAGACCCAAGGAGCCTCTCACCGAAATGCACCTTGTTCTAACTCACTGTCACTATAACTTAATGGTGTCGGGAAGACCTTATAGAGAATCCACCTTGTTCTGCTGAAAGTTCCTTTATCTCTCGAGTCTCCAAGACAATAGTAAACTCCTGCCGACAAAGTCCCCCTGTGCTCCATTGGCGAGACCGGGCACCTCGCCAAGACATTTTAGTTTTCTTACCGACTGAAATAAGTCTTACCAATGAAGCCATTCATCGGCAAGACAATGAGCCTTCGAAGAGACTCATACCAATGCCAAAAGTTACACCGAACCCATTCCTTCATCTCATTCACTGAGACTTATCCCGATGTGCTCTATCGGTGAAACACCTTGATTTCGTTGAAACTCTCACTAAAGACCACCTCTCCATAGATCGCCAAGACATTTCGATTTTCTTACCGACTGAGTCCACCTGTCACTGATGACCCCCTTCACATCTTATTGGCAAGACACTACTCCGATATACTTTAGTCTCACCGATGTACATTCCTCATCACTAGTCGGTAAGACAATGCTCAATCGCCAAGACCACCTGCCGAAAACCTTTAGCTTGGCCGAAACATTTCCACATGTGCCAGTCAGAGAGACAAAATGTTTTTCGCTATGACCTTATGCCGATACTCATCAATTTGGCCGAAATGAATACTTGTGCATAGTCGGTATGACATGTGGAGATCGTCGTGACGTTATATCGATGCCTCAATCCTTTGCCGATAGAACCTTTGATACGCCTTTCGACAAGACATTCATATTTCGCTATGACCTTCACCCGAATATGACTCCTATGCCGATATGTGTCTTTCAAACACGGGTCAGTGAAACATGAGGCGTTCAGTGAAGCATTACACCGATGATCCTGACTCATGCCGATATGAACACTCCCGTCGCCGAGACGATGAAACTGTTATGCCGATAACTACCAGTGAATGAAATTAGTCACCATGACATTAAAACTTCTTGCCAATAGGCAACATAGATGTTTTGCTAGCAGAAGACACAACATGGATCAGGGAGAGCCTAATGAACTCACGCTGATAGGCACCAGAATGCAAAAGATGTGTGACTCAATGGATTCAATGGGCAACATGGGCAAAATATGAGCAAAATGATATGAAAATAAACCCCTACATTTATGAAAAGGATTCCAATGGAAACTTAAGGTTATGGAAAACATGTGAAAAAGCTCAAAAATTTATAGTTCCAACATGTGGAGCAACATATCTACTATACTCTCAAACCATGTAAATCAACATCAAGTTGCTCCTCTATTGTTTTTCATGTCTTGGTTGAAGGAACTTAGATAAATTTAACATTTCTTCATAGATATCATGCATTTCCTCTCATAACATTTCAATTTTTTCCCTTTTTACACTCGCACCCTCTACAAGATGATTTACACAAGAAGTATAATAATTTAATCAATGCCAATGTAGGGAAGCTTTATTATTCTCAAATGCAATAAGACTATTTACACAGTCTATGAAGAAAGAAGAACATTACAAGATGAGAAAGTAAAATCAATTACATCTGTAATACTCTACAAAAGACATGTGGTCACTAGATACAACATTCGGGTAACCATAAGTTACATTTGTTGTCAACTTGATTCTATGTTGCGATCTAATAGAATATTGTTGTCTTTGTAATGCCCATTTATTATACTAGAAACACCTATTGTTCTATATGCAATAGCCATTTAAGAAAATTGAGAAACCGTTGCAATTCCTGAGAAACTGGAAGATGAATTATTCTCATTCCTTAAGATTGTTTTCTATAGATTGTTGGGATGCTTCTTTTTCTTACTCCTTGACCATTTGATCATGAATTAATATGCATGTATTCCATAGCATGTTTCTCTAGATCCAAGCATCTTACATTTGGGTTGAGCTTCCTCTCAATGTCATCCATTGGGTGTCCTATTTATGGAAACCATGCTTTTTCCACCTCATTAATATCAAGAAGATTCAAACCTATAGTTTCTTCTTATACCTTTTGAACTTATTCATCATAGCTAGAGTCATATGAAGTTGAAAAATATAAACTAGAAGCTTTAAGATGTGTGATAACAACATACAAAAAATATAATAGAGGAGAAACCAGTTCATGCATTCATTGTGGCTGTTTAATACAACCCCCTTTCATGGCACCTTGTTATTGATCTAAGTCCTTCCAAGAGTTTTCCTTGCCACTTTTGTATAATTCACTTTTCTTCACTTTGAGTCCTCAATGCATCTTCTTCTTGGACAGTCCTTATAACCTCTTATCACTGTTATTTATCCAAGGAACTTGGCTCTTTGTGTGCATGATACCACTGTCCCTGCTCTTTGACCTTTAAAGCCCCGATCAACTTATTCCCTTTCTACTTTCCATTGTCAAAATTCCTCTCAAAATTTATATGACCAAATCCAAAGACCCACAACTCCATAGCCAATACTCATGTCTTCTCATATGCCTCTACTAGAAATCTTGGATTACAATAAAAGATCTTTTTCCACAAGAGGTGGGTTTCTAAGTGATTTCATCAAGAAAAATTATCTAGTACCATAGAAACCCTCTACTCCCAAACATCAAATGTTTTCCACAAAGCATATCTATATTTTTTTCCTTTCTTGCTATATAAATCTCATATGAACTAATCAATAATGTCATAAAAATAACATGCCCAAAATATATTCAATTTAAAGCCTACGAGCATTTTCTTATGACAATGATAAAGTTTAAAGGAACAAAACAAACCTATATCTTCCTTTATCCTCCACATGCATGCTCCCATATTGAAGAGAAATTATGAACCTTCAAGATTCCTTCAACTGTCCACCTGAGTCTATAGCTTTGCATGCTACTTCATTACTACTCTAGCCACCATAATAGCCTGCAAAAGCTCTTGGAGTAAACTAAACTAACATAACTAGAACCCTAAACAATGGATTGTTTGGATGAAGCCCACACTCTTCTCAAAAATAAACTCCCTCCATTTTTTTGCAATGTGGGTTTTGACAAAATCAAGGGATTTTAAGATCTTATCACATATAGCTCCATAAATGGGCACAAGGAAACTTATTAAGTTTCTTTTTTTCTTTTGTTTTAAAATTGGAAACATTTTATCTTGCCTACTTGGTGTAACTTATTTAGACTAACTTGCAAAAAAAAGTTAACAATGACATCATGGTTTATTCACTTGAGGTGAAAACATTGGAAATTTTATTGAGTAGAATA
The DNA here is from genome assembly GCA_007258455.2 of Sequoia sempervirens. Classification (NCBI taxonomy): domain Eukaryota; kingdom Viridiplantae; phylum Streptophyta; class Pinopsida; order Cupressales; family Cupressaceae; genus Sequoia; species Sequoia sempervirens. The sequence goes on from VDFB02281492.1 coordinate 985,803,781, forward strand.
CCAAGGTTTTTACAAGAGGGTTGGCAGTAAATTCTACCACTTCTTGGGATCAGTTGGGAGATAGTCTCTGCAAGCATTTTGAAGAAAAATCAAATCACCTATCTTTGGTGGAGCAACTAATGACTATCAAGAGAGCTCCCTATGAGCACATGTCATACTCCAATTTTCACTTCTAGAAAACTTGGGATAAAATCCCACTGCTGGTAAAACCTTAAGCTCAACACGCTTTCCTATATTTTTTGAGGGCTTTCAATAGTGAAATTTTTGTAATGATACAATCTATGGGTGAACACACACTCCTTGATGCATATGAGGTAGTTGTAAGAGCTGAGAATAGCCTCATCCAAGCTGAGAAAATTGCCCCAAGACATCCCATGCCTATTTTTATAGAAATTCCACCAACTATGCCTATGAAAATTACAAAAATAACCCCTCTACCAACTACTCCTATGCAATAAAAGGATATCCCAACATCGTCTCTTGAGCTACAAGAGATAAAGGGCATCCTCCAAACATTTGGGAATGAGTTGGTAATCATTAAAAACAACAATTTCAAAATTATAGACCTTACCAACCCCCAAATCAAATGATTAACCAACCAAATCAATCAAATAGGTTACCTTATCAAACCAATAATCAAGGCCAAAGGAAATCCCTTAAATCAAGACCCTTTCAAGAATATAACTCGAATGCAACAAGAAAATCTAAAGAATAAGTACCTATATAAAACAACCTTTCTCAAGAATACAAATGGTGTTTTCCTTGTAATCAACCCCATAACCAATCTAGTTGTTCAAATGGGGTGATCAATCAAGCCTTAATGGTACAAAATTCACCTATTTTACAACCAAATTCATAAGATGAAATGTCCTTACAACAACAAGAGTAGTTTCCAAGTGATACTACGTTACTAAATTGGCAAGGATAAGAGTTTTGTGGGGTTAACCAAGACCATAGCTCTATAGAAACTAACACAAGAAGCAAGAAGAGAGCTATGGAAGTAGTGAAATATTCAAATAAGGAGTCTCATGAAGCTCCTAGAGTGAATCACTAAGGGACCACTAAAGAGAAGCCTAGAATTTAGTCTCAACTAGCCCACCTGTAAGGAGATGCCACTATTAAAAAAATACAACAAAAGGTAAATGTGGCCTCTTTCAATATACTTGAGAATATGAAAAGGGCTAGTGTTAGTATGTCTATGTGGTATTATTTGTCTATCCCAAGACAAATATAGTTATTTCAAGCTACCTTATCAAATATGGGTGTATCAAAGGAGCTCCCGAGTAAACAAGATAAAGTTATACACTAGTACACCCCAGGACAACAAGGAACATCTAAATAAAGAGGTCAAACCGCCACCATTTTATGTGTTCTTAATCATAGGAGATATTTTTTTTAACAATTATATGATTGACTTAGGGGCTAGCAAGTTCGTTATGCCCAAACAGATTGTAGATAAATTGGGGATCGAGTACCAATCCCTCAAGAAGGGGGTAGTCTAGCTTGATGGGATAACTATCAACACTATAGGGGTTGTGAAGGATTCAAGCCTTACCTTGCATGCATTCCCTAAATTTTCCATTCCACAAGATGTCTATGTGATTGAATTTCCACCTTACTTTTTTCTTTGTCTTTTGAGAGATTTCAATACAAAAATAGGTGGCTATCTATCCTCAAATTGGTCACATATTCTATTTAGAACAAGGTATGGAACCAAAGTGACCATAAAGTCTGAATCTATAGTGAAGGATCACATAGAACCATATGTATCTTGTCTTGCTAATGCCAATTGTACCATCTTTAACCATGATGAGCATGCTATTGCTCAAGAACCAAGCACCCAAACAAAGAATATTCTGGATATTCTTTTGGATGAATGGGAAGTTGGAAGAATAAAAAATTACCCAAATAAGAATTTAGAGGAGGTGGGCCTAGGTGTTTTTTTTGGTCCACGAGCCAGATTCTTTCATCCCTAATCTTTAAAAACAAGAGAAGCAACTACATAAAATACAAAAAATGAGCTTTAGAAAATGTTTTTTGATGGTTCAAGAAGTAGGCATGGAGCTAGTGGGGGTGCCATGCTTGTATCTCAACAAGGTGAAAAGTACTACTCAACTTTTCATTTCTCTTTCAGCTGTACTAACAACACAACTGAATATGAAGGCCTTATACAAGGTTTGGAGTGGGCACTAGGAAAAGGAAAATAAGTTTCCTACAAGTGTTTGGTGACAGTGAATTGATCATGAACCAGGTTTAAGAGGCTTGCCTCTAACCAAAAATGACTTGCTCAAGTCATATAAACATAGGGCATGGGATATGATAGTATTGTAACAAAAAAGTATCCCTTTTTCCTTATTTGAGAATAATTGACATTGAATTAGCCTAATAATGCTTTGGTTTAGTGTTGTAATGTGTTGTACACATTCACATTAATCTAGAGCCCCTTTAACAAAATGTACTTAAATTGTACCTTATTTATGGTGTTGTAAAGTGTTGTAGTACACTTTCACACTTACCTAGGGTTTCATTAATTAATTGTGGTTAATTGAGCTTAATTGGCATCTTTAATTCAAATTTAAGCCTCCTTAATGACACCTTCTGAAGGATCTATCTTGACACTCAATAATCAAATGGCATAATATTTAATTTGGAAAAATCAAGGTCCTAGAAAATGGTGCTAGGGACCATTCGTCTTTACTGGCGAATGGGTCCTCCCACATAGGACCCCCCTTTCTATGCACATTTGAGGTAGGTTTTTGATGTTCTTTCCACCCCCAAAAGCAAGGTCCTAGAAAATTTTGCCAGGACCCATTCACCTTTAGTGATGAATGGGTCCTCCTTGAGTAGGACACCCATTTTTGAATTTAATTTTGGTGAGATTCTAATGATTTTTAACCCTAGATCTAGTGTCGGTTTGAATTGTTTGAATTTCAGGGTTAATCTCTAGATTTAGTATAAGTATGAGGTTAATTCACATGGTTTCTCCTAGAAACTTTGGGTGTTGATGAATTATAGAAAGTTTGAGTTTACAAGAGCATTTCAAAGGCAGATTATCAAGAGTTTATTGAAGCAATTCAAGATCATATCATCATGACAAAGGCATAATGAATTCACACATGTTGCTGAGCTAAGATAGTGGATATAGCATTGAAGATCTACTTGTAAGCATTGTTTCAAATCTTATTTGAGATCAAGATCTACATTCTTCATGGCCACCACATGTTAGTCTACAAATTTACATTCCAAGACAACTTCCAAGGTATCAACATTCCATTGTTTCATGTTCATGCTTCTATTTCATTATTTTATCATTTGGTTTAATTACCTAAAAGGGGTTTGATCGAGGAAAACCCCTATTCACTAACAATCAAAAATATTTTTTTCTCTTGAATGTGTGTTTGTAGATTTACAATTTGAAGATCAAGAGGAGAACAAGTTTGAAGCAAAATTGTCAAAATTGTCAAGTTGCAAAATTGTCATTCATAGTGCAAGAACACAGAAAGAAGGCTACAAAATTTGCTACAAGTTTTCAGGAGCTGACAACTGATGATCTAAGAGTGCAGGAATCAAGGAACAAAACCTAGATCTCAATTTTAGAAACCATAACATGGACCCATTCGCCACTAAAGTCGAATGAGTCCTTTGTGACCTAAAAATAGGCTTCTTGTAGCAAGGTACACATCATTTTGAGCTCTAAAAACTCTCATCATAGATGCTATAGTAGTTAGAATTAGTTTCTGATTGTTATTTAGGAATTTTGGCCCTCATAATTGAATGTTTTATAGTGGAAAAGTAGTGGTTCATCATCTCGTTGACCCATTTTGATGCAACCCCCTACTCCTTTTCCCATTAAACAGATATAAGAGTTTGATGCTTTCAATCTATTGTCCATACCTAAGAATTAGAATGAAAATGTTGATAGGATAGTTGCTATAGGTTCCCAATTTTACATTCCAAATGATCTTAAGAATGATAGGATACAACAACATGTCAAGGTGGTTGTAAGTCCATCTGTTCATGATAATAATGTCCATTGGAAATTTTTTGAATGTGGTGAGCAAGTGCTCAATTTATTTATTGAAGAGGCTGAGTTTGCAAATGTAAATCAAACAGAGATACAACAACAATATGGCAACTAGATTATATAGCTAAGAAAAATAAAATTGCCAAAGGGTTTGGTCACTTTGGAATCCATTTTCAATTCAGATGATTAGGTAAAAAGGGGAAAGAACAACATGCATGTTAGGCAAGAGCATTATAAAGAAGTGGAAATCTTCAAAGGTAAGCTTTTAAAAATTGGTAAACTATGTTCTCAAGAAGATAAAGAATCTTTTGTTACACTTTGCCAAGAATTTTGTGACATTTTTTCTTGGGAATATTTTGATTTAAGTGGATTTGATCCCAAGATAGAAAAACATACCATTGAGTTTGATCCATATGCAAAACCAACGAGGAAAAAGAAAAAGCCTTTGAATCCTAAGCTTGAACCACTCATGAGAAATGAGTTGAAAAAGTTGATTAAGAGTAATATTATCTTTCTGATTAAAAAACACTTCATGGGTTTCTAATCTTGTGCATGTAAGGAAGAAAAGTAGAGAAATAAGGTTGTGTGTTGACTTTAGAGACCTGAACATGGTCTCACTAAAAGACCATTATCCACTTCCTTCTATGGAGTAGATTTTTTAAGTTGTTGCAGGATCTAAGAGGTTTTCTTTGCTGGATGGTTATTCGAGGTATAACCAGGTGTTAGTGAAGGAAGAGGTCCAATATAAGAGAACCTTCACCACTAAGTGGAGAAAAATGACATACAAGAAAATTCCTTTTGGATTGTCCAATGTTAGGGAAATCTTTTAGAGAGCAATGAATATGGATTTCCAGGGCCTCATGTACACGATCATTCTTGTATGTTTGGATGATATTACTATTTTCTCCAAAGATGCAAAGGAACACTTTACTCACTTAAGGCAGATTTTTGATAGGTGTAGAGAGTTTGGGATATCACTTAGTCCCAAAAAGTGCATTTTTTGTAGTGCATGAAGGTAGGTTACTAGGTCATGTGGTGTCAAAACATGGAGTGGCCATTGATCGTGAAAGGGCGAGTGCTATTTTGTCTTTTCCTCTACCTAGCCATAAAAGGGTTTGCAAAGTTTCCTTGGAAGGATAAATTTTGTTAGGAGGTTTATACCTAATATTGTTGATTTGTTATAACCACTAACAACTATGCTAAAGAAAAATGTGAGTTTTAGCTGGTCAAGAGAAGGAAAAGAATGTTTTGAGGCCATCAAAGAAGCCATAGCAACAACACCTACATTGGTAAATCATAACTTTTCCTAGGATTTCATTCTATATGCTTATGAAAACATGGATACCATCTCAGTTATACTAGTGAAGAAATATGAGGAAAATTTGGAGCAACCAATAGCATTCTTTAGTCAAGGCCTAGAAGGTTATGAGAAAAGGTACTCTTCTATTGAGAAGCATGTACTTGCTATAGTTAGGAGCCTCAAAAAGTTTCACCATTTGGTTTCCAATAACAAGATTCAATTAATGGTTTCTCACCCAAGTGTTAAAAATTTCTTGTTGAATACAGATTTGAGTGACAAGAGGGCTAGGTCAGTAGCCAAAGTAATGGAGTATGACGTGGAAAATAAGGTCACAAAGCTTGTAAGAGGTAAGGGTTTGTGTGAGAAACTAGCTGGTGACATGGGGAATAATGAGAAAGAGGTTGCATAGGTCATCCTATCCATCCAAGAACAACCCCAAACAACTACTCATATTTCTCCCCAGAGTTGGGTATGTGATATGGCCCATTTTCTCCAAATAGGTGAGTGCTTGTAAGGGATGGATAGGGATAAGAGAAGGTAATTTAGACTACAATCCATCCCATATGTCCTCCTAAATGGTATACTATTCAAGAAGGATGTCAATGGTGTGTTGCTCAGATTTATTGATATTGATCAAGTTGACAAAGTGCTTGAAGAGATCCATGATAAGGCAGTTGGTAGACATTTTGCACCTAAAAGAATAGCTCTAAATATAATGAAGCTAGGCTATTAATGGCCTAATTTATTCAAGGACACACATGAAGGGGTAAGGAAGTGTAAGAAATGTGCCTTTTTCATAGGAAAGGAAAAATTAGCAACTCTTTCTTTATAACGTATTTGGGTTGAACATCCCTTCATGAAATGAGGTATTGACTTTATTGGATCCATTGACCCACTTTCTAGTGCTAGTCATAAATGGGTCCTCATTACCATTGAATATTTCACCAGGTAGACTAAAGCTGTAGCATTGAAGGAGGCTATTGAGACTGTTACTCCTAAGCTTTTATGAAGAGTTGATGACAATGTTTGGAGTGCCTGATTCTACTATTTTTTTTAATGCTTTGGCTTTTGTGGGTATAAAATTAAGTGAATGGGCTATCAAGAATAGTATATATCTGAGTACCTCATCAAACTATTACCCTTAGGGGAATGGTTTGGCTGAGTTAATAAACAAGAACTTGATAAGGATCATCAAGATGACCATGGAAGATAATTAGAGGACTTGGAATACCAAGATAAAGTTCACTCTATGGGTGTATATGTTCACCCCAAGAGATATATATTGACAACTCCCCATACATTCTAGTGTATGGAAAAGAAGCAAGGTTGCCCTTATCAATTGAACTACCAAATCTTGAGTTGGTTAATTAGTTGGAAATGCTAGAGGGGGAGGACCAAATGATGGTCAGGTATGCACAATTTATGGAGTTATAAGAAGCCAAAGATAAAGCAATGAAGACAATGGAGGAGCATAAAAATTAGGTGAAGAGGTATTTTGACAAAAGGGCCATCCCTAAAGTCTTCAAAGAGGGTGATGTAGTCCTCAAATGGGATGAACTTAAGAATAGTCCTGCAAGGCACATGAAATTTGATGCCATGTGGAGTGGACCTTACATCGTTTCTGAGTGCAAGCAACATAGTGCCTTCTAGTTGTAGAAAATGGATGGATAAGAAGTAATAATCCCAATTAATGGGATTCACCTCAAACGCTATTTTTGAGGTATTATCAATCTTTTGTACATATTAGACTAGGTCATTTCTTTCCAAGAAGTTCCTTTTGCACACCCTACATTATCCTTAAGGGAATGTATGTTTCTAGTTTCTAACTTTCCTCCAAATGCAGTTTGCACATGCTTTATTTTCCTGGGTGAGCCCAGTTGCTAAATTTTTTCCTCGTGACTTTGTGCCCAATGGATTGATAAGGCCCCTGGATTATGTGATTAGCAAACAATCATCCCACAAATTCACCAAGAATATTGCCATTTCATGCCATCCTTATGAACCATCATTGAAAATTGATCTAAGAGATCTCACATGGGTCATAGTACAAGAGTCTACTTTGAAAAATCCTAAATTTGGCTAAGTTTAAGTATTTCAGTTTTTGGGATATTGCTTCCCTCCTTCCTAGCATGCTTCCTTCATAGCCCCTAATCTTCCACCTCTTCCACCTTCTTCCCATTTTCTTTCTAAGTCCTTCATGTGTCAACCATCGATCTTCCCCTTTGCACCTTACTACTTCCTTGCAAGCTGCAAGCCTACCACCTAACCCTCAAAGTTGGACTAAGCCCTTTAAATATTTTCCCAAGTGTTTCATTTTAGACTTCAGAGGTTGGGATTCCCTCTTATTGCCTACCGCTCTTTCACTTATCTCTCATCTCCTCCTTATGATCTTTGATTTCCAATGATTGTCTTCAAGCATCAGACATCAGGGTTTCACCTTACCTCTTACCCGATAGGAGGAAACCTCTCCCCCTGACCCTTGATCCCAAAAATTCTCATTTTGGCCTTCGATGGTTGGGCCTTCAACTTCTCACCTCATCCTTACTCCCTGACTCCTTTCATCAAAATCTGGATAAGTGTCAAGATTTTTCGGTTTTGGAGCTCAGGGTTTCACCTTACCTCTTACCCTTCATTGATATGAGGTAATTCGATAGGCTGACCTCCGATCTTCGATGTTTGACATGGAGCATCCCTCAGACTTTGTGGTTTCATTCTTCCTTCTTCTAGTCTTTAGCAGGTGACAAGGAGTAAGTGGTATGAGGTAGATCCAATTCTTGACCTCCAATAGAGACACTTTTTGGGGGTATGAACCATTTATTTCACGAGTAGACAAAGGTTCCTTTTGGGCCTAATGCCTTGACCTTTAGTGACTTCATGTGTTTTTTGAGACGACACCATTAATGACTGAGCAACCTTCTCACCTTCCTGTTCAACTTTTGAGGCTTGAGGGCAACATTAATTACACCTCTTGTTGGTTGTGGCTGATCTCATGGGCACCCATGCTCATTTATTACGGATTATTGTCCTTCCTTTCTTGCCCCATATGAAAATAACTAATTTCATAGGGAAATTTTGGTGGAATTCTTGGAAAAAATTTATTACATAAGTATGGAATGCAAGTTAGCACATCCAAGGCTCATACTTCAACACATTTTCCATGATTTGGTCACCTCAACTCTAATTTGGACAAATTTCTATTGTTTTCTAACCCTATCATGGGTAAGGGTTTGGGTTGGAGCCAACTAAGTTATGCCTAAACTATAAAGGAAACACTTGTATATTTTTCAAGGGTTCTTCCCTAGATTTTATCTAATAGGCTTATGCCACTCTAGCATTCTGTGACTGTAAAATTGGCTTCCATGCCTTTGTGTCAATAACAATCACATGTTAAATTACTTCTTCTCTATGCTTGTCTCCTATGTATTATTCAATACCTCTATGCATACACTATTTATCATCTTTGTAGGGTGCATTATTGTGCTAGCTTGTTGTAAAAGTGGTAATTGTGGGTAACCTCTACCACTTCCAATCTTTTAGAATCTTAGCCTTCATGTTTCCCCTATAAATTTGATAAAGTAGTGAACTATGTGAGTTTTTAAAGCAATTTTATTGATACCCTATGCAACAAAAACAGGAAGAAATACTCTTAAAATTTGTTCAAATTTGTTTTCATCTTTTCCTTCAAGAGATGCTTCCTTTTCAAGCCTACTTTGGCTGCTAACCTCTTGCTCAATGGTGCCAATTATATCCCTTTTTTTATTTTGCATTGGGGTTATCAAATAGATGAGATACCTCCTAACATCCTCTAGGGTTTTTTTGGTAGCATCATGTTTTTTTTCTACTTCACCTGAAGTTTTCATTTTATGCATTCAATTAGATCCTCTAATTTAGGATTTTCATTATAATAATAAAGAATATTCATATATTTTTGTTAATCCAATTGAGAGAGAGATTTTGCAAAATTTCAAAACTTTATTATATTACTTAGTGGATTTATATAACATCCTTATTTAGTACATTTTTTTTTGAATTTTTGTGATGATAGGTCCCTACTAGGTAGAGGTATCTCCTTGATTTCTTCCTCACCCTCATAGTCAACTAATACAAACTTGGAGGGTGAATGCACATGTAGGTACTCATCCATAACCTCCTTACTTATCATAGGTTCATTACAACCACAACCAAAAGTCATCTCCCTATGAGCAGATGATTTGAATGGTTTGACAATAGGGATGGTTACAATGACCTTCATAGTAACTTTCTCCCACTTTTTTTTTCTCCATCTTAATATTCTTGAGTGCGTTAACTAGGGTTTTAGAGTAAAAAATCCAAGAATCTCCCATGCAGTTAATGTTCTCAAGGAGTTTGACCTTCAAAGATGACTCCTTAGCCACTAAACTTGGAAATTTTTTTCGCAAGGAATGACTTCCTAGCAGATTTTCTATTTCTTTTTCCTGCCATTCTAGCACAAGAAGATTTCAAACATTAGTTATTGATAATGTTGGAGGAGATACTTCTGCAATGAGTTCATAGGTCCATGTGTTGGACTAGGTAGCTTTGATACCATATGTAAAATACTTTAACTCATACAACATATTAATTACTCTAGTTTTTACCATAGAAGTAAATAAAAGCATTTCCTTAAAAATAAGAACGTAATTTTTTTCTTTTTGATACGTCATTTTTTGTACATTTCAAATGTGAATGTATAAAACATTTTTTGAAAATGAAACAATATGAAACTTCAACTTGAAAATGAGATAAAACTTTCTCATTACAATTCATACGTGATAAACTATCAAGTATATAAATTTATAAATTACAATATAGTTTTAAGGTCAAGTCATCCATATTTGGACAAAGCTTCTATTTCACAAACCTTGACATTATCATCTACAAGAGGGAGATCATCACTTGAGTGCTTTACCTCCAACCAAAAACTCACGATCTCTCACACATCTTCCAACTAAAAGTGGCCCTACCCTTCACAAAGAGTATAGACTAAGGAACCTACAAGTATACCATATGATTTTCTAGTGTTGTGTCCTACATAACCAATCAACCATACAACTTTAGGCTTCTCTAACTAAGTATGAACAATCTGATTGGCTATGCAATCTAGATCATAGTGAACTAACCAATGTAAGTAGATACTTTTGCATTAATTTGGCCAAAGTTTTGAAACATTTCATATATTTCCTTAAGAAGTGGAGTCATATGTTCACACACCTCTAACTCAAATTGGAAACTACCTTGACCTAAGGTTTAACTCAAACTAATTGTTTCACCAGCTGGTTTGACTTTTCATTAAAGTTAATCATAATATAATGACTCACTAAGTTGGTAAACAACCAGGTTGGTTATGATTTTGACTTTGAACACCCATATTACATTCTCATAATGAATTGGGTCATAGCAACTGCCACTTGTTCAAGTCCTTGAATTCAAACCATGAGAGTAAACTACTCTCCTATTCTCATGCACATTAGGTTAATATTTATGACATGATATCATCAACTCGAAACACTTGGTCTCATCTTTAAGGTATAGACTAAATGTTAAATAAGTAAAATAATCTAATATTAAACATGAAAAGATCACTTCTTATTAAATAATGTTTCAAAATTTTCAATGTTATACCTAATGGTTTCATTCTTCAAGAACACAATACAAATTTCAGTTAATTATGATATCAAATATCATTTTATTTTATTCAAAGTAAAACTATGTTAAATTATTGAATAATCTTGAATAAATCAGCTTATTACGCTATCTTTAATTTGTTAACTTAGCTGAGAAAACATCTTTCTTATCTCAGATTTAAGTAATTACATTTTTAAAAAGATTTATTATGTAAACTTATATAAATGTCTATATATAAAATTGAAAATAATATATATCTAAGAAAAAGAAATAAAATGATCATTTTGAAAGGAAAGATGAATACAAAAACACTTCCCTAATGCAAATCAATCAGGAGAGGGCTGGAAAAACTTTGTTTCAAATCTTTACTTTCACAATTTATTAAGAACACACATGCATTAATTTAATTATTATTTTCAGATTTAAAGCATAAAATGCACAACACAAAATTTATGTGGGAAAACCCTTTCAAGAAAAAACTAACACACCAAAGCATAGATCAATTGTATTATAGTTATATGACAATTACATACAATATACAGAGTCTATGCTCTTGTAGGTGTAGTTTTGCTGCAATACAAATCTAGAGAGAATCTAACAACATAACAAAATCTCAAAAATTATATTCAAGATCATATAATGCACTAAGGCATTAACATATTTATATTACTGATACATAGGCATCCAACATTGCCATGTGTCAGTTCCATAGTCTTTGCATGCATGCAAATTGAAATCGACAACATGCATGAATCCCCAATGACTTGAACAACATCTTGCCAGACATGCAACAACATAGGCCAACATGCAGCAAAATGCAAGTGCATGCAAGGCATGAAACTCCCCCCAAAAAAGTAACCTTACATGCAAGGTGTGCCCATAGAGAAAACCAAGTTAACTACCAAATTTGAACTCATCTTTGACTTCTCATCACTCCCAATCACAACTCAGTCTTCATTTAGCATCTTTCCAAAATCCTACCAAGTGATAAATCAAAAGAAATGACACATGTCACTATGGCATACCTCTAAGAGGTTTTCATGAGCATCTCTTTTGAAATGAACACCCAAGTGACAAGTGGCATAATTTTTTTCCTTTCACCAAACTTGTAAGAAGTTGACCTACAACCAACTTGCCACTAACTTATTGTCAGGTCTCACTAATGGACACATGTCACTATAGTGCATCTTTGAGAAGTTTTACAAATTTATTTCTCCAAAAGAGAGCCCAAGTGACAAGTGGCACATAGCATGCTTCTACCTGAATCATAGTGAACTCACACCAACCTCACTACCAACTTGCAGTCAAGTCCCACAAAGTGATTTATCAACTTAGAAAAATACCACTTAGGATTTAATAAATTAAACCTACAACATAGGGGAAAATAAATAATTAAATAATAATGGGATTCACTGAGGTTGAGACACCTTAATCCCAACACATTTTAACACAACAAAAAATTATCTTTCTAATTTGATGCTAATTTCAGAATGAAAGAGATGTAATTTAGGTTCTAGTTTCAACTTGGAAAATTAAACTATTTTTCCTCTATTTTAACTTGGTTTATTCTTCAACAAGAAAAACTAATCTCCCTCTTTAATTTTTTTGAAATTTTATAAAATGCAAACTAAGAATTACACAAAGAAAATGCAAATAAAACCATGCCTATGATATTCTTTGTCTACTCTACACTTGAGCTCCAAAAATCATAGCAAAAGTGATTTGCATAATATTTTCCAAGAAAATTCAACTTTCTCAAGAGCCTAGCTAGCAATGTTGGAGAAAAACTCAAAATTGTTGAAAAATATCTTCAATAAAATACCAAGAACTAACAACAAAATAACCTCTCTTTTTTACACATAATTAAAATAAAATAAATCTTCTCCTTAACTCATTTCTCTCACACTAAAACTCAAAAGTTATTCATAGTCACTACCCCTTTTATTCCAACTCACAAAGAGAGTTAATATCACAAAGATAATAATGTCGCTATTCAAATGAAATCCTTAACGTCACCTCCCTGCTCTTTATCGTAACACACATATAATAAGAAAATAATAAGCACATAATCTATTTCCTTCTTTTTCTCTAGTTGCTACTCTTTTTCCCTCTCAGTGCATGATAAATAGTCAATAATATTTTTCCAAAATATTTAATTGGTGGTAAAACCTTACTCTCCTAATACCTAGACTCCCTTCTTTCTTCTCCCATATGCAAGTAGAATGACAAACATGAAAAATACAATCATTTTTACCTTCTATTTCTCACAACTCTTTCTCTCCTCTCCCACTATGTTGGCATTCAAAGATCAATCAAATTCATTAAATTAGGCACTGTTGGTGTAATTATATGTCTTGTACCTTGTCCTAGGTCATGATTACACCTTAGTTAAGTTTACTTAGTTAAGTTTACTTAGGGACCACATAGGAGGTTGTTGGAGATTTTCCACTTTTGGTGGACTTGACATGTCATTACCACATCACTTCCACCTTTTGTGGACACATCATGTGATTATCTCTCCATTTTTTGTGGTGATTATCACATTATCTCTTTCCCACTTTAGGTGGAGTGATAGCTTTTCATAGTTGTCTCATGTCATAAGATTATGAAACTTGTCATAATCTTATGCCATTCTATGTTCTCACCTTGGCTTTATAACCAAGGGGTCTCCTATGTACTATTTTCTCATTACATGCTATTCTATTGACAGAATACAGTTTATTCTTGTCATCTTGTTGCTATCTCTCTTTTGCTTGTGCTTTCTATTAGGCCTCTAGATCTTGGGTGGCTACCTTCATAGCCAATTCTTACATGGTATCAGAGCTATTGGAGTGCCTTTAGTTAGTCATTTGGAGAGATTTTTGGAGGGTTCCATTTTTGGCCTTGTATTGTAGGTGCATTTTGAGAGCTTGTTGCATTAGATCTGAGCTCGCCATTGCGTTTAGAGTGTCCGATATAGTCAGATTTTCCTTTTGTTTCATTTCATTTGGACATTGGAGGCTAAATCTACAAAGGGTTAAAGATCGGAGGTGGTTACTAGATCTAGGAGCTAGCTACCACTTCGAAGCATTTTCAACCGAAAAGGACCTTGCCATCATGCTCAGAAGGGCCAAAAACCCTATGATCGACTGCCAATTCGTCCAAATTGAGGCAAGTTTTCCGTCGAGGAAATTTTTTTTTTCAGGCTGAGCTGTACGGCCCAACCATCATTACTGCGGTATGAAAATATTTTTCAAAAAAAAAATTGCTTTTTATTTTCTGCGAAATTTTTCAAAAAAAGATCATTCAGAAAAATTGTATTTTCGCAGTTTTGTAAAGTTTTAAAAAAAATATTATAAAAATCAAATAATTTTTTTTATTTTTTTTCAAAAGTTTTAAAGTCTGCGGTTAGCAGACTGTACCGTAATACTTCTGCAGACAACAGACATACGCAGTGTACGAGGGCAGGCCACATGGCCTCTCGGCCGTGGCCCGTGCAACCCCATCTGTCAGCGGCGGCCGGTTCAAAGCACACCAGAGGTCAATCATCTCTGGCGCCAATAAAATATTCCATTGGCTTCGAAGAATATACCGACAGGAATATTCTGGTAATAAGATTCTGGCCATTAGAATATTCTGTTCCTAAAAGAATATTCCATCAAGATTCTGCGACAATGGGCGAGGGCGAGGGTGACGGTGACGGTCAAACGACCATCAAATTTAACATAGCGATTTGCTGACGTCAGCACTGCGTCAGCACCTTTTGAAAATTTGCAGACCCCTCTCCATTGAGCTTTTTGATTTTGCAGTTCAACTTCAAAGGCTCATATCTTGGTTGTTTTGAGGCCTTTTTTGGTGCAATTTTTTTTTATTTGGGCTAATTTTTCGTGTACATCACAGTGGTGTAGTTATTTTTTGATTTTGGTTCACGGAGTTTTTAGAAAATTGGATTTCTCTCAGGTGTTGCTCAATTGTCACCATTTTTGCAACTTTCGAGGCTTCGTTCAAGCTCATACGAACTCCTTTTCAGGTGCCATTTTTTTTGAAAGTGCATAATTTTTTCTAAACTTCAGAGTGGTGCTATTAGTTTGTAGTATTGTGATCAGAAATTATACTTTCAACACTTGGTCATTTTTGGCCTATTTTGGCATTTGTAAAGATAAGATCTCAGTTTGGTCTTTTGTATTAGTCATTTGAGTCTATTGTAGCCTATTTAAGTCTATTGTAAAACATTGAAAATTAGAAGCCCACTTTGCTTGGCTTGCAAGTGGCCATTGTACACACACTAATTATAAAGTGCCAAATCATCTTTTTTGGGGGGGTTCTTTGATTGAGTGAATTTGGGGGGGGTGTCTTGAGTGATTAAGCCTCTCTCTCTCTCTCTTGTTCTCTTTCATTTTGCTGCTATGGGTTCTCCTAAGTTTCCCTTGTTAACTCCACATAATTATGCTTCTTGGAAAATTGATGCATGGAGTAAGTTAATGGAAAAAGGATTAACTCATTATATTGATGGAACTGTTGTTGCACCATCTGATCCTCAAGCTAATCCTATTGCTCATTTGGATTGGCTCACTAAAAATACTATGGCTCTTGGAACATTAAGGAAATATGTATCAAAAGATCTAATCTTTCAAATTGATAAGTGTAAAATAATTAAAGAAGCTTGGGAAAGGTTTGGTCAATTATATGGCCAAGTTGATGAGATTAGAGGTTATCAGCTTGACAATGATCTCACAATGTTAGATCCCAAGAATTTTGATACAATCCAAGACTATGTCACTAAGGAAAATGAGCTAAGAGCACAACTTAAGGATTGTGGCATTGATAAGAAGGATGCACAGTTGGTCTACAATTTGTTGGGAAAACTTCCATCGAAATATGCAACATTTGTTTCTAGCTTCCAAACCCATTGCTTGACAGTAGGTAGTTCTTTCACTATGCCTACATTTGATGCTTTTACAGAAATTTTGATGTTAGAACAAGCAAAGTTGGTAAGCATGGGGATTCTCAAGTCTTCAAAGTCCAAAGATTTGGTGGCTAATCAAGGGAATCAAGGGACTCAAGGAAAGGGTTCCAATAAGAAGCAGAAGCAATCTAATCCAAAGAAACAACAAGATAAAGCACAATCATCCTCTCCAAAACAAGGGAATTCTACATCTTCTCCCAAGAAGGGAAATTCAAGCAAGAAGGAGAGACCAACTTGTTCATATTGCAAGAGGGTTGGTCATGATGAGCATCATTGCCACACTAAGCAAATTGATGAGTTGACAAACATCATCAAGAAGAATAACATCAATTTTCCATCTGCCTACAAGAAGAAGGATTCATCTCCTTCCGCTTCCTCACAATCAAAAGGAAAAGGGAAAGCATTTGTGGCTACTTCAGGTTCTTCACAACAATGGATACTTTACTCAGGTGCCACTCATCATATGGGTTCTTCAAGGGAACAGTTTTCTTCTTTGGAGCAATCTAAGGTACCTCACATCTTCATACGAGATGATACTCAAGTGGAAGTTGAAGGCAAAGGTTCGGTTGCCATGGATAATGGAACATTTGAGAATGTTCTCTATGTTCCTAACTTGAGTGCCAATCTTCTCTCAATCTACCAAATCACTCACTTTGGAGATGGCAAGAAATTTGAGTTTCTACCAGATTTAGTTGTGGTCAAAGAACTTAAGGATGATGCCTTGGTTGCAATGGGACAAGCCAATCACAACACATGGCTTTACTCATTCTCCCACTTTATACCTAAGTCTCCTTCTACAGCCTTGCTCACTCATTCAAATTTAGAAAGTAAGCTATGGCATGAGCGGTTTGGACACATCAATTACCACTATCTTCAGCAGCTTAGCTCCAAGGCTATGGTTACAGGATTGCCTCAAATCAGCTTTTTAGAAGGTGTTTGTTCAGGTTGTTCTATGGGTAAGCATCCAGAAGAGAAGTTTGAAAAAGGGAAGTCTTGGAGAGCTTTGGAAGTTCTTCAATTGGTTCACAGTGATGTAGTAGGTCCATTTCCAGTACCATCATTCAGTAAGGCTTGCTATGTCCTCACTTTCATTGATGACTACTCTCGCTTCACATGGGTCTACTTTCTTGTTCACAAGAGTGAAGTGTTTGACAAATTTCTAGCCTTCAAGGCTCATGTTGAGAAGCAATCAAGGAAGCAAGTCAAGATTCTTCGCACAGACAATGGAAGGGAATATGTGAACAATAGACTTGAGGAATTTTGTACTCTTGAGGGGATTGATCTTTAGCATTCAGTTGCATACACTCCACAATAGAATGGTGTAGCTAAAAGAAAGAATAGAACCCTTAAGGAGATGGCTAGCTTCATGATTCATACTCGATCTCTTGGTCCTCAATTTTGGGTAGAAGCTATCAGTTGTGCCACTCACATCCAAAATCAGGTTCCCCATAAAGATTTGAAGGGTATGACTCCTTTTGAGGCTTGGTGTGGTAGAAAACTAGTTGTGAGACACTTCAGAGTTTTTGGTTATCTAGCATGGGCACGCATTCCTCCAGAGAAGCACAAGGCATTGGAAGCTCAGAGTAGGCCTTGGATCTTTGTTGGATATTCTGAAGGTGTTAAGGCATACAGACTTTTGGATCTAGAGACACATGAGTTGTTCATTGAGAGGAATGTTCACTTTGAGGAAAGCTCTCCTAGCTTGGCCTCTAATCCTCCTCTTCCTTCCTCCATAGTGGAAAGTGATGATAGTGACTCAGATGATGATTCTTCCTCAACTTTGATTCGCAAGATCACACCTTCACAGGGTCCAATTGTAGTTGAGGCACCTCATCCTTCATCTCCTACTAGACCTTGTTGGGCTCGACAGACTCTTGAGTCAGTAGGTTCTCTTGTTGGGGATCCTTCAAATACTTGAAGGACTCAGTCACAACATCAGAATTTTCCACATGCTTATATTGCTAGTGCTTCATATCCACAATCCTTTAAGGAAGCTTCAGGCATTCCTGAATGGGATTCAACAATGTAGGAAGAGTATAGTTCCTTGATGAGGAACAACACATGGGATTTAGTTCCTCTTCCTAAGGGAAGAAAGATGGTTCGATGTAAGTGGATCTATCAGACTAAGTATGCAGCGGATGGAAGTGTGGATAAATACAAAGCTCGGCTTGTGGCAAAAGGTTTCTCATAGGTTCCAGGTGTTGACTATACTGAGACCTTTGCACCCGTTGCTAAGATGAACTCCATTCGCTTGACACTCGCTATTGCTATAGCTCATGGTTGGGCTATACATCAGATGGATGTGAAGAGTGCATTTCTTCACAGGGATCTTCATGAGGAGATTTACATGGAGTAGCCATAGGGATTCATACAGGATTCTTCATTGGTTTGTAGATTGAGGAAGTCTATCTATGGCCTTAAATAGGCCCCTAGGTCTTGGTATGCCAAGATGGATTCCTTTCTTCTCTCAGCAGAATTCATGAGGTGTCATTAAGATCCGAATGTCTACATTTTGCGACAGGATGATTCTCACTTGCTACTTGTGCTCTATGTTGATGATTTGATCATTACAGGGTGTACCTCATCCATCATTGGCAATGTCAAATCTGCTTTGCAAGAAAAATTTGCTATGACTAACTTGGGCCTTTTGCACTATTTTCTTGGGATTGTGATCACACAGTCAGCTTCTGGGATTTCTCTTTCTCAACCCAAGTATGCTCTTGATCTTCTAGCTCAGTTTCACATGGCTGATTGTAAGCCTGCACTGACTCCCTTTCTTTCAGGAGTCAAGCTTGAGGCTAAGTGTTCTACTCCACTTGTTGATGCCACTTTGTATCGTCAGCTTGTTGAGAGTCCCATCTACTTGACTCACACACGCCCTGATATCTCCTTTGTAGTTGGCATGGTTTCATGCTTTATGCAGGAACCACATGAGCTTCATTGGAAAGCTGCCAAA
Source organism: Sequoia sempervirens (assembly GCA_007258455.2). Classification (NCBI taxonomy): domain Eukaryota; kingdom Viridiplantae; phylum Streptophyta; class Pinopsida; order Cupressales; family Cupressaceae; genus Sequoia; species Sequoia sempervirens. The sequence continues at coordinate 985,822,649 of VDFB02281492.1, forward strand.
CGCATCTTGCATTACATCTAGGGTACACATCATCATGGGATTCATTATGCAGTAAGTATAGGACTTACCTTAGTGGGATATACAGATTCTGATTGGGCTGGAAATATTGATGATCATAAGTCCACTTCTGGCTACAGTTTTCATCTTGGTTCTGGCCCCATTTGTTGGCAGAGTAAGAAGCAGCATGTTATTGCTCTTTCTTTGATTGAGGCTAAGTATCAAGGGGCTGTTAATGCCACTACTGAGGCTATTTGGCTTCAGAATATTCTCACTGAGTTTGGATTCACTATTCCATGTCCTACAGTCATTCATTGTGACAATCAGAGTGCCATCCAGATCTCGAAGAATCCGGTTCACCATCAGAGGACCAAACACATTGAGATTCATATGCACTACATTTGAGAGTTGATATAGGAGTAGGTCATCAATTTGCAGTATTGTCCTACAACAAAGCAGGTTGCAAATATCTTCACCAAACCCTACACTGAGAGTATCTACCATCATTTGCGAGCTCTCTTGGGGGTGCGGGTTTTTTCCGAGGAGGTCACTTGACTTCTTCATTCTCTCTTATGGGGGGGATTTTTCCTCACTCGAGGTTTTTCCTTCTCATCTTTTTCAGTTTTTCTTTCCTCTCTCTTTTGGGGGGGAGTTTTTTCAAACGTGGTTTTCTCCCTTTCTCCGCTTTATGAGAGATTGCATTGCATTTGTACATGGGTACCTAACATGGCCTAGTAGCCGGGACCCATCTTGCATTGTTTGCTTTTGTGTGCATTCTCCCTAAGTTGCACTTAAGGGGGGGTGTTGGTGTAATTATATGTCTTGTACCTTGTCGTAGGTCATGATTACACCTTAGTTAAGTTTACTTAGGGACCACATAGGATGTTGTTGGAGATTTTCCACTTTTGGTGGACTTGACATGTCATTACCACATCACTTCCAGCTTTTGTGGACACATCATGTGATTATCTCTCCACCTTTTGTGGTGATTATCACATTATCTCTTTCCCACTTTAGGTGGAGTGATAGCTTTTCATAGTTGTCTCATGTCATAAGATTATGACACTTGTCATAATCTTATGCCCTTCTATGTTCTCACCTTGGCTTTATAACCAAGGGGTCTCTAATGTACTATTTTCTCATTACATGCTATTCTATTGACAAAATACAGTTTATTCTTGTCATCTTGTTGCTATCTCTCTTTTGCTTGTGCTTTCTATTAGGCCTCTAGATCTTGGGTGGCTACCTTCATAGCCAATTCTTATAGGCACCAATTTTCTTAATATGTGGCAAGTTATAGTTAACATCTATCACCACTTATTGTGGCTTGACCCAAAATTGTTATGAACACTTTATGCCACAATTTTAAGTGGTTGCTAAAATGCCTTTCATTAATTGTTTTAAACTCCTTAATAGATTCCTTAAAGTTGGAACTCAATGCAATGTTAAATATAGAAAGCATCACCTCGTGAAGGGCTCAACCACTATACCAATATGCCATTCTTACTTATAACTTAAATGATGGTTGGAAAAGTGCATTAAAGAATGTTTTAACTACCATTTTGTGACTAGAAAATTTATTTGAAATGGAATTCCACTATGGTGTGCATTACTATGGTTTAATTTCCACCTGAAATGCCTCCAAACATGTCATCAATTGAGGCTTATATGCCTCTCGATGCTGGCATAAAAATAATAATTTACCTTTAATACATGCTTTAAAACGCATGAGAAATATTAAAATATAATCAACATATTATATATAATACATATCTACATATATTTATTTTACCAATGCTATATACATATATATGTATATAAATATTGAAATTAAAATGCATATTGTATATTGTATATATATGTATATACATATGTATATATTATATTTTAACTCATATATATACATATATACCTATATATATTATATATTGAAACGAAGAAAAATAGGAAAGGGGTTGATGGGGTGTATGCATGTGATCCTATTTTCCTTTATTTCATTAGGAAATGAGATCCCCACAAAGAATTGAATTATAACCCTTAGGTGAATCAAATCAATGAGGGAATCTTCCGATTTCCTTATGCTTGAGGACGTGGGTATTAGCCTAAATAGCACTTTTGGGAGAAAAACCAAAAATAGTAAATCAACTCAATTATGCCCATTCAAACTTGAAACATCAATTTAATGCTCAAAACACATAGAAACAACAAACTTTTGACAGATCTAGAAATGGTAGGAGGGTGTGTACTTATCACCAAAATGCAGATTTCTAAGGTTGACTAGGACTTATTCACCCACGGGAAAATGGGTCTATGTGCAGAGGTTTTACTTAGCTCTCAGGATCCTTTGATGGCAGTCTAAAGCTTCCATTTGATCTAGGTTTCAATTTCAGACAATAAAAAATGAGGTTTGTAGGTGAAATTCCATGAATTGACAACAATGTTGACAACTTTTTTCAACTTTGACAACTTTTCCAATTTTTCTCTTTAAGAGATCTTCAACCTATAAACCTGCACATTTAGAAAGAGGGAAAAATTATTTATTTTTGGTCAATGGGGGTTTGCCTTGGTCAAACCCTGATTTGGTAATTAAACCTTGAATTGAAATAATAAAAATTGAAAGGAATGATGAATGAACAATACAATGTTGCAACTCAAAAAACCCTTGAATAAACCTTTGGAGGACTAAAATCTTGATCTTGATCTTGCATGAAGTGACTTCAATGGATGTGGATCTTGATGCTTGAATAGATGCTTGAATCTTTGAATTGGATCTTTGAAACCTATATCACAATGTTAGCTTCAAAAACATGCATGATTGCAAGAGACTTTGAAATGATGCCTGAGATCTTGATTACTACAATAAATCACTGATATATATGCTCTTGAATGCACTTGATCATAAGCTTTTCTATACTTTTTCTCACTTGAATTTCTAGGATTTTCTTCTCATAAAATTCTATAGTGTAGAAAAATGTATCCCTTTTACATTGTCACACTTAATTTGAAATTAATGTTAATTTGGACTTAGTTGTGGCTTATTTTGGTGTTGTAAAGTGTACCCCTTTACACTTTCACACTTATTTAGGTATCCTTTAATTAATTGAGCTTAATTTTCCTTATTTTGTCCCTTTAATTCAAATCCAAGCCTATTTAATCACATTTTCTAAAGAGGAAACTTGGCATTAATTAATGCCTTAACATAACACTTCTCATTGAGAAATGTGTGTCCTAGGGTTAGGGACCTAGGACCCATTTTCCCATGGGTGAATGGATCCTCCGTTAGACCTAGGACCCATTCACCCATGGGTGAATGGATTCTCCGTTAAACCTAGGACCTACATTTAAATTATGTTTTTGGCGGTATTTTAATGTTTTCAAATCTATATTTAGATGTCAGCTTGTGATATTTGAATTTTGAGAAATTAAGGATACATATCTATAAACATAAGGATATTTCACTAAGTTTCATCTAAGCAATCTAATATTTCCAAGCTAGAATTTTTTGAGCAAGTTCAAGAGCATTTCAAGAGAAATTCAAGACATTCAAGAGAAGATTTATTGCAATAATCAAAATCCAATTGTCATATCAAAGTTTTCTTGCATCATGCATGTTATTGGAGCTAATATGATGATGTAGGTGTCATGATCCATTCAAGAATTCAAAGCATTATTTCAAATCAAGACTCAAGGTTCAAGATCCACATCCATTGAAGTCATTTCATGGAAGCCACAGATTTACATTCTAAGGTTTATTCAAGGGTTTGATAAGTTGTGACATTGAGTTGTTCATTCACCATTCCTTTCATGATATTTTATTTCATTTCAAGGTTTGATTACTAAAATGGGGTTTGACCAAGACAAACCCCTATTCACCAAAAATAATTTTTTTTTCCTCTTGGTTTGCATTTGTAGATTTAGGTGGAAGAAATCTTGAAGATTTCTTCAAGAGAAAAAATGAAGTTTTCAAAGTTTCAAAAGTTGTCATCTCATAGAAAGTCACTTGCAGAATTTATTTTTGTCTTTTCAAACCTGAAACTTGGGAAAATTAAAGGATTTAGATTTAAAGTAGAAGCTCCCGAAAGTTGTAGACAAACCCTAACTCAGGACCCATTTGCCCTTGGCTGAATGAGACCTAGATCAACTTCAATAACTAAATATTGGTGACTGGTAAACCTCATCCTACCCTTCTTTGATCTATGATCAAATTTTTGGTTCTACTTATTTTAAGTTTCATCTAGCTATTTCAAGTTGTAGATTGAATTTTGGAGTTAGTTTACTATTTTTAGTTTTTCTCCCTAAATTGTTGTTTGACTAGGACCCCCGTCCTTGCAAAAAAAGGAAATTAGTAGATTCTCACATTAATTTGATTCACCTAAGGGTTATTAGTCAATTTGAGGCGGGGATCTCATTTCCTAATGAATTGAGGAAGAATAGGTCCTTAAGTGTTTCATACCCCTATTTTGATCCACCCAACCTACCTATATACCTATTTTTTCTTCTTTTCATTTTGGTGAACTTGGCCTTTTGAGCATTGTATTTTTTATGATTTTGGAGTCCACTTTCACCCTAGATCTAGATCTTGAATTCATTTTCATTGCATTGCATTGAATTGAATCTCATTTAGGGTTGTTTAAATTGCATTAGTTTGCATTTCATTTAGGGTTTTAGGATTGCACTTTTGCATCTCTTAAAATATGAAAAATACAAAAAAAATAGTCATTTTGCAAATCATTTACATAAAATTGCATCATCATTCATTTTTATTTTAAAATCAAATCAAAATTGCACATCAAATTAACTCTCCTAAGTTATCATTTAGTCATATTTTGCATTTGCATTCAAGCTTAATTTAACAAAAATATGAAATTGTACCTCATTGTCTGAAAGTAGAATCTGGAAACCACTAGAATCAACTTAGAAATTTGTAAAAAAATATTTAAAAACCCTAAGCTAGGAACCATTTTCCCTAGGGTGAATGAGTCCTTGATCAGGGTTATTCTTGAATTTCTAAGCATTAAAACCTCCATTTCTATATTCTGCTTTGCTATTTTTTAGTTTTCTATTTCAGTTTGCAAAATTTTTGTTACTTAAAATTGATCATATTAAGCTTCATTTGATAAGTTTAGTACATTGTGTGAATTCAAAATTGTATTTACAAGATATAATTTTTAGGTTTTTACTTAACATAATAAAAAAGTTATCTTGTTTGAAATCTTAAAATTGCTTTTACATATTTACATTGCATTTTACATCTTGGAAATTTGATTGCACCTTGCCTATTTTCCATTTTGGGTGCATACCAAGTTTGTGAAACTTTTATGAGATTTACAACTTGGTGTCCTATTTCTAACGTTGTTGTGAGATGTAGTTCGAGACTCATGTCATCCCGCGATACACCATTCGCTGTGGATATTGGGTTCTCCAATTCTTTCACCCATAGTGTTGACATTAGTCAAACCTCTATGGATCCTAGTCTTCATACCTCATTTCCAATGACTTCACTACCCACAAATAATGTTCATGATGTCGAAACAATGTTTGCTAATGTCTCTCAAAATGCACAAAAGATAAAGGAAGAATTAAAATGTTTGCAAAACTTTGTGAGAATCAAACCTATTGTTGCTAATTCCATTCCTATCATAGGGAACATAAGAAAGATGCTTAATCATGAAAAAGGAATAGATTTTATATGTACCCCAGTCCATCTCATTAACAACAATTTTCCTCCTCCTCAACCAGCTTCCAATACAATTCCCACGCATAAGAGAAAATAAAACATAAATTTTGATCACATTACCACTTCTAACACATCCTTTTTTGAAAAAGGAAAGGCCTTAAAGTTAGAAGATGAAAGTGATGACCAAACAATTATCAAACCAAAGAAGAAGAAGCCGAAACTACATGAACATCAAAAACTTCAACTATAAGAGATGTATGATCTTCTTGAATCTTTCCATGACTTATTAAAAATATATAAGACCAAGAATGCCTTTTACACTATTATACATTGGGGATTAATCAAATTACCACCTAAACGTGAAAGTCTAATTGAAAATAATACTAATCAAAATGAACCATATTGTGCCTATCATGGATTTTTTGGACATCACACTGATAATTGTTGTGGTTTATAGGAAGTATTGAAGAAATTTAGATCCCCTAGGGATCCATCTTGACTAAAAGCATGCACTTTTCTCCTTTCCATGTAATAGTTGTAGGTGTTACCAATTTCTTGATGATAAGGCTTCCATTATGACTTTTTGTCATAATATAAAGTTTAAAGCTCAAAATTATTTACATTGAGTTTTAGAGCATTGGATAAAAGGTGGAGTTTCATTTTAAAAAGGAGAAAAATAAAAAAAGGGGTGAGAAAAAATGAGAAAAGTGAAAGATAGTTGACTAAGTCTTTGGGCGCCAAAGAATAAAGTTATTTCATTTTCACTCAAAGGAAAACTTTGGGGTTTTTTTGTTCATGGACATTCAAGGCATGTCACATAAGTTTCCTAGGAACAAAGGGAATGTTGTAGCAATTTAAGGAAATGAGGATGACATGTTTTGGAGAGAACAAGAGTAATATGGTGTGGGACTAGTAGCTGTTTGGACAAATATTCCAGGGGTTCGTTAGAGTCTAATCCACGTTGCTAAATCTATGTTTTCATCCCCATATTTTGCTAGGTATGCCTAAAAAAGTTCCTTATATTGCTTAGAGTTTTTGTAAATACAAAATACAGTGGCATTAATATGAGAATTGCATGAGGTATAGAAATAAGAGGAATTTTTCATGAAAAACTATTATCAACAAGTCTATTTCTAAGGTTTTATTGATTGTAGTATCAAATTCTATATTAATATCAAGAAGTGTTCAAAGGTAGTTTGAAACCTCAAAGGTAGACTAATCTACAAGAGATGCATGACAATTCCCTTTGTTAAGAGAGTTCATTTAAGGATGAAAAAAAGGATTGTTCTTTATGATATAAATCTTTAGTAGGGTTTATTATGACAATCAGTGAGTTTTTTCCTTTCCATTTTGTCTCACTGTCAATGTCAAGGGTAGAAGTATCTTGCTAAAAAAACCTTTGGTCCACTACCCAAACCTTCATGAAGACTATTGCTAACCCTTATCCCATTATAAATGATCCACATGGTGGGGTATAACAATTGATATTGTCAAGATCCTATCTAGCAAGGCTTTCAAGGCATAGATGACATGATGCAAGCTAGCATGGTAGAATGTAGTAGAAAATGGTAGGATAGTGCTTTCATTTAATACAAGAGGGAAACTTATATATATCATAGTCCCAGTAAGCATGGAAGATTAAGAATGTGAACAACAAACCTACAATTATCTAACACAAGACCATCAAACAATAGTTAATCATGCTAGAGACACAAATATAGCATTCCCTATGAGATTCTTAACTAAATGAAGATGAAAACATGAAAATGAGAGCATAAACAAACCAAAGATAACATGCAATCAACTTAAAATAGCTAAACCTTCATACCATAGGGGGATTGATGCTGCTTTGATGTGGAAAGAATCCCTTTCATAAGCTCCAATGATGTTGATGATTCCAAGTACCTAAAATGATGAAACAAGCTCCAAATGTGATGAAAATGGTGAATGCTATGAGTAGTGAAACTCATAACAAAAAGGATCCCTAAAGGATTAGTGGCATTAGAAAAGGTGTTCGATGGGAATGACCATGCAGTTATGAAGAAAACACCAGTAAGAAGGGAAGATATTGAATAAATTAATCTTGGGACTTAATTGGCTCCAAAAAAGGTGTACATTGGAAAGAAGATAAGCCCCACAATTAGAAAGATGCGGATCACATTGTTGAGAAAATATAAGCATGTTTTTGCATGGTTATATGATGACCTTAAAACATATAGATAAGACTTATTTCAACATGAAATCCCATTGAAGCCTAATACAAAAATCCTTTAGATAGAAACAAAGACTGATAAATCCTAAGATAGAACCCAAGATGCATGAAGAACTCATGAAGCTCATAGAAGGATGTATTATTAAGACCATTAGAAACTCTACTTGGGTTTCCAACTTGGTGCTTGTTAGGAAGAAGAATGGAGATATAAGGTTGTGTGTGAATTTTTGAAATTTGAATGTCTCCTCTCTTAAAGACAATTATCCCCTCCCAAACATGGAAGCTATCCTACAAAGGGTGACAAGATGTGAGTTATTATCCATGATGGATGGTTTTTTGGGGTACAACCAAGTGAAATTAAAAGAATCAGAACAATATAAGACTGCAATTACTACACCTTGGGGCATATATGTATATGTAAGGATTCCATTTGGCCTCACAAATATTGGTGCCACCTTCCAGAGAGCTATGAATGTTGCCTTTGCTGACCTAATTAATACAATATTGGTGGTATATCAAGATGATCTCACAACATATTCTAAGAAAGCAGAATACCATGTTGAACATCTAGAGAGGGTAAAGCCACAAAAGAGGTTTACAATTCAAATGAGGAAGGAAAACTTGCAAAAAATGAGCCCATGCCAAAAAATTTCATTCTTGGGGTTCGAACGAACCAAAAGAGGGTTCACTTGAACCTAGGTTCGAGTGAACCCATTTAATGCATCTTGATAAAAAACAAAAATGTAAACCCCTTTTGCAAGGGGGTTCACTCGAACTCCCCTTTTCCCTATTTCTTGCTCTTTGCCACCAAAAAATCAGAATTTTTTCCCTTCGAAGCTTGGGTTGAGGATGAAAATGGAGGAGATTTCACAAACCCAATTGGAATTAGGTAGTCCTCGGAACAAGCTATCCAACAACTATAATTTTAATACATTTTGGTTTTATTATCTATTTGCTTTTTTAGTTTTATTAAACATAGGTTTTTCACTGAAAATGAAGTTCTATGTTCTGCACATGTGGAAAAATAAAAGATTATCAAACAAAAATTGAAAAATATGAGTGCACTAGATATTGAAGTCCTTGATCTAACAAAAAAAACATTGAATTTCGATACATACAAAAGAAGTTATGCATTATACAGTCTGCCTATGTCTAAATTGTAATTAGTTTGACTTCAAAACTTGATTAAGGAAAAAATATTCAATAAAACATTATCTACCCAAGTGGAAACAATAGATATCAGAGTTAAAAATCTAAATTCAAAAGAATTATAATTTTATCCTGCATGGAAAAAAGCTATGCGTTATATGGTGAGCGTCACTCCTAAAAACTGTTGTTTTCTAAAAAAACTAGTTTTCAAGGGAGATGGAAAAAGAGGTGCAATCTGATTCCAAAAAAAAATAAAAAATATATTTAGAATCTATAGACAAAATGTAACGAAACTCTAGTTTGCATCATCTTCAAATTCCTCATAGTTTAGCCACTATAGGTGCCTGAAAGTGAAGATTTAGTTAGAAAAAATCATTTCAGTGTCCAGTTTGGCCAAAAATTGTAAACCACTATTGTGAGATCACTTGAGAATATCTTCCTCAAAGCTATGGAGTATGGTATTTCTTTAAACCCTAAGAAGTGCCATTTTTCTGTGATTAAAGGAAAATTATTGGGCCATGTAGTATCCAATGATGGAGTAAGAATTGATCCTAAGAGAGTGGACGCTATAGATAAGATTCCTATCTCAAAGATAGTAAAATCCATTTAGTCTTTCTTTGGGTAGATAAAATTTGTGAGGAGGTTTATATCATTTTTTTCTGAGATTGTCAAGCCCATTTCAAAAATGTTGAAGGGTGCCAAGATGGATTGGATAGCGGAAGCAACTGGCACATTCATATCTATTAAAATATAAATTAAGGAGGCCCCAATGTTGAAATCACTTGACTTCAGTAAACCATTTCAGATTTTCTCATTTGCATCTTACCACACTATTGCAGCAGTGATGTTACAAAAAAATGATGAAGGATATGAGCAACCAATATCATTTTTCAGCAAATCCCTTCAAGGAGCATAATTAAAATATGACATTACAGAGAAGTAGGCGTATGCACTTGTGAAAGCCATAAAAGATTTTAGACCTTATTTGGTAAGTGCTAAGGTAATTTCCTATGTCCCTAATGATGCAGTTAAGGATGTATTCATGGAGACTAAATTCATAGGGAGGAGGTCTAGATGGATTAACAAAATTCAAGAGTTTTACATTGAAATCCAAATCACTAAATTGGTAAGAGGACAGGGGTTGGCTAAGCTCATGGCTGAATCCAATCTTGAGGCATCTCAAATTTGTAACATAGGGGAGGAAAAAGGTATGATTGCAAGCATAGAGAACACCCCATGGCATACTAATGTAATGTATTATCTCAAAAACCAGAAATCTCCTAAAGACTTGAATGGAAATTAAAAATAACCTTAAAATTGCATGCCTCAAAGTATGTCTTTATGGACAGAGACTTATACTGGAAAAATAGAGATGGAGTGTTGTTATGCTTAGATGAATAACAAGAAAACCATGTGTTGAAGGAGATGCATGAAGGGGTCTTTGGAGGACATTTTTCGGCCAAGACCATTGCCTAAAATATCCTAAGAGTTGGATACTACTAGCATAGGGTCTTTAATGACTCTTTTGCCTATGTGCAAAAGTGTGAAGCTTGTTAATGTTTTTTTGGAAAAATGAAGTATCAAGGAGCACTACCATTCAAACCAATGCAAATTGAAGCTCCATTTCATCAATGGGGGATTGATTTCATTGGAGAAATACCAGGAAATTCTAGTGGAGGCCATAAATGGATTCTAGTGGCAACTGACTATTTTGCAAAATGGATAGAAGCCATCCCTACAAAACAAGCCACTAGTAAGGTTGTGATAAATTTTTTGATGGAGAATATCATCAATAGATTTGGAACACCTGTAAGGATAGTCACAGACAATGGTATGTTCTTTAGATCAAAAGAGTTCAAAAGGTTCTATGAGACACATGGAATAACAATTTTGTATGCATCTCCATATCATCCACAAGCAAATGGGTAGGTTGAATCAAGCAACAAGAATATCCTAAAGATAATTAAAAGGATGCTAAACAATAATAAAAAGGATTGAGATTCCAAAGTGAGGTTGGTGGTCTGGGCAGATAGAATTACAATAAAGAAGTCAATTGGAAAATCACCCTTTGAATTGGTTTATGGGACACAAGCAAGGATGCCCATGTAGAACCTTTTACCAGTATATAATTTTATGCTCCAGGAAGACTTGGATATCCCTAAACCCATGGAAGATAGAATGGAGTAGTTGGCAGAATTGGATGAGATTAGAAGCTTGGCCCAGGAGTGTGACACAAAAATGCAGTCACAAATGAAGTACTCGTTTGAAAACAAGGAAAAGAAAGAAAGTTTGAAGTAAATGATATGGTTCTATTATGGAATGACAGATGCCAAGACAAAGGGAAACATGGAAAATTTAAAGCCCTTTGGATAGGACCATTTGTTATTGCAAGAAAGGGTGGTGAAGATTCTTACTACCTTCAAAATATGACAGTAGACGATCAAGAATTTCCATTGCATGGAAAATTCCCGAAACACTTCTTTTCTTAAATTATAATATTCCATGCATAGTAGTTTTAGGTTCCCCTTCCCCCCCATCCCATTTAACCACATTTACCCATGGTCTACCTCCCAGAGATCATTTCTAGATTCTTGCAATTACCTCACGTTCATTCATCCCCAACTAGAGCCACTGTTTGAGCTAAAAAATACACCTTGGTTTTCACATGCCTCCATTTTCATTCCATGTACATTATAAGCCCCATTTCCCTTGATTTTTTACTATGTTTGACATTAAACATAAATTTTTGTACATAGCTCATAAAATAAAGCCTTTGATTATCACTTTGAAATAAATCCCCTTCTTAAGATACTTCCTTGGTAGCACAAGGTGTGTCGCCAAGAAAATGCCATAACGAAGAAAGCTTCACCATAGTCTCCTTGACAAGATCAATAAAAGGCCAATGAAAATGTCGATGAAACCCTCATGCTTTGAGGTGACATACTCGAATGTCTCTCTGACAACCCAAAGGGTAATATGTCGAGGAGACCTAGATGCTTCAAAGAGAAAAGTTAACTTGTCTCTTCAATAAGACATAATAACATCAATACTTTGAGGATACAGGATTATTTTGCATTCACGAAACAAAAAAAATCTCTCGAACATTGAGAGATTATTATAAAATAAATGGTAAACTACTGACAAGAACATGGTCGGGTGAGTATAATGGAAATTTCAAAGAGACATCAGTGTGTCAGAGTGAGAAATGAAGAAGTCTCTTTGACACCACGAGAACAAGTAAGAACAAGATGTCGAAGAGACACAAAGGCATTGAACAAGCATTGATAAAAGTCTCTTCAAATTTCTAACAATAGGAACTCAACTACAAGCATACATTGTTGATGAGACTATGGGACATAAAAGGGAGATAACCATGGGTCTCTTTGACATTTTAAAGACACAAAAGAGGTTATTTGAAGAAATGTTGTTGAAAGGAGGAACACAAGTATGTCAAGGAGACATAATCTTATTGGGAAGAAATGTTCACCAGTCTCATCGACATTCAAATATCAAAAGTTCAAGGAAGAAATAACTTGAAGTGTAGCCATCGAGGAGACCTTGTGGGATTGAAGAAAGAAACTCAAATGTCTCTTCGAAATTTTGAAAAGGGATCAAAGACACCTCAAAGAGAGAAAAGGACATCCTTGACAATGTAGTTAAGGTCTCTTCGACATTATGAAATAATTTCTCATCCAATTGACATGACTAATGAGATCATCAAAGATACAACTTCCATTAATATTGCAGTTGATTAGAAAGGTGGCACGAGTGCCATTTATGAACCAAAGTCGCTTCAAGTGAGCCAAATCTTGATATACATGACCCTTGAGAAATGAAAACCATTGCAAATCATGGTTGAAAATCGAGGAAATGGAATTGGACAACAACAAGCAACTCAGGAAATATGACATTCATTCAAGTAAGTGCTCTTGGTTCAACTGAACATGTTCTATAATTTTTTTCTTGAAGTACTGTGTAAGTAGGGTTTTGAGATGGATAAAACCCCAAAAAAACCACAAGTAAAGAGGCAAAAAATAGAGGACAGACCATTAAACCAAGACTTAATAGATTAGTGTCCCAGGTCTGGACCAAAATCTAGGAGAAAAACTTAATTAAATCCTTCATGCAAAACATTGGTAGATAAGCATAAAAATAGACTTGTGTGGACTTCATAGAGAGGCTATGATCTATTTATATATCATTATAGAAAGAAGTACAAAAATAGACTTGTCTTGAATCCATGGAACATGAATTTGGCAAAGCTTGTGATGCCTAATGTGTGTCAACGTGGAACTGGTCAAGGAACTAGCTAAAAACTACAACCCTAAAATGAGGGAAATCTATTCCCACGATGGTTCACAATTTATGATCATAACACAGGATTATATTTGCATGGTTTTTCAACATGAATCATGCATGGAAACAAAATTGAGGATAAGAGATCTATTGGAAGAGTATTGGACCATGTATACAAGTTATAAGAGGTGGAAATTACCTCTGCATAGACCCAAGGGCCTAGGAAACCAATTTAGAAGATTCTCTAGTGATGAAAGACCTCCATTTCCTATGGATTCATTTGAAGAATACTACTAGTACACCTACTATTCAATTGGCCAAGTCCTAGGAATTGATTCTTTTGTTGCGATGACTATAGCTCCCATGTTTCTAGCCACAGATATCCAAATCCAAGATGCTAGGCCCTACGATTATGCAAAATACATGTCTTAGGTCATTTATACTTCTCTTACTACCATTAAGAATAAAATCATGATGCCATCAACTTCAAGCACTATTATCTACTCATGCATATGCTATTATATGAAGGAAAAGCAATGGGAATGTGGGGAGAGGAGTTAAGAATCAAATATTTTGATAGTGATGAGAACTATACACCAGTTCAAATGTGGACATCCATATGGGATAGTAGATGTGGGAGATCCCACTATTTATATTTTATAGAATATTTTGTCAAAACCTTGTATAAGTTACTTGACCATAAATGTGATTACAACTTGTCCCCAAAGATACAAAGATTCCTCATGCCAAAGGAGAAAAACCCTGAGGGAAAGGTAAACCATAATTGGGGGGATTGGTATGCATTTGAAGATTGTACTATGATAAGAGTATATGGATTCAAAGCAACTCCATTTTTACTGCCTAAGACTGTACCAAATAGGGTTGCATACCTAGAGATTGTGAAGCAATTGGCCTTCTCAGATTTCATGCACCTTAAAAGCTATGGAAGGAAATATTTCATGCCTTCTACTTTATGTTTGGTAACTTTACCATTATTGCTGATTAAGGTTATGAATCAATTAGCAGAAAAATAGATTATTATGGCATGCCATTGAGAAACAAGAGGGAAAAGTTTGACCCTGATCACTTTATTCATGATGCCAAAATATCATAGAAACTAAAAAAGATATGAACATGAGTTCTTCGTGGATGATGTCATTAGAAATTGTGATGAAACTAAAGTGATGATGAGGAAGGCTAAATACAATAGAATAGTTATGGTAGAGGCTTGGAGGAGAAGCAATAATACATTATATGTAGAAGCTTTTCGTGAAATACAAGATCCTATGGAAAGGATTGAACAATTGATCCTACATGAAGAAGAATTGACTAGGGATGTACCTCTTGTAGTCTTTGAAAGAAGAAGAGATACCGGTTCTAGGAAACAAGTTGAGAATGTAGTACCTTTAAGTCATTTATCACCCCAACCTACTCCAGAAGTGAGCTTCTCGGCTGAAGCACCTATTATTATTGAAGATGACATTGAGGAAGAGAATGAGGTTACATAGATCACCATTCCCATTGTTCCCTAGTATGAAGTACCTCTAGAGAGGAATGTGATCACCTTTGAATCTTCTAATGAATTATCTGATGATGTGAGACATCGGGCTAACTAGGAGTTCAATATAGATGATGCATTTGTTCGAACCCTTGAGTTTAAAGCCTTCATTTATGAGTACAAAGGAGGAATGATAAGAGAAAAAGCTAAAAGAAGTCAACCTTGAGCAAGAAGAAAATGCCTTGAAAGAACTCTAGTATAAGGTTGAAAAGGAAATGGATAACATCACTCTTGAAAGAGGAAGGGCATTACTACAAGAAGTTGGGTTCATGCTTCTTCTAGGGTGGGACATTAGATTAGCCATAGTGTTTGATAGTTTCCTAAAAAGAGAAAATAAGGCCTTTCAATTGACAGATGATGTTAGTGATAAGATATACATTGGGTTAGGGTATAATCTTGATAACACTACTTTGTAGATTTGGGCACTTTACCCACTAGGAAAGAGGCCTCCCCTTATCAATAATCATAGTTAGATATTTGGTCACCATCTAGTACAAAGAGTATGGGATACAAACCCTATTGAGAATAATGATCTAAATGTGAATGTGACCAAGTTGACCAAGGCTCAAATTCAAAAGTTTGTAAGATATAATAAGGGGTTGATTGAGGAGAACGAGAGGTTGAAGCAAGATGCGATCAATTACAGAGATAGACTACCTTCCTCCTTAGGACCTTACTCACCACTAATTGAATGTGAAAGAAAGGTGCTTGAAGAAATTTATAAGACTACCTATTGGAAGCATAAGTATGAAATGATTCAGAAAGGGAAAGAGGAATTGAAGAAAAAACTAAAAACTACTATATTTGAAGTTGCATCAGAACTAGTGTGTAGGAGGTTTGATGATATGATTAAGCTTGCTGAATTTTTTTTGGGTTATCCATGAAAAAAAATATGTAGCTTTACAAGAACATAATAGGTTATGTGACAGAATGAAGGACGTGGGACTATAGATAAAGGAAAAGAGAGGAGATAACAAGAATGAATTTCAAGAATATCAAGAGCTTATGAATAGACATGACAGCTTCCATAATATACTGACACAATAATTGAGTGACTTTAGTCAGTCACTAGGTATGACTTTGCCAAATTTATTTGAGGAAATATATTTAAAAGACTAGGATGTATGGAAGGATGAGATAGCTCAGTATCTACTGATAGCTTTTGATGAAATTAACAATGAAGATAAGGTGCTCAAGAAAACACATGTGCATCTAGGACAAATATTTGAACTTGAATATGCAATGAAAGATATCATATACAATTTAGACACTTATGCAAAGATAAGATATATTGAGCATGTGTTGAAGATTAATTTATTCATTACACGGGTCAAGTAGGGAGTGACAGGGTGCCAAATTTTGGCATCCGTGGGTGCATTATCATGGAGCATGAGCCTTTAATAGGTCTTAGATGATCACATGAACTTTTTGGAGACTAACGGATCATGGTGCATCCACCAAAAAACTACTAAGTTTTTATGTTTATGTTAATCAAGTTTTAGTTATCAAACAACATACCTTTTTGTAATGGGTCTGTAGCTTGTCGCTTCCCATATAAAAAGGGAAACCAAAGACGAGTTTTGAATCATCATTATCATCATCATCATTAGTAGTAGATAGGTTGCATTAGTATAGCACACTCCACTCATCCATCTCCACATTTCAAAGACTTCTGCTATAAATATATATATTTTGAAGCAATATAATGGAGAATATTGTTCATAATTGGTGATTTACTTCTAGTGTTCAATTGTTGTCTTAATATTCATTCTTATATGTTGCTGTGCTATCTCCAAAGTGGTTTTCCTAAGTTACTCAAATTTATACAATTTGTCAAGACACATTTTCTATTGCTGTGTGGTTTTCTTGATTAGGTTGTGGCTAGGGTGAATTAAATTCCTTTTAGATAATTCATTTTAATTGGTTCCTGTCAGGGATTAAAATATTTTTAAACTGATTATTTTGATTGGTTTCCACCAAGTTAAGAATTAAATATCCTTTCATGATATCACCGTAATTTGGGAGAATAACACTAGGATCAATAAGGAAGAGTATAGTAACTGACAAACCTGGACATTTATACAAGGTGCAAACATCTAAAGAGCCCAACAAGTTAGAGTTAAGATGAGAAGTAGATCCACCTATCTTACAAATCTATCTCCATCATCATCATCCACCATTCGAATCCATTCGCCCAATAGGATTAGGCACTAGTCAAATTCATAATATTTTATACAAAATCTACTCATACACTCTATTCTCAAAGACATCTACTATAGGAACTAGTCATCAGCCTTGCATCTACTTCACACCCATGTGCCATTGTGAGTAGATTACCCAAATTAGAGATCATATTCAAACCTTCAAATCCACATTATCATTTAGGTACATCCGCCTAGGTTTAGTAGAGCCTAAAGAGCACTAGTTCATCAACCAGATTCACCTTGTTCGTTAGCCAAAAATGTATTAAGAGAGTGGCACCCTCTTCAGGTTCAAAAACTATGTTTTTGAGACCTAACATATTGGCGACTCAGCTGGGGAATCAACTAAGCAGATCTACACCTTGAAGTAAGTTAGCATAGAGTCATTCAAAACTATTTCATTGTATAAGTCATCAAAAGACTTCATTGGGAAAAGACATAGAATATTGTAAATTTTTCTCACTTTTCATAAAAGTGAGTGGCAAATTTATCAGAAGTTTGTAGGAACGAGTGCATGATTGAGAAATTAAAATACACATCAAGAAGAACAAACCCTAGAGTTTAAAGCATCAAAGCATCCTACGAAATGAACGGTGGGAGATCTCTACACCAAGAAAGTCCAAAGAAGAACAATGGTAGGTGGATAGACAAGCATGGATCCCCTCCAAAAACCAACACAAATAGGAATGAAGTGGAATCTAATCAATCAGATGTCATGTGTGGAGATAAGGGGAATACCTTAGAGCAACCCTTCACAATGCATAATAGTCCTTTTCACATTGATGAGGGACACCATTCAATGCCACTTGAATGAAATACTCTAATTGAGAGAATTCTCAATTTCAAGCCAAATCCTTAATAGGAGAATGAATTCCTTTAACGTGTAGATAAATAATTAATTCAAAGAAAAAATGAGTATGACCAGAGGTTCTCATCACAACAAGGAGAAGAGAACCCAGTATGGATTTATGGACCATTCTGCCCCTAATGAAAATTATGATGAAATGACCACTCAAGAGTTGGAACAACATGTGGAAAGATAGAGGGAGGAAGCTAGGAGGTGAAAAAAGTTGATAAAAGAAAGGAAAGAGATGAACCAACAACTATCTCAGATGAGTATCCATCCACCAAAATCACCAAAATATGTCCCCCCCATAACCAAGGGTGTAACATCAATCCACACGGGTCATCTCAGAATACAGGCATTCCAAATACTTAAAAAGTACATTACAACATAGTTGGGAGACCACAACAAAATGTGCAACATAGTGTGCCACCATAGAGCTCACAATCACAAAACACCGACAAAATTCAACAATCTCACCCACCACCAGGACAACATGTTCCACACTATTAGCACCATGTCCCACAATAGAATGTATATTCTCACCATAATGTCCAAAAAAATGTATATAAACCTCACCATGGATTCCAATATTACCCCAATCCGCCACATAAGAATCCTTATCCACAAAGTCTTGCAAGAATAAGCAGATAATTTGACTTGGCCGGATATCCAATATACCCATATCCCATTGACAACAACCTGGAATAATGCAACTATAATAGAGGAACATGTAAGAAACTTTGATGCTTTCATTCATGACTTAGGCATGGAACATGAAGATGTCCTCATGAGACTATTCACGACGTCCTTCACTGAGGAAGCAAGGGACTAGTTCATAGCCTACTAGATGCCTCAATTACCTTTGCTGTAGACTTCAAAAATTAATTCTTAGAGCAATATGGGAATCAATGTGCTCCTAATTTTCCTTACATGAGTTAATAAGCATTCAGAAATATCAGAATGAATCTGTTTTTGAATTTAATTAGAGGTTCTCCAAGATTAACCACAAGATACCAAATGAATCTAAACTAGCTGACTCAACAACTTTAAGCATCTATTTGAGAGCCTTTGATCCTAAGACAGGGCATGACCTTAGAAACATATGTCCTAGTAGCTTGGCCAAAGCAGAAAAGGTTGCTATAACCATTAAAAATAATAGGAAGGCTACCAACATAATTGGCAAAAGAGATAACCTTAGGATCCCACAAAATTCTAATAATCACCAAAATAGACAAGGAAACTAGTACAAGAATGAAAGGCCTAGTTTACATGACATTCCCTATAATACCACTTGGAAGGATGGATGACCAATGGGTAAGCCAAATTGGAAAGATACTTCTGATCCTTTGAAAAAACATGGAGCACATGTAGTGGATACTACACCATGGTGTCCACCATGTCATAGGCCTCATGCCCTAGAACACTCTGTAGTGGCTCAAACTTGCCAGGAAGATGAATGGCCACAAGAACAGGATAGAGATGGCCACACTGCAAATATGTTAAGATGGGGGTCCCATAAAACCAGTGATGGATACTCATCCTCTAAGGATGGATGTGCGTATGATGTAGACAATTAGAAAAACAATGTTATTATAGAGTAGGAAGTGTTGTCTAATCTAGAAGAAAATACAAAAGAAATAGCCTATGCATACAATACAACACAAAAATATCAATTGAGAACAACAACATAAGAAGAAAAGAGGGCCATCACAGTAAAGGCTATGGATGAAGCAAAAAGAAATAAATACAACTTGAGAAGCAGAACTACAAATGTAGACCAGGGAACACTTAGAGGCCTGTTTATAAAAGAACAAAAGAAAAAGGAGAAGGTATCATCTGACCAAAAGAAGGGTGAAACCAAAAAGCCTTAGAAGATGGATCAGAAGGAGGCTGCAAATGTTGAATCTGAGAAAAAACCAAATAATGACAAAGTTCAAACTGAAGGGAAAAGGGCTGCTAAAATAGAGAAGATTGATCAAGGGATGACTGCCCCTTCATTTGACATTACCCAAGCACTATCTTAGATGAAGATGATAGTGCCCTTCCTAGAGATGATGAAAATTGATGAGTACAGAGACACAACCCTCAAATTGATTGCTAATGCATCTCACAAACAACAAGATCAAAACAAGGAGGCTAATGCCATTGAGCAGGAAACTACAAAGGAACCAAAAGTTTATTTGGGTGATACCCTTACAAAAAATCCCTCCCAGGTGGATCCATTTTACACCATATTGGTGATCAACAACTAATTGGTGAAAAAATGTATGATTGACTTAGGGGCATCAATCAATATAATACATTTAGCTATCATGAAGGAATTAGGCTTGTGGGTAAACACCACCTATGGGAAGTGCTACGCCATGGATAAAATATTGGTCCTAGTAGTTGGAATGATATGAGACATAGAATTAAAATTAGCATCATACCTTGAGGTGACACATAGAACATACATCACTATGGTGGAAAATCCCCCTTACTATGGAATGTTATTATCTAGGCAATGGACTACATCAGTAGGTGGAATGTCCAACTAGATTTATCTTATGCCACAATACTTGTGAATGGAAGAGAATTCAAGTTGTATAGAGAACCTAGATCAGAACATGTCATTTAGCTCCTTGAACCTAATCAAATGAATTTCTTCTATGATGTGGACCTCAGGAGTTTTAGAATTCAACATTCAAACCCTAAATTGCTAAGCACAAATCCAATTGCTAGAGATGTTTCTCAAAATGAACAAGGCATATGGAAGATGTATTTTGATGGAGCCTGTAGTAGAGAGAGCAATGGAGCTGGGATTATTTTCATTTCACAAAGTGGTACAACATTTAAATACTCATTTTTGCTGACATTTAAATGCATAAATAACTTAGTAGAGTATGAGGAATTGTTTCTAGGTTTAAACATTGCCACAAAGCATGGGATCAAAGTATTGACCATTTTTAGAGATTCAAAATTGGTTGTTTCACAAGAAAGGTCAAAGTATTACACAAAAATAAAAAGATTGAAGCAATACAAAAATGTAGTGTGGGATACTATAGAGCTCTTTGATGCCTTCTACATTGACTAGGTGGATAGATCAAAGAACTTAATGGCTGATTTGTTGGAAAATGTGGCCTTGAAAAGGGATGACATTACCTTAGTAGGTATCTCACAAGTAGAGCTCGAGACTAGACGTGCAATTCCTGACAACATTTATAATTGGTAGGTCTTCAAGGATGACACAAATCTGATCAAGTTCTTGCATTGCATTGATAAATATGAAGCTCAAGAAATTTATTTCAATGCATTTGTTGAAGAAGTGGATGGTAAAAAAAATGTGTTTGTCCAAGAAGTAGTGCAAATCAAAACAAATAAGATCTCTAAAGGATTAGTGGCATTAGAAAGGGTGTTCGATGGGAATGACCAAACAATTATGAAGCAAACACTAGTAATAAGGGAAGATATTGAATAAATTAATCTTGGGACTAAATTGGCTCCAAAAAAGGTGTACATTGGAAAGAAGATAAGCTCTACAATTAGAAAGACGTTGATCACATTGTTGATAAAATATAACCATGTTTTTGCAAGGTAATATGATGACCTTAAAGCATATAGAGAAGGCCTATTTCAACATGAAATCCCATTGAAGCCTGATGCAAAACCCTTCAGATAGAAACAAAGATCGATAAATCCTACTTTAGAACCCAAGATGCATGAAGAACTCATGAAGCTCAGAAAGGTCACAATCTTGAAAGACATCCAACCCAATTACACCACCAAGAAGAAGACACATCACATGAAATAAGAAGACTACACTTTGAAACATGAATATAGTCTAGAATGTCAAAATGATAATGCCAATGTATGCCTCCACTTTAAAGAAATTTTTAAACACCATGTTGTGAGCAATTAATTTAAAGTAGAAAATGATAAATGCTAAATAAGAAATGAGAGATTATTTGGAAAGACCTATGTCAAGCATATGTTTCTAAATGAAGTTGCATTATGAAAAGGGATTTCCTCCAAGTAAAATCCCAAACACATAAGGGATCCACAGATTTAGGGTTAGTGTATGTCTTTGCTACAATGATATTATAGAGCTTAGAAATGTCACCATTCCCCAAATATTCATAGAACTAGAAAAATGACACACAGAGAGTGAAAACAAAGAAATGTTTTTGGATCAACATGGAAGAGACCTAAATGTCTCAATGCCTTGCATCATCCCCAAAAGGAAAACACAAGACAAAAGAAAAAGAAAAAGGTTTACGACATATAGAAGAATGTAGATACAAATAGAGGAATGAATATAAGGACATGTCAAATAGAATGATACGGGGGATCACATTACACACATGCAATCACACAAATATAATATGAAAATAAGATAAAGAAAAGACTAGTAAGGCATATGTGAGTCAACCTATAGTAGGCTGTCTACATTCCAATCTTGTTCATCATATGTGAAAGGAAGATAAATAGCCAAAGGGACAATGACAAGTGTTGTATTAGTAACATCACAAGGTTGAACACGTGGTGATCCACTCTTTTTGGGAGGATGATAATGATTGTTATTATCTAATTTCATAGAAGAGGAAAAAAATAAATTTAGCTCATTATGCACATCCTCATCAATTTTAGCAGTCTCATCATCATCATGTCCATGTTAATCACAACAAAAATTCTAATGATAATATCCATGGAAGGTAATTGTTCTTGTTGTGGTCGAGATGTAGGATTTTCTTGTTGTGGTGAAGGTGGAGAATCATCACGCATTGCTTGAGTTGTTTGATTCATGTTTTTCTTGTATCAGATGAGCAATAACACGATTTATATTCCTACACTCTCTAGAATTTCAATTTCTTTTTGTTTGGTTTTCAAGTTGCTATTGTGTAGGAGTGGGTTTATCAACCATAGGTTTCTTTTCTTCCTATAAGGGAGGAAAAAAAGGAACTGTGGGAGGTTGTTCAACCAATTTCTCTTTAACTTTGTAAAATTTGATCTTAGGAGGGACAATGAGACTGATTTGGTTATCTTGTGGTCTCTTATAGGAAATGGGTGAAGGATTTTCTATAGTTTGGTCTTGGTTACTTGGAAGGGATTTTGGTTCAATCATTGTCTCATCAAGGATTGGAGGCTCAATCATGGGTTGAGGCATATAATTTTTCTATGTGCTTTGCCTTAAAATTGTGATAAGATTTGAAAACTAAGTCCTCATTAGGCCTAATGGGTTCCATAGGTTTGGGCCAAAAGAAGTCCAGTGAGAAATTCCCATGAGAAGACATAGGATTAAAAGCCACCATGATGCGTGTAGTAAATATTTCTTTGCCAAATGGAAACTTTAAGCATTTATGCACTACCGATGGGATGAATTTCATGGAGAAAATCCATGGGAAACCTAAATTCACATGAAATTGATCTAATATTGGGATGATGGAGAATGAGACATTCAATCTTTTTGGTCCAACTTGTAAAGGATGAGTTATCAAACCTATCATAGGGAAAACTGAATCATTATGTGTTTTCATCCACGCTTTCAATTGTTCATACGTATCTTGATAAAGTTCATGCACAAACAAGAATTCTTTAGTGATCACATTCTCTACACAGATGGGATCAATTAATATCCCATTAGTAGGCTTGCTGTTGATTCTTTTGACAATGGAAAGAGGACCATTGGGTGCATGTTTAAGTATGTCATTTTGTGAGAAAGCAATGCCAAGGGACATAATGGTTAGGACCTTATGAGGTTGAAATTCAAGGATTCCAATCATACTATCCATAGAATTTTCCTCATTATCATTCAAGTTGTTATCATTTGTGTCAACATTCATCACATCATTCTTGGTTTCATGAACTTTGACAAAGGAGATGTTATGATTTAGCATAGGATTGGTAAATATTTGTAAATTTTGGTTGGGAGGGGCTATGAACTTATTACCTTGGTGATTAACACCACCAATTTGAATGTGATTAGAATCAATGACGTATTGCACAATATGTTTAAGACACTTACAATGTTCTGTATCATGTCCATTTCATTGGTGATAATGGAAAAAGGAATTTTTTCTATAGTTTGGAGGTAAAGGATTAGTAGGATTAGGAGCTCTAATAGGAGGTAAGGAAATTAAGTTCTTGTTTAAGAGCTACAACAAGATGGAATGAAGGGTATCAGGTAGATGGGTAAATTTTCTATTCCTCTCTCCAAATGTATATGGATTTGTTGTTTTTATAGAAGCCACTTGGGTGTCAACACGCTGAGTTGGTTGAGGGGAATTTAGTTGTATAAATCCCTTATTTGGTTTCTTGAATGATTGTTTAAGTTGGTTTGAGGCATGGATTCAAATTTTTTAGAATGGTTAGAGGGAGTTTTCACTTCATGACTACTAACTGAATTTTGGTAATCATGAAAGGATGTACATAATTGTGTGAGGGAGGGAAATTTCATCATCCCAATCTTACCTTTAAGCTTATTTTGCAATTTTTTCATGAAAATTTATTGAAGATCAGGATCAAGAATCCAAATATTGATTTGTGAGTAAAGAAATTGATAATGGGCAATAAAGTTAGTGACCTTTTCATCATCCTTTTTCTTACATCTCATTAAATCTGCTAAGGTCATCTTGGGACCCATGTGTACTTGGAAATGATTGAGAAAGGCATCAACAAGTTCATGAATGAACACATTGAGTTATTTGGTAAGGAACAAAAACCATTTCAAGGTAGTATCTTTCAAGGATCTAGGGAAGAGTTTATCCAAGAGCTTATCCTAAAAAGTGAAGTCACTACAGAAGGTTGTGTATGTGGAAACATGGCTAATAGGATCTCCTTTTCCACCATATTTCTCAAATCTAAGAATCTCTATACCTTGTGGCATTTTCATTCTCAATATCTCCAAAGATAAAAGGGTATCTTTTGACATATTGTGAAGGTTGACCATTTTGATTTTGATTCAATATAGCAATTTTTTGTTGGAGGGATGAAACACTTTACAAGAGTTGGTTAAGGACAGGATCATTTTTTTTGTTGTGAGATGGAGGTGAATAAGTAAAGGTGTATGTGTATTAGGAGGACAAGTGAAATTGTAAGTTTGTGAGGGGATATAGATTAGGAGATATGAGATTTGAATGCACAAAGCTAAAGGGATTCCCAGTGGAAATACCTAAGGTAGTATTGAAATTGCTAGTGTGTTGTATGGTTGTAGTAATAGTTAGATTAGTGTATGTCAGAATAGAGGTCATGGTTGTGGGAGGAATTGGATTGCCACCTTGGCTTTGAGTATACTCCAAAGTTTGAGCACAACTAGTCATTTTAGGGACATGTTTATAAATAATGTGAGATAGGCTATGCATAACTTCTAATCCTTGTTCATTATCAATCATTGTCCTCATAAACATGTCATTTTCCTCCTTGGCTTTGAGTATACTCCAAAGTTTGAGCACAACTAGTCATTTTAGGGACATGTTTATAAATAATGTGAGATAGGCTATGCATAACTTCTAATCCTTGTTCATTATCAATCATTGTCCTCATTATCAATTATTTATAAACATGTCATTTTAGGGACATGTTTATAAATAATGTGAGATAGGCTATGCATAACTTCTAATCCTTGTTCATTATCAATCATTTTCCTCATGTTATCTATGACAAGAACTGCAATATCAACAATGTATTCAAAACTCACAAAGTTTTGTAATTTATCTAGTTCTTCATCCATTTTTCTTAGGTTCTCTTGAGGGACATTAGCAACCATTGATTCAACATTATTAATGTTGTTTGTTGGTAAAGAGGTCATAGGGAATGAAGTGTCAAAGGTATGGTCCATAATGGGTTGACTAGTGTAACATTATGAGTGAAAGAGTTGGAAAACCCATGATCCACGATGAGTGTTGTATTGCAGGATGACATGAGTCTCAAACTACATCTCTTGACAATATTGGAAATAGGAAACAAGGTTGTGAATCTCATACAAGTTTCCCTAAGCCTAAGGTGCTTCCAAAATGGAGAATAGGCAACAAAAAATCAACAATAGGATTTATAATGCAAATATGTAAAAAGGGATAACAATTTCCAGATTTTAAACAAGATATTTTTTTGATTATACCATGCAAAAACCTGAAAATGGTGTCTTTTAAGTCCAATTTTTATTTTTGATTGCACTTGAATTGATCAATTAACCTTCATATAAATGATTACAATTTTTTTTTTTTTGGAAACTGAAACAAGAACCTGAATGCAAAAACACAGAATGTAGATAAAGGGTTTTTAGTGATCAAAAATTTAGAAATAGGCATGATCAGGGACTCATTCACCCATGGGAGAACATGGGTCTTGTGTTAGGGTTTTGAAAAATTAAGTTACAAATTTTAGAGTTGATGTTTATGTTTTTAGATTCTAGTTGCAAACAGGTAGTTACAATTTTAGATTTATGGAAAATCGGGTCTAAATGCAAGAGTGAAATGATGTTAAATGACAAGAAAAAAGACCTAATTTGAGATGCAATTTTGATTCAATTTTATGATTTAAGTGACTAATCGATCATGCAATGTTATGTAAATACTCTGCAAAATGAAAGGGATTTTTGACTTTTTCAGATTTAAAAGAATACAAAAATGCAAACCTAAAATCTTGAATAATCTACAAACTAATGCAAGTTAACAACCATAAATGAAATGAAAAATAATTCAATGCAAAGAGAAATAATGCAAACCCTAGATCTGGGGTTTGAATGAACTCCAAATTCATAAATTTTATAGTGTAAGAATGTTGGGTTCACCAAATTGAAATATAGAAAAATAGAGGTTGGATTATTAATTTAAAATGGGGAAAATGGGGGTATGATGGACCTATCTTCCTATTTTCATTAGGAAATGAGATCCACATAAAGAATTTATTTACAACCCTTAGGTGAGTAAATTCAATGAGGGAATCTACTAATTTCATTATGATTGAGGATGGGGATATCAACTTGAACAACACTTTTGGGAGAAAAACTAAAAATAGAAAATATACTCAATTATTCCAATTCAAACATGAAACATCAATTTAAAGGTCAATACAAATATAAACATTTTTTTTTTGTAGATCTGAGAAGAGTAAAATATTGTGTACTAGTCACCAAAAGGTAGTTTCAGGAGGTAGAATAGGACTCATTCGCCCATGGGAAAATGGGTCTTTGCTCAGGGTTTTCAACCAACTTTTGTAAGCCTTTGATGTTAGTTTTTAAGTTTTTTTTTTAATCCAGGTTTTAATGTCAGAAAGTCAAAAATCAGATTTGTAGGTGAGTTTTTGTGGCTTGATGAAAAATTTGACAACTTTTCCAATCTTGTTCTTCAAGACATCTTCAATCCTTCTTCAACCTAAGATCTACAACACAAACAAAAGAGGGAAAAATTGTTTGTTTTTGGTGAATGGGGGTTTTCCTTGGTCAAACCCCATTTGGGTAATTAAACCTTGAATTGAAATAATGAAATGTGAAAGGAATGATGGATGAACAATGCTATGTTGCAACTCACCAAACCCTTGAATAAACCTTTGGAAATCTGAAATATTGATGTTTATCTTGCATGAAATGACTTCAATGGATGTGGATCTTGATGCTTGAATGCTTTGACTTGATCTTTGAAACCTACATCACAATGTTAGCTCCAAAAACATGCATGATTGCAAAAGACTTTGACATGATGCTTGAGATCTTGATTTCTACAATAAATCACTGATAAATCTGCTCTTTAATTCCCTTGATCATAATAATAGCTCTTGTAAAACTTTCACTTGAAATATAGGATTTCTTCTTGAAGAACTTATACTTGATTTGATAAAATGACCTTATATTTATAGGTATGTATCCTTAATTTCTCAAAAATTAAACATTACAAACAAAAATAAAAATTTGAATTTAGGGGCATTCAAATACGACCAAAAAATAATTTAAATTCAGGTTCAAGGGCCTAGGGTGGATCCATTCACCCATGGGAGAATGGGTCCCAGGTCCCTATTCCTGAAATGCACATTATTCAAGGTAAAGTGTTATGTGTTGGCATTAATTATTTTTGGGTTTCCCCATCAAAAAATATAATTTATTAGGCTTGTAGATGCAAAATAGGGCTTATTAAGGCATTGTGAAGTCCAATTTAATTGAGGGGCCCAAACAAAGTGTGAAAATGTAAAGTACATTTTCCTACACTACAAAAAACAATATCAAAGGACTTATTGGTTTGGCCCTTACGAGGTTGAACTTCAATGAATTTGATCATAGTAATTGTAGAATCATTCTCAAATTTTTTCATGTGATTATTAATTATGTAAGAGACACTATTCAAAATTTCTATTCCTTTTTCATTATCATTAATTTTCCTCATGTTATCTATGAAAAGAATTGCAACACTAGCAATGTATTTAGAACTCACAAAGTTTTGCAATTTCTCTAATTCTTCATCCATTTTTCTTAGTTCTTCTAGAGGGAAATTAGCAACCATTGATTCAACATTAGTAACATTGGTTGTTGGTTGGGTAGTCATGGGGAATGGGGTATCAAAGCTATGGTCTATAGTGGGTTGACTAGTGTCAACACTATGAGTGAAAGAGTTGGAAAACCTAAGATCTATGACAAGTGATGTATCGTGGGATGACATGAGTCTCAATCTACGTCCAAAGATAGTATTGGTAATAGGAAACTAGGTTGTGAAGCTCATACAAATCTTAGAAAACCTAGGTGGATCTTAAAATGGAGAATAGCTTCTAGATAAGTGCAATTAAACACCCTAGAATATGAAGTGCAATGCAAGTATGCAAAAGAGATAGTAATTTCTAGATTTTAAACAACATAATTTATTGATTATACTATGCCAAAACTTGAAAATTATTTCTCGTAATTCCAATTTTTTTTCTTTTTTTATGTTTGAAATGCACTTGAATTGACCAATTAGCCTTAATTATTCAAAAAATTGCAAAATCAAAAAGTACAAAGACTAAAATAGAGATTTGGTTGCAACAAAGCAAAGAGAAAACTAAGGGTTTTTAGTGCCCAAAAAATTAGAAATAGGACTAATTAGGGACTCATTCACCCATGGGCAAATGGATCTTTGGTTAATATTTTTAAAAATTAAATTACAGATTTCTGAGTTGATGTTTGTGTTTCTAGATTTTGGTTCCAAACAGGTAGTTATAGTTTAAGATTTCTGGAAAATCAGATCTAAATGCAAGTGTGAAATGATGCTAAATGACAAGAAAAAAGACTTGATTGAAGATGCAATTTTGATTCAATTTTCTAATTTAAGTGATTGATCATGCAATGTTATGTAAACACTATGCAAAATTATGCCAATTTTTGAATTTTTCAGATTTTAAAGGATGCAAAATGTAAGCCTAAAACCCGAAATGAGATGAAAAATAATGCAATGCAATGCAATGTAATGCAAATCCTAGATCTAGGATTTGAATGAACTCCAAATTCAAAAAGTTATGATCTTCAAAATTTAGGTTCACCAAAATGAAATGAAGAAAAATAGGGTTTCCCAATATGGAAAGGTAGGTAAAAGGGGGTGATGACCCTATCTTCCTATTTTTATTAGGAAATAAGATCCCCACAAATAATTGACTTATAACCCTAAAGTGAATTGACTAAATGAGGGAATCTACTAATTTTCTTATGATTGAGGATGGGGGTATTAGCCTCAATAACACTTTTGGGAGAAAAGATAAAAATAGTAAATCAAATCAATCATGCCCATTAAAACTTGAATCATCAATTTAAAGCTCAATACAGATAGAAACAACAAACTTCTGATAGATGTGGAGATGTCAGGAGGGTGTACCTATCACCAAAATGTAGATTTTGAAGGCTGTATGGGACTCATTTGCCTATGGGTGAATGGGTCTTTGTGCAAAGGTTTTACTCAGCTCTTAGGATCCTCTAATGCCCATCTAAAGCTTTTGTTTGATCCATATTTCAATGCCAGACAGCCAGAAATGAGGTTTGTAGGTGAGATCTATGAATTGACAACAATGTTGACAACTTTTTGCAACTTTTACAACTTTTACAACTTTTCCAATTTTTCTCTTCAAAGGATCTTCAACCTATAAACCTACACATTCACAAAGAGGGAAAAATTGTTTATTTTGGTGAATGGGGGTTTACCTTAGTCAAACCCCATTTGGTAATTAAACCTTGAATTGAAATAATGAAACATGAAATGAATGCTGAATGAACAATAAAATGTTACAATTCAACAAACCCTTGAATAAACCTTTGGAGGAATGAAATCTTGATCTTGATCTTGCATGAAGTGGCTTCAATGGATGTGGATCTTGATGCTTGAATCTTTAACTTGGATCTTTGAAACTTACATCACAATGTTAGCTCCAGAAACATGCATGATTGCAAGACTTTGACATGATGCCTGAGATCTTGATTGCTGCAATAAATCATTGATATATCTGCTCTTGAATTCCCTTGATCATAAACTTTGCTAAAATTTTTCTCACTTGAATTTCTAGGATTTTCTTCTCATAAAATTCTAATGTTAATTTGATAAAATAACCTTGTATTTATAGATATTTATCCTTAATTTCCTAAAAATTAAATATTACAAGCCGACATTGAAATTTGAATTTGAGGATATTAAAATACCGCCAAAAACATATTTTAAATTTGGGTTCAAAGGCCTAGGGAGGACCCATTTGCCCATGGGTGAATGGGTCCCAGGTCCCTATTCTTGGAACACACATTTCTCAAGGTAATTGGAACCTCTGAAAATGGGGATAGGTTGATCAAGTGCTATCACACTCACTTTCAAATATATTCCACACAAGGATAACCCTAGAGATCTCAATGCAAAAGAGAAATAGATCTTGCAATAGGGCTTTCCTAGGGTCTGAATATGATCTAATGAGGGTTTCACCACCAAACCTAAACTTGGAAAAGAAAATGAAATGCAAGATGTAATGCAAAACACTAATTGAATGTAATAACCTACAAGATGACCTAAAAATGCTAATAAAACAACACATAAAAGTATTAAGATAATTAGTGTGCACTTGGGAATCTGGAAGTAACTATTTGCAACTCTGAAACACTAGAAATTCTGACCTTTTGACCTCTAGGGACTCATTCGCCATTCTGGCAAATCAATCCCATATTTGAATTTTTGCACAGAAAATTTTTCGAGAAAAAGGGTATCTAAATCTGCAAGGGTGATCCACAATCTGGTTTACAATTTTTGGCCAAATTGGACACTAAAATATTTTTTTCTAACTAAATCTTCACTTTCGGGCACCTATAGCATCTAAATCATGAGGAATTTGAAGATGATGCAAACTAGAGTTTTGTGACATTTTGAAGATTCTAAATATATTTTTTTCAAAATTTTTGGAATCAAATTGCACTTCTTTTCCATCTCCTTCAAAAACTAGTTTTTTAGAAAACAACATTTTTAAGGAGTGACACTCACCGTATAGGACATAATTTTTTCCATGAAGGATAAAATTATAATTCTTTTGAATTTAGATTTGTAACTCCGATATCTAGTGCTTCCAATTGGTTAGATAGTGTTTTATTGAATTTTTTCCTTAATCAAGTTTCAAAGTCAAACCAATTACAATTCAGACATAGGAAGACCGCATAACGTGTAACATTTTTTGTATGTATCGAAATTCAATTTTTTTGTTTGTTGGATCAAGGACTTTAATATCTGGTGCACTCATATTTTTCAATTTTTTTTTGATAATCTACTATTTTTCCACATGTGCAGAACAAAGAACTTGATTTTTGGTGAAAAACCTATTTTTAATAAAACTAAAAAAACAAATACATAATAAAACCAAAACATATTAAAATTATAGTCCTTGGATAGCTCGTTCCGAGGACTACCTTCAATTCTAGTTGGGTTTGTGAAGTGAGTCCATTTTCATCCTCAACCCGAGCTTCGAAGGGCAAAAAATCTTATTTTTTGTGCCAGAGAGCAGGAAGGTGGGAAAAGGGGTGTTCACTCAAATGAGGGGGGGTTTGAGCGGACCCCTAGGGGTTTGAGTGAACCAGGGTTCATTCAAACCCCCCTTTCAAAAGGGGTTTTCCTTGTCTTTTTTGGTGGGAATGGTGGGGAATTTCATTAAATGGGTTTGCTCGAACCTAGGTTCTAGCAAACCCTCTTTTGGTTCATTCAAACCAAATAGTTCGCTCAAAACCCAAAAATGAAATTTTTTGCTATGGGGTCAATTTTTTAAACTTTTCCTTCCTCACTCCAATTGTAAACCACTTTTGTGGGTTTACCCACAAACAAATCTAAAAAACAACCACAATGGGACTCATTCGCAACTCTTGGTGAATCAATCCTGTTCTACTTTTTTGGGAATTGAAAGTTTCGATCCGCACTTTAACAACTTCTCTTTCCTTCCAACTTGAGTTCTGGATCTGAGTTTGTGAAAATACCTACAAAATAGAATATAGAATTGATTTGATAATGGGGGGTTTGCCTCAGTCAAACCCCTAGTTTGGTAATTAAACCTTATTGGAAATAATGAAATATGTATGCAAACCCTAGCCTTAAGTGTGTCTAAGACTAAGAAATCTGAAACATGATGCAATCCTATTCTAATGTGGAAGAACAAGATGCATAGATGAAACTTGAATAATGCAAGAATCACTCTAGGAGATCTCTAATAATCTCAAATGAATCTCAAAGATGCATAAACATTCCTTAGGCTGAAATTAGAGTGACCATGGAGGATGGAATCACTTAGAAAATGAGTCCTTAGGCTTGGCTTGATGGCTAGTTGCATCTCCCCAACCTAGAATTCTTCATGATTCACCATAGACAACCATGATCAACCCTTGAATACTCTTGAAGACCTGCAAAAATGCTTTAATGCTACTCCAAAGCTTCAACTTTACTTTCTTTTGAAACTTGAATGCTCTTGTGAAAGCTTGCTTGAAGACTCTTGATGCTTGTCTCTTGAAAAATGCTTGCTCAAAGTACTTAGAATTGATAAAAATGGCTTGAAAACTTGCTTATATAGGCATTGACACCTAATTGACTGTTATTCAGATCTCAAAGGCTGACATCCACCAAAAAATTGAATTAAAATGGTGAATTTCCCAATCAAAATTGAAAACACCCCTAAATGGGACTCATTCGCCACCCTTGGTGAATGGGTCCCACCTAAGGGGACTCATTTGCCCAAGGTGGTAAATGAGTCCCACCTTAGCTCTTTGAGGTGGGTTTTTAGGATTTTCGGTGATTTGAGTGATTTTATAGGATTTTTAAGTGAAATGAGCCTCAAGATCTGGAATAATGGGTCTTAGGGGCCTATAAATGATGATTTAAAGGATAGTTAATGCAAGGGTACCCAAGATAGGTCAAAATTAGACCAAGAATTGTACTATCTCCAAGAAGGGAGTACAATTTCGGTGGTCACTGTAATGTATCATGTGTTGGCATTAATTATTGTCAAGTTTCCCCTTTGGAAAATGTAATTTATTAGGCTTATAAATGTAAAATAGGGATTATTAAGGCATAATTAAGTCATATTTAGATCAATGGCTGAGGATGAGTGTTATTCATTGAAGGGAGATTAGGACATCGATGGGTGATTTTGGGTGTCTCATCAATACTGCGATGAAAGTTGAATTGCATGATGTGTGTTGTGGGTCATGATAGGTGACATAAGTCAATAGGTGGTGGACATCGATTGGTCGACAAGGAGATTCACATCCTTGTTGTGAATCGCAAAGTGACAAGTTGGCGTTGATTGGTATGGTGGACCCATGCATAGTGTTAAGGATTCATCAGAAGGACTTGAGGATATCAACAAGAAAGGATTCCTTGTCCCACCAACTTAGTGATATGCAGTGCACAGTCGAGATGAAGAGCTAAAGTTGATCCAATGGTAAAGAACAAGGTTAGAAGGCATTGATGAGACATAGGGACATCTGTAGGAGAATATAGTTGGTCCCCTCGATACTCCAATGTGAGACCCAAGTGATGATGTAGGTGAAGTGTTGGCAACCTGAATGGCCATCTCACATCCTTCTATCCTAGTTGTTCGATGAGACCTACAAAATTGTCTCGTCAATGGACCAATGAGATTGCTTCAGTGTGACTAGGTGTCGTCGGAAGGACTTTGTCTTGTGTCTCCTCGATAGACCAATAGCGTTCCCCTTAGTGGGACATTACATCATTAGTGGGACTCTACACTGTATCTCTTCAATGGATTGATAGACTATGGTGGGACTCGAGCTGTTAGGAGGAAAGCGGTAATTAGTACAAGCCATGTTGACTCGACAGTGGGGACCATATGGATTGGTACAATGAACATCCAGAGAAGGTAGATGTTGTGTTCCATGGTGAGCATGATTTTCACAATGCTATACCCAAAGCTTAGTTAGTCTGGGGTATATATTTTTTTTATGAAGGGTTTTCAGTGTTTTGTACATAAGCTATTTGGGCATAGAAGGTTTTTGGTTAGGTGATGTTGGATATCTACAGTTATATGATCTTTGTATAATCAGGAGTGGCATAATTACATATGTAATTTGGGTTGTTTAGGGGACCATGATTAGGGAGATATGGTTCAGTTTAAATGGGGGTTGTGAATTCTCATGTGGAAGCTTTTATGTTTTCAATTCTAGCTAGCAAGAGCCACTGTTATTCAATTTTGGAAATTATATTATATTATATTAATATATATACAGGCTTCTTTCCTTTCGCCTGAAAAAAAAGTCTAATTTAATTGAGGGGATCCAAAAAAAGTGTAAAAATGTAAAGGAGTTCATTTTTCTACACTACATATATAATTATCAATCATCACAATTTCATAATAATTGATTTATCTCATTTTAAATTCAAGATAAGCTAATCGATTAACATATTGTTTCATAACTTAAATAACTTTATTTTCCTTTTCAAAAAAGAATAACCAAGACTCGACTAGGATAGAATTAACCTTTCTCAACTCAACTTAATTTTTGACAAAACAAAAAAATTGACTCAACAATAGGATTAGGGTAGACCTATGTGAGTGTGTGCGAAAATCAATTAACATAACCTATTTTATTCTGAAGTCTATATTCCTCTCTCCAGTGATACTCTCCTTCTCCCTCTAGAGGGCAAGAAAATAGTCTTGCATTTCACTTAGAAATCATTCAAATAGTTATTTATTATAAATAATGGTATCTTCATAATCTTGATTCAATAACATATAATCATCAAAATTCAAATACATTTCATTGCATATAATCTCATCATAATGTTAAATAACATAAAATTATCATCAAATATTATTGAAATGCATTTAAATGTAAACAATTAAAATTAACTTGGTACAACAATATTGGGGTATAACAATTCTCTTCTATTTCAAATAGCGTTTCTGGCCCAAGGCTAATCCTATCTTCTACTGCGTCCCAACTAATGAGTTTGACACTTTTTTCCATACAATGCTTTAAAATGAATAATTTTAATTATAAAATGATATGCAATATTAAAAGAAAACTCAACTAGTGGTAGGTAATCCCCCCCACTTATATTGTTGATCTATGTAATACATCCTCAACAATTCCTCCGACACTTGATTTACTCTTTTTGTTTGATTGTACGTCTCTATATGATAATCAAACATTATGTTTATCTTAGTTCCTAGTGCCTAAAATAAAGTTTTCCAAAACCTTGAAGTCATTTGCACAACTGTATTTGAGATAATATTCTTAGGAACTCCATGTAATCTAAAGATTTCTTACACAAATTTTCTTGCTATAATAGGTGCTCCATCTGTAGATATCTTGGAATAAAGTGAGCTACCTTTGTGAGTTTGTCTACTATCACAGGAATTATGTCATGCTAATTTGTTGACATGGGAAAGCCTTGAACAAAACCGTGTTAATCACTTTCTATTTCCATTCAAGAATTCATGGGGGTACAATAATCCCACCGGATGTTCATTTTCAGCCTTCCAAAACATTCCACTATTTCTTCATTCCTTTCCAAAAGTGAAGTAGTTTCACACTTGCTAAGAATTTCATTACTCTTGGGTGACAAAAATATGGAGCATAATGTGTTTCCATTAACACAAAATTTCTTGGATCATTCTAATTCAGAACATATATTTAGTGTTTGTTTTTTAATAGTCCATCAAACTCAAAATGATAGCCCTCATATCTGATATCTCGGGGAATAGAGGGGAATAAAAGTCTGGATGAGAGAATGAATTTGAAATGAAGGAAATGATAAATAGTTTATGGCTATGGTGGCTCCAAGGGCTTCAAAATCTTAGACCTTAGATCTCTAGTTTGTTTTCTTACCTTGTAATAGAGTCTCATTTATCACTTGCGAATGTAGAGAGTATGAATGTTGAATAGCAGATGACGTTAAGAAAAGAGAGGAAAGAACACACAAGAAATCCATGCAATGAGACCTCCTGCTCTAAAAAGAAATTCCACGCACCAACTATTCCTGCGTAATAACGTTTAAAATGTGTGTCTTAACGGAGCCCATCAATGTAGTAACGTTTAAAATAACACCTCAGCTTAGGTAACGGTCATCCCATTTTTCTTCAATTGTTTGAAAGCTTTTAAATTCTCGATGACAGTGATATGTAAAATTTGGTTTATCATTTAAATATGATGAAGTTGCTTACAAATATTTCTCTTTTCATAGTCAATTTTTGAAATCATATCCAAAGTCGGGCTGCCATTGACAAAGATGAGCACAAACCGAGTCACCTTAGGCAGGTGGGTTATGACTTTCTTTTTTTTTTTAAATTTTGAATAGTGATTTAGAACTGGATAGAAATAATTGGATGAGGTATTACTGCTATGTTTATTTTGGTTCTAGGAAAATTCACCGAAAAATTCATGACCATCAGCAATTCACCACCAAGGAAAATTAACCGTCAAAAATTCATGCAATTAATTTTTGTTATGGCGGTGAATTTTCCCGCGGTGAATTTTCTGTCGGTGAATTGCTGGCGTTGAATTTTCCATATGCCGTTTATTTTTACAGATAGTAGATTATAATTCAATGGGTAAGAATATATTTAAATTAAAAGATAAATTTGTTATGAGTATAATATTTAATATAATATAATATAATCATCCATCTAACATTTTTAAATGTGTTTGTATGTACGAGGTTTGACTTAGTTGATCAATTAATCAAGGAATTAATTTTCTATAGTTTTCTCATCATCATTTTTACTCACTTTTAAAACTTTTTTTTTTTTCTACTATAGCATTAATTTGAACCTTGTCTATGTGTTGTTAGGAAAGGTGTCTCAATCTTACTCAAAATATTGAGTATATGATAAATGTAGTTTTTAGGCTGAAATATAAAAACTTAATTTTTGAATTATAAACTTCATTTTTAGAAAAGGAAAAAAATGGAACTGTTTGATATCACTTTTATGATTAATGTGTGTAGATCTTTTTTATCTCTCTATAATTTAAAAAATAAAGAGCTCCAATAACCTCTCACATAAAAAATATGGCCTTTCAAATTTGGGCCTCCAGTATTGAAAATATTAAAAAATATTAGACATAAATAAAAGTTATAAGAGAGAGTTACTTGAACTTTTTATAAGAACACACTATACCATGCAAGGATTTTTTAATTTTATTTTTTAGTTTTAAAAATAAATAATATATAGTGAAAGGTGGATGCCTTGTGAAAACATAATAACTTAAATGAAATAGATAATGTGGAAGTTCAAGAAGGTGCCTACATGAAGAAATGAAAATTTAAGAAAAAAAGACAAATGAAGAAGATAGACATAATAGCCTAGGATGAAATAAATTATGTAGATATAGGTAGACACATGCGGGGCGATATAGGCACATTAAAAAGCAAGGTTTATGTATCTTAAGGGAGGCATGTATATTTAAGATGAGTGGGGATGTGCATGTATGTGTATGGTTCAAAAATCAAGACTTTAATAAATAAATATACAAATAGATAATGATAATATGGAAGTAATAGAAGAACACATGAATTAAATAATGAAAAGATGGAAAGTAGGTGCCTAAATAGGGCATTTAGTTGAAGTGATATATAGGCACTTTGTTTTAAAATGATGAAACATGCCTTGGTAGGCACCACATAGCTAGTTCAATCTCTCTCTCTATATATATATCATCGGTGAACTAACTAGCCCTCCGGCCTATAGGAAGGATAGGGATAATTGATGGAGAGCGAGATCAAGCCATAGCCATTTAAGTTGTCACCATGGATTAGATTCTATCCGTTGTTAATTTCTATAAAAAAATGAGCTTTTATTAATATTTTCTTGCCTGCCCCACCATAGGCTTAGATAGGAGAGGGAGAAATGAAAAATGTAATTATGCTCAATTGGATGGGAAGAAAGGGCCCTAGTATTTCTATGTGGTACACACACATATAGAGGTATATTAAAAATGAATATTTTAACATCTTAAAATATCTAGTCTTATAAGGATATTTATTTATGAAAATCATATATAAGTAGATATGGAATTAATAAGTGAAAGTACTTTTTAATGTATAAAAAGAGAAGGGTTGAGATAGAAAAGGTTTTTTTCTCTCTTTTTTTTTTTAATAAAAATTTATAATATTTTTATATTTATAAATAAAATTTACAAACGAGCTAATTTATTAGCAAGTTTCTAGATCAGTGTAGGATCTAACCAATTAATTTTTCATAGAGTAAAATTTAAATTTTATAAATTTCATTTGATTTCTAGTGTTAGGAGATTCATTCTACATATAAAAATAGTATATAACTACTTTAATTATATTGATTGGCCAATTTTTTGGAGATAACATCTTCTCATGTGTCAGTTATGTAAAAAATTATTGAGAAAAAAGTGTTTTACAACTTGTTTATTCCATCCTATAGCACAAGTTCACATTTTAGGATAACACAAACCTCTCATTCCTCTTCTTCTTTTAATATGTTTTTTTTAATATTTATAATTAGTTAAAATAGATTGTAATACTAATACTTGGTGATCATTACACCTAGGGTAAGCTTTTAGAATCCTTTCAAGAGAGGATGTGGCTATTGAATAATAAGGTTAATGCTTTTAATTCTATAGGTTAACGTATTTGGCTCTCAAAGTAAAGATCAAACTAGAATTCAATTATATCCACACCTAGTCTAATTTTGAGAGTTTAATTGAACCTTCAAGATTAAAAAATTATACTAGAGACCTTCTTGATGTATGGGAAATTTATTTTGATCACTATAGATTTTTAATAGGATTTTAACTTAATCTAGAAAATGAAAATTTCAATCTATTTATAGCTTTCCCATCATCTAGTTTCATTTTCCCATTGATAGAACAATTATACAAGGATAAGTACTATGAGGATATTATTTTTTATCTTATATATGATCATTGTATTGATCACTTACATCCCACTCGAATGTGCACCTCAAGACTTAAGGCAACAAGTTATATGTTCAAATAGAAAACCAATAGATATCACCTTGGGGTAACAAAAATAATGTGGTGTTATATGAGCTAGACTTTGATCATGTGATAATGAATACAACCTTAGTATTAATATAAGGAATACTTGTGTTATTATATTACTTTCCTATAATTGCATGCATGAAATAAATGAAACTATGTTTGAAAGGAGATTATACAATGACATGGAAAATTTAGTATTTATGGAACTAAATAAAGACATCATCATGTAACACTATCATAAAGATATTAATGATATGTTCATGAAATCACATATAATGATTGATAACAATATGCTATTAATGATACATCAATAAGGAAAGAATCTTGAGGGATTTACTTTGCAAACTCATTATATATCATTTGATATCATATAATCTTAAATACTACACCATTTTCATTTTTTTCAATACATCTTTAATTTTTAACACCTCATCCTCATACACAATTCCTATTAAAATATTGTCTATTTCTACTATATATCTAAAGTGCCTAATATTTAATAACATATTTTATACTTATATTTATTTATATTACTTGTATGGGGAACTAAAAAATTCATTTCAACCACTATCATACCGAACTCTATATAAACATCATTGAATAAATTTTATAGAAGATTATGAGAATAAAACACATTAAGAATACTTATATACTATATTAATTTCACATTGATCATTATAATGCAAAATATAATAAAAAAATTGACTTTTTGATATTAATCCATGACTATTTTTTACTTCATTTACATGTTTGTGTTGAGAACATAAATTAATACTTATGCATAAGAGAATCCAATAGAAACTATAAATATAGATACTCACCCATCTCAAGTTTTCCCATAAATTTTTTTATTAGTTTAATCATGTTGTAATCATCTAAATAAGGTATCTAGTAATCTTAAAAAAAGCTAAAATGGTGAAAACATGTAAGTATTTTCTCTTATCATTGGCATGTGAGATAAAATATTGATGTATTAGAGCCTCAAGTGGTGGATGTAATTAAGGAGAGCCATTTCCAATTTACATTACATTATCCTATAAATTTTACATAGGTCAAACCCCTCTCTAAATCAAAAAAGTATTTTTTGTATGGTGTACAAATACCTCTACCATATTAGACATTTAAAACTAAATAAATTTGTATATAATTCCAACATAAATTTTTACCAATTTTTCACCACAACTCAAATTGGCAGAGATGATTAACTTATGTTCATTTTGAAGGTGAAAAGATTTCAATTCATTTATGCTTTGCTTAAACCATTGTATATATTGGAGTTTTAAAAGAAAAGTTCAGTTTCATTGTGCAATGTGTTTTCAATAAAGGAGAGCATTCAATTTGTCATTCAATGTTTACAACATAGAAGATATTGCATGAGATATAAAGAATAGTGCTTTCATTCATTATGTATTGATTTATCCATTCTACAATGTTACACATTTTTGCAAAAGAGATATACAGAATTGAAAAAGATTGCATAAAATGTTGTTTTCATTTTCATTGGAAAGAAAAGAGAGATCAAGTGTCCCACACAATCCATGGGAGTAGCTGAACCATTTCATCATAAGAAATGAAATACTAAAGATTAATAAAAGGAAAAAAGCATATAATGAAAAACATATCCATCATTGCCTAGTTTGGGTCTCCAATTGGTCTTCGTTGCTACTGCTCCTTCTTGCTCCCAATCTTGAATGAACCTGAATCATGTTGTAAAAGAGGCTATTAGAGTTACAGATATGAATATCACTATGTGCTCCATCAACAAGAATATAGTACATTGCCTATAATGTATTGGGTTAGTTGAATAAACATCAGAATTATGCAAGAGAGCCTAAAAAATGAAGCATCACAGGATCATTGAGCTTCATTTTTTTTATCTAACATGTTTGTTCACTGTGCAGGTATAAGAGAAATCATGTTGCTAATCTATTTCTGAAGACATAATAGCATGTGGTGTAAAAATGGGCTCCCAC
Source organism: Sequoia sempervirens (assembly GCA_007258455.2). NCBI lineage: Eukaryota > Viridiplantae > Streptophyta > Pinopsida > Cupressales > Cupressaceae > Sequoia > Sequoia sempervirens. The sequence goes on from VDFB02281492.1 coordinate 985,863,989, forward strand.
AAGGGTTGAACCCAACATGCTGCCCCTTAAAGTTCAAGAGGGGTTTGAAAAAGGAGACACATTCATAATTGCCCAAAAGGAAGTATACATCTGAAGGAGTATATCATACATTTTGTAAGAGCTCAAGCAATTGATCATTTAGGACAGTCAAATCTAAGAATGCAACAAGTTGAAAATCATAAATGATCAATTGCTCATATAAATAATCATAAGGAGTGCATCATCATGAAGTGTGACAGTGAATAGCCATACATAACAAAACTCACAATCAAAACAACAATTGAGATAGTTTGAGCAGCCTTAAGACATCATAGAAATTTCACATATTTCAAGATCTTCTATGCATTGTGGATCAAGATTCATATCAATTTTAGCTGCTCTCAAAGGGAGATAAAAATGCATGGAGTGCAAAAAGACTTTAGTTTCTATCAAGCAATTGAAGTGCAAAATGTATAGCTGCAAATGAACTGTTGAAGTCAAAAAATGAAAGGGAAAAGAGCCATTATTGACAGTTGGTGCAATGCATAAAGATCATTAGAGGCTTGAGTATGCACATTCTAAAGGAGACAATGTTTTACACATGGAACAACATCATGGAAGCTAAATGGAACAAAAAATTCAAGCTTTGCTTCATCATTATGATGCCACATTCATGAAGGAAAGCTTCATTATATTGGTTTAAGCTCACAAAATATTAGGGCAGTAATAAGGAATGTAGGAGTGAGCATACTTTTCAAAATAAAAAATGATGCACAAACAATAATCAAACTGTATGATACCTATAGGAGCACTTGTCTTTGCCAAGAGCCAAGCATGCTAAAAAAAAAATTCATATAAAGAATGGAAGGAGGAAACGAGGGTAAAAGTTTCATTATGCTATAAGTGCATCATGCTGAGCTGCATCTAAAGATGTGTGAATGGAGAGAGGAAGGCTTAACTCTACTAAAAAATGCTACATAGTGTTAGGGTTTCAAAAAATGAACAAGTATTTGCATCATATTCAAAAAAATTTGAAACCCAAAAAAGTATAGAAGCCTCGGCCTTGTTTGGTGAATTCATTCTTTGGTTTTATTTAGAAAAGGTGAGAAAAAATGTTATGTTTTGCATATTCATAAATGGAGATTTAAATCTAAGCTACATCAAGTATTTTGAAAACCCAGTTTGTGCTCTGATGGCTACAACCTAGGAGAAGCATTTTTCTTCACAAAAATACAAAACCCATTTGGGGTTTGTCTCAAAATCACAAATGTAGAAGGAGATAAAAGGATTCAAGCTTATGCAAGCCTTGGAACAACTTAGATGACACCCAAGAAAGAAAGGACGATCATGGCCATGGAGGGTTTGAAACCCTAAAAAATAGTAAACAAATTGCATGATTTTCTTTCTCTCACAAGTCTTATTGTTTTCTATCATGGGATCGAGCTCAAATCGAGCCTTCTTTACTCAGAAAAATGGAGGAAATGTAGTGAATGGCCATGACCTATACAGGAGAAAATACACTAAGATTCATTTTTTCCTTCTACAGTAAGCAAGAGATGTTTATTACTATGTTCAAAATGAGCTCAAATCAAGCTTATTTAAGAGGGAAGTGCAAAGCTCAAGCCATGAAGAACTTACCCATCACTTGCTGTGGAAGAAACTCATCAAAAACCCCACAGGTATAACTTCAAATGCTCAAGATGGAGGTGTCCATGACGGCCCAAGACAATGAAAGCATCAAAAGAGAAAATAAAGCACAAGAAATGAGTTAGGAAAGCCATGAAAGCGGCGACCTAGGAGACCAAAATACTTCAAAAAATGGAGGCAAACAATTAGATTTTGTTTCAAAACAGTTTACCTTTGCATTGCCTAATTTTTGAATGCTTTAGTTTCCCCTTGAACCTTTGAGTAGACATAATATGATAGGTGCCTAAATTTTTTATGATTTTTTATAGAAAAATCAAGTGTATTAAAAGCCTTAGCATATTATTTTGTTTTTTTCAAAGTATCAAATTTTACCCAAATTACAAAAAAATAGAATAATTGGAGTCAATATTGCATTAAATCAACTATAATAGGGGCTTTCCATATTGAAATTCTGAAACTACAAATGATGTAAAACATCATTAAGGTAATATTTCTATAAATTAACTTAATGTTTGTTATTGTTTTAAAATGTAGTTAGTGTACTTGAGTTCTCATTATAACCTTCCATTTCTGAATTTGAGTTCTTGGGCGAATTTGGAAAAGAGTGAGAAAACTAAACTTTTTAATTTTAGTTTTGAGTAGTTTGGGCCTAATTTTGTGGCTTTTTTGGATCAACCTTTTGGAGATAGAAAGTTTCTATCTTTCTCATGTAGTTTGGAGTAGTTTTGGACATTATTTTTCAGGCTTTTCTTGGGAGCTCAAAAATGGATCATAATTGCTAATTCATTGATGCAGTTGATCTGATTTTTGCTATTTTCACCATCAAAGACACTAAGAGAGATATAAGTTTGGAGAAAATTTTGATTTTCTCAGTTCAGATTATTGTTTCTTGCTCTCCTACTCATTTCAGAGTCTTGTAAACATTTCTTGTTCTCATATTTTGAGCTTGATACTCCATTGTAATAAAACAACAAGACTTTCCTTCTCATTTTCTTGTCTCAGATTTACATTATCAATTTGATGTTAATTCTGATTAAAAATACATAATCCTTTTCATGCCTTATTATTGTGAACTTGTGTGCAAGAGTCTCATATAATTCAGGTTGTATTTTGTGTTCAGTTTTGTGATCCTCTATACAAATCACTATTGGATTGTATTGTTTTATGGTGAGATTGTGAGAGTTGAAGTTTTCTGAGAGGTTGTTGAGAGTGGAAGTTATCAAAATCTTTGAATTTTTCTAGTGAATCATCTCTAGGTTTTAGGATTTCATTTTAGTTTTCCCTTAATCCTTTCCTCAGAAAGTATTTTAGATTAGATTATTTTCTAGAGGGAACCAACCCATTCTAGAGATTCACTCTCATTTATAGATTACCCACAATATGAGAGTGTTTCCATTTTTCAACAAGATAGTTAAGTCTAACTTGGCTAAGGGTGCAATCCTGATTGACAACAATTTTTGGCATGCCCGGTGGGACTCTAAAAATTGTTTTCGAAGTTTATTTTCAAATTGTAAGCTATTGTTTGTAATATGTATCAACGTTTTCCAGGCTTTGGAGGTTTCAAGATATACCTAGCGACTTCGTTTTCTGGTTCTGTTTGCAGATTTTGTGCAAACAACTTATGAGAAGAGTACAAACTAGATCAAGTCTTGCTCCGTTCAAGTATTTGCAACTATCTTCGCCAAGAATATGGGGTAGGATAGCAACAAGGATTTTTGATTCAACAAGGAGGTCAAAATCTACACTCCTGATCTTAGTCTTGCAATTTTAGTGCAGAAAAATCTGGTACCTATAACACAAATACCGCCAATGGAAAGATAGTTCTCATTTGCACTGTTTGATGGGGGCAACCCATTGTTCCTGGCCTAGCATGATGATATTCCTATTGCAGCACTGAAAGGTTTTCCATATTATACCAGAGAAGATCAAATAACTCCCATTTCAAGCACATTTGAGATGTGGCAACTCTATGCTTGGTTCACAATGTTATCGAAGAAAATTTTGCATTAAGGATTTTGGATGCATCGTTGAAGGGAAAAGCTTTGCAGTGGTTCAGAGGTTTACTAGCAAATTCCATTGCATCATGGGACCAACTTGGTGATGGATTGCACTAATAGTTTGTAGATAAATCAGATCATCTATCTTTGTTGGAGCAGCTGAGCACCATCAAAAGAGCTCCTCATGAGCACATGACAGATTTTAACTACCGATTTCAAAGGACTTAGGATCAAATCCCTTTGAAAGTCAAGCCCTCCCCTCGAGTATGCTTTTCTTTTCTTTCTCAAAGCTCTAAATAGTGAAATTTCTATTATGATCCAATCTATAGGTGGGTTTACACTCCCTAATGCCTTTGATATTGCTATTAGAGTAGAAAAATTCCTTATACAAGCTGGGGAAATAGCCCCAAGGCCTCCTATGCCCATTTTTTTTCCAGAAGTGCAACCACCTATTCCCGTGTCTTTACCCCCATTAGCTATTGTACCGCTAGTTCAAGCAATAGGATACCAAGCTGCAACTCAAGAAAATGCTTCCCCAACCTAATCTCAAGAGTTGCAAGAGATTAAAAATATATTGAAGAACTTTTAGAATGACCTAGTAAGTATTAAAAAACAAGTTGGCCAAGAACATAAGCCATATCAAGCCCCCTATCAACAAAACCAACCAAATAGGCCACCTTTTCACACTGATTTCCAAGGCCAAAGGAGAAATTTTAATGCTAAGCCTTTTTAATTCTATAACCCTAATGCTACTAGTTCTTCAAAGGAGCTTGTACCACATAATAACATGGCACAAGAATGTGACTGGTCCTATCAGTGCAACCAACCTCATAATCAAACCGCATGCACAAGTAGCATGGAGAATCAAGCTCTCATGGAGCATAACAACTATACAGGTTCAAAGAATTTGTTGAATGGGGATGTGGAAAAACAAGGTAACTCTGAGGTTTCTTTGATTAATTGGACAGGAATTGAATTTTGTGGGGTGAACCATTTTCAAGGCCAAAGCATGCAAAAATCACCTATTTCAGCTAACACCAGATCGAAGAAGAGAGTTGTAGATTTGGAGCAGCAAGCTGCAAATGTTCAACATCAAGTTGCTAAGGATAAAGTTCGTGTTGTTTCACTTGAAGCTGTCCCCACCACACAACCAAAAGTGAAAATTTTGTAGAGAGGGCAAGGTGCACCCACAAGGGAGTAGTCTAGAGCACAATTACAGCCTTTGAAAAAGGTAAATGATGTTGTTGCTTCTAAAGGATAGAAAAAGGTGAGCCCTATTTCCTTTAATGTGGTTGGACACCTTAAAAAGGCTATTGTTAGTATGTCTTTAATGGATGCTTTACACATTCCGGGTCAAAAAAGTTTGTTGCAAGATGCTTTTTTTTGAAACTCTCAATTTTTGATGTTGCTAACCGAAAAAAGAATAAGGCTGTGCTTGCAAACAACCCAAAAATAAAGAGTGGGCAACAAGATCAAGAGGTAAAACTCCCTCCTTTCTACTTAAGCCTCATTATTGGAGATAAGCTTGTTCACAATTGCATGATAGATTCTAGAGCAAGTAGTTCAGTCATGCCCAAGAGTCTAGCTGATAAGCTAGGTTTAGTCTATGAGCCTTTTTCAAAAGGAGTGGTAGAACTATATGGTTCTGTTGTTCAAATAACTGGGGTTATTAAAAATTTAGCCCTTATATTGCATGCTTGTCCCAATTTTGCAGTTCTGCAAGATGTCCATGTTATTGATTTTCCACCTCATTTTTCCATATGCCTTTCAAGTGACTTTATTGCCAAGCTAGGTGGATTTTTATCCTCTGAATGGTCTCATCTATTTTTTAGAACAAGGTATGGCACAAAAGTAACCATACAATCTGAACCTTTAGCCAAGAACCATATTGATCCATATGTCCCTAGCCCTATCAATGCTAACCTCTACAACACTCATGGGCTAGAGGATCAATCCATGACCTTAGACCCCAACACACCTACTAAAAATGTGAATCTAGATGAGTGGGAAGCCAAGAATCATGATCTTGACCCTTTCAGCCACATTGATGAGGTAGGGTTAGGAATCTATATGATTCATGAAATTGATGCAATAATTCCCAATCTGGTCAAGGACCAAAATCAACACTTAGATGAAGGCCCAAGGCTTTTGAGAGATGATGAAGTTTTCAGAGAATGGACAAAATTGCTTTTTGACAATCAAGCTTTGGATCAATATTTGGATCAAGAGGAGGACCTCATAGAAGATGAGGAAGCTGTCAAAGAATGGATGGAATTTATTTTTGACAATCAAGCTTTGGATCAAGAGGAGGACCTCAAAGAATATAGGGAAGTTGACAAAGAATGGAGGGAAGTGCAGTTTGATGATCAAGCTTTGGATTAGGAAGAGGACTTCAAAGATGAACTTTTCAAAGAGCGTGAAAGGCTCATCGAAATTTTCCATGAGAAAAGAAATAGTTCCTTTTCATTCAATATCCAAGAGTAATGCAAGGAGAATTGGTTTTTGGAGGAATTTAAGCTTTCTGTTGTAAACTTTGAGGATGTGGAAGAAATCAATGTTGAACCAAAGTTCCTAGCTGATTGGTCAGATGAACTTCCCAATTTTGTGGATGAGATTCAAGGAAGTATGTCCATGTTGGGATCAATGGCAAGTTATGAGAAAAAATTATATGAAATAAATTTGGACAAACTTATGTTCCAGAAAGCTAACGTTCATTCAGATGAAGAACTAAGCAACAACATGATAGAGGAGTTTTGTGAAGCAAGGCCTAGAGATTTCATTGTTGGAGATTTAGTGTTCAAATGGGATGAACACAAAATCAAACATGGAAAAAATTCCAAGTTTGATGCAATCTGGGATGGACCATATGTGATAACAGAGTGTAAGGAACACAACTCTTTTCATCTTTCTAAGTTAAGTGGAGAGGTGCTACCTATCCCAGTTAATGGGATCCACCTCAAGCATTTCTTTTGAAGATAAGTTCTACATTTTTACTATAGTAGAATAGTTTTTCTGCCAATAAGTTCTTGAAGCACATTTTATTTCAATTGTTTTCTTTCCATAAGTGTTGCTGCACATTGTTTTCTGGCCACCAGGGCCTTTTAGTTTGCTTTCAGTTTGGTTTGGTTTTGTTTTCTGCTGCTATTTGGAGTATTGCAAGTTTTAGTTTCATGAATTTTTGAGTTTTGGAGGGGAAGATTTGACTCCACACCCAATGGGTTTGTTTAAGGCAACTGGTCTATATGCTTAGCAGACAAGCATTCAACAAAAATCACCAAGAATATTACCAATTTTTCACCACAACTAAAATTGGTAGAGCTGATTAACTTATGTTCATTTTTAAGGTGAAAAGATTTCAATTCATTTATGCTTTTCTTAAACCATTGCATTTATTGGAGTTTTAAAAGAAAAATTCAGTTTCATTATGCAATGTGTTTTCAATAAAGGAGAGCACTCTATTTTCCATTTAATGTTTATAACTCATAGAAGATATTGCATGAGATATAAAGAATAGTGCTTTCATTCATTTTGTATTGATTTATCCATTCTACAATGTTACATACATTTTTGCAAAAGAGATACATAATTGAACAAGATTGCATAAAATGTTATTTTTCATATTCATTGGAAATAAAAGAGAGATCAAGTGTCCCACACAAGCCATGGGAGTAGCTGAACCAATTCATCATAAGCAATGAACTATAGAACTAAAGATTAATAAAAGGAAAGAAGCATATTTAACGAAAAACATTTCCATCATTTCTTGGTTTGGGTCTCAAGTTGGTCTTCGTTGCTGCTGCTCCTGATTACTCCCAATCTTGAATGAACCTGCATCATGTTGTAAAAGAGGCTGATGGGCTCCATATATGAATATAACTATGTTCTCTATCAATAGGAATATAGTACATTGCCTATAATGAATTGGGTTAGTTGAATAAAAATCATAAGTGTGCAAGAGAGCCTGAAAAATGAAACATCACAGGAGCATTAAGCTTCATTTTTTTATCTAACATGTTTGTTCACTGTGTAGGTATAGGAGAAATCATGTTGCTAATCTATTTCTGAAGCCATAATAATACGTGGTGTAAAAATGAGCTCCCACAAGGGTTGAGCCCAACATGTTGCCCCTTAAACTTCAAGAGGGGTTTGAGAAAGGAGACACATTCATAATTTCCCAAAAGGAAGTATACATCTGAAGGAGCATATCATAAGTTTTGTAAGAGCTCAAGCAATTGATAATTTAGGATAGTCAAATCTAAGAATGCAACGAGTTGAAAATCATAAATGATCAATTTCTCATATAAATGATCACAAGGAGTGCATAATCATGAAGTGTGATAGTGAACATGCATACATAACAAAACTCACAATCAAAACAACAATTGAGATAGTTTGAGCATCCTTAAGACATCATGGAAATTTCACATATTTCAAGAACTTCTATGCATTGTGGATCAAGATTCATATCAATTGTAGCTTTCCTCAAAGGGAGATAAAAATGCATGAAAAGTGTAAAATGACTTTAGTTTTTGTCAAGCAACTGAAGTGCAAAACGTATATCTACAAATGAACTGTTGAAGTCAAAACATGAAAGGGAAAAGAGCCATTATTGACTATTGGTACAATGCATAAAGATCATTAGAGGTTTGAGTATGCACATTTTGAAGGAGACGATGTTTTACACATGGAACAACATCATGGAAGCTAAATGGAACACACAATTCAAGCTTTGCATCAACATTACGATGCCACATTCATGAAGGAAAGCTTCATTACATTGGTTTACACTCAAAAAATAATAGGGTAGTAATAAGGAATGTAGGAGTGAGAAAAATTTTCAAAATACAAGATGATGCTCAAACAGTAATGAGATTGTATGATACCTACAGGAGCAGTTATCTTTGCCAAGAGCCAAGCATACTAAAACAGAATTGCATATAAAGAATGGAAGGAGAAAACAAGGGTAAAAGCTTCATTATGCTACAAGTGCATCATGCTAAGTTGTATTTGAGTATGTGTGAATGGAGAGAGGAAGGCTTAACTTTTCTAAAAAATGCTCATAGTGCTAAGGTTTTGAAAAAATGAACAAGCATTTGCATCATATTAAAAAAAAATTGAAACCCAGAAAAGTATAGAAGCCTCAGCCTTGTTTGGTGAAGTATTTTTTTGGTTTTATTTAGAAAAGGTGAGAAACAATGTTATCTTTTTCATATTCATAAATGGAGAAAAATCTAAGCTATATCAAATATTTTGAAAACCCAGTTTGTGCTCTCTTGGCCACGACCTGGGAGAAGCATTTTTCTTCACAAAAATACAAAACCCATTTGGGGTTTGTCTCGAAATCACAAATGTAGAAGGAGATAAAAGGATTCGAGCTTATGCAAGCCTTGAAACAACTCATATGACACCTAGAAAGGAAAGGATTTCCTTGCCCATGGAGGGTTTTGAAACCCAAAAAATAGTAAACAAATTGCATGAATTTATTTCTCTCACAAGCCTTATTGTTTTCTATCATGGGGTCCAACTCAAATCCAACCATCTTTACTTAGAAAAATGGAGGAAATGTAGTGAATGGCCACAACCTATACAAGAGAAAATACATTGAGATTCATTTTTTCCTTCTACAGTAAGCAAGAGATGTTTATTATTGTGTTCAAAATGAGTTCAAATCGAGCTTATTTAGGAGGAAAGTGCAAAGCTCAAGCCATGAAGAACTTACACATCACTTGCTGTGGAAGAAACTCATCAAAAGCTTGTGGGTATAGCTTCAAATGCTCAAGGTGGAGGCATCCATGGTGGCCCAAGACAATGAAAGCATCAACAGAGAAAATAAAGCAAAAGAAATGAGTTGGAAAAGCCACAGAAGCCACAACCTGGGAGGCTGAAATACTTCAAAAAAATGGAGGCAAACATTCAGATTTTGTTTCAAAACATCTCACCTTTGCATTTCCTTCAAAATATTCATGAAGAAATCTCTTAGAACAACAAGAATGGTTGGAAATTGAGCTCACAAATTCAAAACCCTAGTCTGCATGGCAGCTCAAGTAGAGCTCTTTCTTTCCAAAAGTTTGGTCAATGCAAATGATGAGAAGAATTAGGGATTGGGCTCAGTTTTGTGTTAGGGTTTGCATTATTCCCTAATTCAAGTTTTTGATTTTTACCACATTGAATTAAAAGTCAAGTCAATAACCTTGAGTCTCATATTTTTTCCTAAGTTTTGAATGCTTTAGTTTCCCCTTGAACCTTTGAGTAGGCATAATATGATAGGTGCCTAAATTTTTTATGATTTTTTATAGAAAAATCAAGTGTATTAAAATCCTTAGCATATCATTTTGATTTTTGCAAAGTATCAAAATTTACCCAAATTGCAAAAAATAAGAATAATTGGAGTCAAGATTGCATCAAATCAAATGTAATAGGGGCTTTCCATATTGAAATTCTGAAATTGCAAATGATGTAAAACATCATTTTAAGGTAATATTTCTATAAATTACCTTAATGTTATTGTTTTAAAATGTAGTTAGTGTACTTGAGTTCTCATTAAAATCTTCCATTTCCGAGTTTGAGTTCTTGGGCGAATTTGGAAAAGAGTGAGCAAACTAAACTTTCTAATTTTAGTTTTGAGCAGTTTGAGCCTGATTTTGTGGCTTTTTGGACCAACCTTTTGGAGATAGAAAGTTTCTATCTTTCTCATGTAGTTTGGAGCAGTTTTGGACACTAGTTTTTAGGATTTTCTCGGGAGCTCAAAAATGGATTAGAATTGCTTTAGAATTCAAAGATGAAGTTGAGATTTTTTTTTTTTCTATTTTCACTATTGGAGACACTTGAGAGATATAAGTTTGGCGAAAATTTTGATTTTCTCAATTTAGATTATTGTTTCTTGCTCTCCTACTCATTTAAGAGAGTCTTGTAAACATTTCTTGTACTCAAATTTTGAGCTTGATGCTCCTTCATTTCAATAAAAACAATACCTGACTTTCCTTCTCATTTTCTTGTCTCAGATTTACAATATCAATTTGATGTTAATTGTGATTAAAAATATAGAATCCTTTTCATGTCTTGTTATTGTGAACTTGTGTGCAAGAGTCTTATATAATTCAAATTGTATTTTGTGTTTAGTTTTGTGAGCGTCCATACAAATCACTGTTGGATTGTATGTTTTTATGGTGAGATTGTGAGAGTTGAAGTTTTTTTGAGAGATTGTTGAGAGTGGAAGTTATCAAATTCTTTAAATTTTTCTGGTGAATCATCTCTAGGTTTTAGGATTTCATTTCAGTTTTCCTCCTAACCCTTTCCTTAGAAAGTATTTTAGGTTAGGTGATTTGCTAGAGGGAACCAACCCGCTCTGGAGATTCGGTCTTATTTATAGATTACCCGCAATATGAGAGTATTTCCATGTTTCAACAGGATAGTTAATTCTAACTTGGCTAAGGGTGCAATCCTGATTGAGAACATAAATAACATAAGAAATTTATCTTTTGGTGTTCATGAAAGACAAAAGTAATGAAATAAAAATTTATATTCTATTAAAAATCTCCAATCCATTTGACAAAATCCCTTACCCCTTCCACATTCTTACCCAAAATGAGTAAGAAAAAATATGAGTATAATTATTGTCTATACTCATTAAAGCTACCAATATCTCCATATAATTTTTCACCAAATAAAATTATTGATTATGAATTCATGTTCTATGTTATTCCCTATCTAATAATGCCCGCATGTAAAAAAAAATATTTATGAAGTGGTTAATAAAGGAATCCTAGAAGATAAAATAAAAGTGAGGCATCATCATGAAAAATCCATAAATCTCATAGACATATGAGAATAGTTATAAGCACATGATGAGCATAAACATGAGAAAATTAGATAAGTGTGAAGATAAGTATAATAGCCATAGATTATTATTTAATCATTGAATAAAATAGGTAATAGTACAATTTTCCATTAGAATGTTGGAGGTAATCGTGTGATTATAAGAAGCATCTTGTAAAAACATTGGAGTGTCATATTTCATCATAATTTTTTTTTATGAAATATATATAATCATAGAACATAGTAGCATAATATATCAACACTATTTAGCATATCATGTATTGATAATGTATGAGCTTGGTAGGCTTAGATGACCTTGTAATTATAGTAGAACATCATGTTAGTATCCATGTCATCTAATATGTTAAATGGAGTTCTATGGAATATATGGGAAAATCTATAATCATAGAAAAGATAATATCAAGATGTTAATGATATATTATCAAAGAAAAAATACTAAATAGAATCGTGATTATGGGAATTTTATGGATCATCTTCTAAATATATGATAAATAGATTATAATCAAGGAAATTTTAATATAAGATATGCCCCTCAAGTGGGAGACACAATAAACATAATTTATTATTGAATCATAGAAAAAGGGGGACTATGATATTACTCTCTTTTCTACTATTTGAATCAAGAAATGAGATTCAAACCATGAAGTGACTGTCAACCCTAAAAGGTGAGCCAAGTAAAAATTTGGGATCTTGCGATTTCTCCTTATGCAAGAACGGGGTGGTGAATCAAATCACACTTTGGGGAGAAGAACTTAAAATAGAAAAACAACTGTAAACCTAAGTCTACAAGATGCAATGAAGAAATAAATCACAAAACATAAGGAAAATAGGGAACTTTTTAGAAAAAATGAGAACAACCTAAATGTTGTACACCTGATCAAAGCTGGCTATTTCTACAATCTTATCGGGGACTCATTTTCCAGGTGGTGAATGGATTCTGGTATAATTGTCTAGGGGACTCTGAATATGGAAATGAAGCTTTTAAACTATGAAAATATTCTTCCCCAAAAACCCTAATAGGGACTCATTCTCCAGGTGGCGAATGGGTCTTGGTAGGTTCTTCCAAAAAATGTTGAATATTATCTTGAAGTTCTAAATCTGCAATTCCTTCTTGCCACTTGAAATCCTTGCTTTCGGATCCAGATATGCTAATAATCTACAAAACAAAATTTGAAGTTTCTTGGTGGATGGCAGTTTTCCTCGGTCAAACCCCAAGTTTGGTAATTAAACCTTAATGATAAATGAAATTATTTGAAACATGAAATATGTGTACAATCCTAACCTTAAGTGTGTCTAAGAATAATATCTCTAATGATGCAAAGCAACCCTACCCAATTGTGTTAGAATAGGATCCTATAGTGAAACATGAACAATGCAAGAGACCTACTTTAGGAGATCCCAAATCCCCTTCATAAGTCACAAGACTGATTTTACCTTGCTTTAGGCTACAAATAGAATGATCATAGAAGACAAAATCACTTAGGAGACAAATCATTAGGCTTGGTTGAATGTCTTGTGCATCTCCTCAAACCTAGAATCCATAATGATTCTCCATAGGAATCTATTATCTCTCCTTCGATAATTATTGATCTTTGAAAACAAAATGAGCTTGAAGATTATAATGCTACTCCAAGACTTCACTCTTGCTTTCTTCTTGAATATTAATGCTTTATCTCATGAAAATTCTCTCTTTTAATTCTTAATCTTCTTCTATTTTAAACATAATGAAATGACCTTGTATTTATAGATAACTTAGGATTAAATCCAAAATTCAAATAACACAAGCCAACATCAGATCTAGGATTTGAAATCATTAAAATACCACCAAAAACATATACCAAGGGGGGTCCCTAAGTTAAGTGAGGACCCATTCGCAATAGGGTGAATGGGTCCTAGCATGCTTAACTAGGACACACTTCGGGGGATGTGAAATGATATGCAAAAAAGGAGGTCCTAGGACCTACTAAGGACCCATTCACCAGGTGCTAAATGGGTCCTAGGTCACTAGCCTAGGACACATTCCTTGTAAAATTAAGTGTTGTGTAATATTATTTAAGAGTGTTGGGTTTCATCCCTAAGAAAATGCAATAAATTAGGCTTGGATTTGAATTAAAGGGGAAAATTAACCTCAATTAATTAATAAATTCCTAGATTAGTGTGAAAGTGTAAACATACACTTTACAAAAACCTAAATAAGGCTTGATTGAGTCCATTTTATTATTAATTATTCATTCCAAAATTAAGTGTGAAAAAGGTTTACTTTTTTCTACACTACATTTAGTGCCCACTTTAGTGGCCATATGATACTACGTTCATATGCAAGCTAAAGGAATTAAAATTCTATAAAAAGAATACGCATATGGATTCATTAGGAAGAATGAAGCCCCCACTATAGTTACTTGCAAAGCCATAATGTTAGGGAACACATTCTACAACAAAGGTTTGTTAGGACTCAAAAATCCTCTTCTCAAACTTCTATGGAGAAATGAATTCGAGGGTAGATGTATGCCCCCTAATTTTGCTTGCTTTATGGAGGTAGAATAAGGGTGAATACGAAACCACATTGAATTATTTAGGTCATATCATAGGGTATTTCCAAGTACCATACCATATAGTGATAGACATTTGATGAGACTGGGAGTGGAATTACGAATCCAATGCAACAAATGACATAAAAATTAGAGTCCTCTATCCCCCAATATGCTAATTTGAATAAAATTCCCTTTAAATAAAATAAGCTTTATTTACTAGGGTTTTACTATATACTAATGAAAATGATACTTTTACTATTCATTTGACATTTACCTTTTGCAAATTACCTTGGTGTAGAGGGATCAAGGATGTTGAGTTGAAGGACTTACAAGCCCCCTAGACTAGATGCAATTCACAACGAGGTGGCATGAGGCACTCTACAACAGATGACACACTTGAGTGGAATCTGCTATGCTTTTCATAATTTTAATGCATTTACTATACTTTTTCATGTAATTAGAGTAGTTTTATGACCTTGGAAAAGACTGGTGCAAAGCATCCATCTTTGTCGCAAAGCACCCATTGCTGGCGCAAAGTGTCCCACCTTGGCACAAAGTGTCCCACCTTGGCACAAAGTGTCCCACCTTGGCACAAAGTGTCCAAAATTGTCTGAAGTGTCTAAGACCCCAAAATGGAATAAGTATCCATATTGGATGTAAATCAACTTAGAGAAACTCTAAAGTTATATAATTAATAAATTTAGGATTTATTTTGTATATTTTGTTATTTTAGATTCCTCCTTGAGCCTGGTAGCACCTTAGAGGGAGACAGTTTTGTTTCATTCAAGATTCTATCACTTGACTATCACAAGACAATATCATCTTTTTATAGGATGTAGGATTGTTTTGGGTAGACCTCATGCCACCTATGAGGTACCATGACACCATGTTGCTGGCCCTAGTAGAGAGATGGGATGCAAACTCATGTACCTTCCATCTTCCTACTAGGAGATGACTATTACTATAGAGGACGTACATCACATCCTATAGATTCCTATTTGGGGGGAGATTGTACACCTAGCAGATGCTTGATCTTTCAGATAGATGTGCGATGATATTGTATATTATCTATAATGGCCTACATGTTGGTCAAGCATTGGTTTGTACATTGATATTAGATGGATTAGATACATGTGGACACCACTTCTATGGTAGATTTTGATCACTACCATAACAATCACATTGGTGCTAGATGGTTGAGGAGCACATTTAGATGGTGGAATTGTACATATTATCAGGGACATGGAGGTGTGCAAGACCGTTTATGAGTGGGGTCGCACTATGCTCACCCATCTATACTATGATTCAGGATGATTTGTATACTAGGAGCTCAAAAACATTGTACATTGTACACTCTTGTAGGTATGGTGCTTCGAGCACATCACATGTACTAGGCTGACTGAGTTTCCTATCATAGCAGTCATGGGCTATCCACAGGTCTTTAGTTTCCCACTGAGACAATCATGCAAGAGGGGTATTTAATACACTAGTGGATTAGGTTTGATCAACTAGATGAGGATGATATCAATTGGAGACCATATCTCAGGATTCCCTAGTGGGCGGATGATAGGCACGAGCTATGCAGGCTATAACTAGACCAATTTCTTTTAGGTAGACATGATTACATAGTGAGACCATTCTACTATGATCGTGTCATGCATCAATTTGGGCATGTTCAAGTACCACCATGAGCTAGATCAATGTATCGACGATCAACACAGAGTGCTTCTAGACTTGTGGACACTCATTAGATTAATATTGAAGACATATACATTAGTGGCTTAGAGTATGAGGACCACAAAATGCCCCCAATCTCCAAGGCTGATGATGTACGCACTAATCAGGCCTATGATGAGTGGTGGGTTGCAACTCGACCAACTCCTATCTTTCCTATACACTACCCTACAAGTTACGCCAAATCTCTTCCAAGTCGTAGAGAGGATAGGGATGATGCAAAGGTAGATGGAGATATAGATGATGATGACAGCGTGCTTGACATATTTCTACGTTTAGATGAGGATGAGGAGTGATGAGGAGTTCCAATTTATGAGTGAGGACACTGATGATACAAAGGAGGATCCTGTTGCCCCTGATAGGAGAGATACAACTCCTACTAGAGCCACCAAATCACATGCCACAGTTAGATCAAAGATCCACACTCACTAGCATGGGGATGCCAGTAGAAGTAGGCCATCCACACCCCTAGCATAGAGGGGTACCATCGTTGTATGATTATACCTCAACTAGCAGGTTGGAGATCTAGGTAATGATTTGATATTTATGGTATTTCATTATGATTTTATTTTTATGTATATGCTTTATATATGATGATGATGTGTATTGATATTCTTATGTTTTCCATCTTATAGGGTCCAATCGAGAGTGGTGCGAGCTCTACCAACGAGTGACCACTGAGATAGTGCCTCCACTGTGCACAAATGATGATACACTCCTAGAGTACATGCCCCCACCTTCTATGGGGCAATATGTAGACCTCTTTGAATAAGTAGCGAGATTAGGAACAACATATGAGAGAGCCACCAGTCATGCTGACCAACTTCTAGTGGAGCTTGCAATAGTCTGAGCATCTCGAGGTCCTATTGACAGCAGGATGGAGGATGACCTATGAGAAGAGATATCAAGGTTATGGGAGGAGCTTGCTAGGGTACAAGCAGATAAAGAGTGGATAGATTGAGAGTACGTCGAGGCACTCATATAGGAGGTGAGAGCGGTTGGACTAGCAGAGGGCTTATGAGAATCCTCAGGATAGTCATGATCACATTCTAATGTATCACGATGGCCATGAGGACCACCAGCCCCCAAGGGTTCTAGCAGTCATAGACCTTACTAACATTGTATTCAGTGATGTACATGTATTTAAACTATTGATGATATATATGAGCATTGATGGTTATGTTTTTATGATCTTATGTTGAATTAAATTTCAATGTGATTTATTAAATATCCTTTGCAAGAATTTCTAATAAATATCTCCATGATTTAATGTTTATGTGATATAATTTTTTTTTTTTAGTTTAGATTAGATACTACATTGTGATTCGGTATGCTATGTTAACTTAAATGTACCTATGATCTAATAATATTAAATGCATCTAGGGATCTAAATTAACATAACATTCAAGATTTTCTTTTGAATGGTATGGAAACTAAATTAATAATTCAAACTAATTGAATAATCACTTTAGACTCCAAGACACACTATTATCATTTTTCAAAGAATGAAGGAATGTGAGATAAAATTTAGAAACTATCTACCTAATCTAACAACACTGCTTTAACACACTATTCAAAAGAGAGAATGCTATGTATAATACCAATGCAAATGCATGGAATTGATAGGTTATTTTAGAGGTGTACCATCCATTTCCATTAACATGTAGGCTCTAGAACCATATTTTTCTTTGATGACATAAGGTCCTAACCAATTAGGGCTGAATTTTCCTTTTTCATTTGGAAGAACATTAACATTATGTTGGTTTTTGTATAACACCAAGTCACCTTTACTAAATTCACGAAGGATGACATTATTGTTATAATCATGTTGCATTTTTTGGAATGAGCTCGAAGATGCTCGTTAGTGTTGATATGTCATTCATCAAGCATTTCAAGATGATTCAACCGTTGCTCTTTATAAGTAGTATCATCAATAAGCCCTTTAAGAGCTATTCATAGTGAAGGAATCTCTAGCTCTAAGGGAATTATTACCTCAACACCATAAACAAGGTTATAGGGAGTATTTCCAATAGATGTTTTAACGCTCGTACGATAAGCCCATAATGCATAGGTTAATTGAGTATGGCAATCTTTATTATGCTTACTGTTTTTCGTAGAATTTGTTCAAGAGCCTTGTTAGTCAATTCCGCTTGTCCATTTGATTATGGGTAATATGGCATTGAAAAGTGATGTTGAATATTAAATATTTCTAAGAAATTCTTCATGTCATTGTTCTTAAATGGAGGTCCATTATTTGGAATAAATGTGGAAGGGAGACCAAAGTGAGCAATAATGTGTTCCATTATGAAATGACATATTGCATTGACTGTCATGGAATGAAGAGGGACAACTTCTACCCACTTTGTAAAATAGTCAGTTGTAGTAATGATAAACATATGTCTAGTGGAAGAAGGAAATAATATGTTTCCAATAAGATCCAAACCCCAAACTGAGAATGGCAAAATAGGAACTTGGGCACGAAGCTTGGAAGCAGGAGCATGAATCAAATTATATGTTCTTGAAATTTATGGAATTTTTTTCACGTACAAAAAACAATCTTGTTCCATATGTCTCCAATAATATCCTATATGAACCAATTTTTGAACTAACGATCTTTCTCCAATATGCCCCCCACAAGCACCTACGCTAGATTATTCAAGTGCTATAGGGATTTCAAATTGTTTAAGAAATGTAAATAAAATACCATCAAATCATCTTATATATAAAACGTCCACAAGGATTATACACTTAGATGCGATTTTTGAAAGACAAGCTCAAGTGTTCTTAGTTGTAGGCTTAGGAAGGGTACCATCTTTTAAATAGTTGAATATCATTGTATACCATTTGATAGAATTTTATGTATCAGTTAATAACACTTCCTTTCTTTTATCATCTATCGATAGTCTCCATATCATTTGAATTGTAAATGTGAAGTTAGTAAAAGGATATTTAGGAGATACAAGGGAAGTAGTGCTTGCCATTGCATCTACATCTCGATTATCCTTTCACGGTATGTTGTCAATCGTATATGATTCAAATTTGTCTAATAATGTCATTGTGATGTCCTTATATCAAATGATCTTACCATGCTTTGCTTGATATGCACCATTTATTTGTTTAATAACTAGGAGGAAATCACCGAATATATAAATGTGTTTGACATCTAATTCTAGCGCTGCATGTATACCAGCTATTAAAGCTTCATATTCTGTAGTGTTATTTATACTTAGGAAGTTTAAATGGAAATATAAGGGAATAGGATTACCTGAGGGAGGAATTAATATAACCCCTTCCTTAGAGCCATTTCGACACTTAGAACCATCAAAGTATAATTCCCATGTTTCTTTTTCTTTTTGAATAGTCAACACATTCTCATCGGGGAATGAGGACCTATATTAGGTAACACTCACCTAGGAGAGGGAGCAACGACTAATTGGTCGATCAAGGCTTATCCTTTGATTTCCTTTTGAGAGATAATTTTAAGATCAAACTCAGGTAACAACATAACCCACTTAGCTAAGCGTCCCGATAAATCTGTTTTAGCAAAGAGGTGTTTTAAAGAATTGAATTTTGTCATCATGCAAATTTCAACATTTGATAAGTAATGTCTCAATTTACTAGTAGCAAATATGAGAGCCAAACATTTTTTTTTATCATTGTATATCATATCTCGTAATCAATCAGGGTTTGACTAATCTAATAAACAAGATGTTCTCTACCACTGTTGTCTCAAGTTAAGCCAACCATGCTGCAAGAGCATGGGCTGATGCTATTATATAAAGTATTGTGGCAACAAAAAATGTATCCCTCTACATTTTCATGCTTTTTTAGGCCCTCCTTGTTAAATTGAGCTTAATGTTACCTTTATTTAGTGTTGTAATGTGTTTAACACATTCACATTAGGTCTTGGGTCCTTGTAAACTAAATGGATTCAGTTGTGCCTTATTTAGGGTGTTGTAAAGTGTTGTACCACACTTTCACACTAATCTAGAGTTTCATTAATAAATTGGGATTTTTTATGCCTTATTTGGCTTTATTTTACATCCACAAGCCTTAATTAATGTATCTTTCTGAGGATAATCCTGACATAAACTAGCATCCAATCATAATTCATGTATTTTTGGATTGTATGGCCCAAATTTAGTGATTTGGGACTCATACACCACCTTGGGCATATGGGTCCCACCTAAGTTTTGGGGCCCCAATTTGGATTTCACATGAATCTAAGCATTTCTTGAAAAATGTGTCCCATAGCCTAGCCTAATGGGACCCATATGCCACTTCTAGCATATGAGTCTCATATGGCTTAAAATTAAATTAAATTCAAATTCTTGGTGATATTTTATTCTTCTAGATCTAATGTCTGCTTGTAGTATTGTAATTTCAGGAAATTTGGCATAAACAAGTATAAATCGTAGACATGCAAAATTTACATTCTGCATTTAATCGGTTCATTCATCAACTGAATCGATGTTGCATTAGATCCATTCATCACCTTCATCCATTCATTTAAATAATCTCATGGCCTAAGGTTATTTATTTAAAATCAAATGAGCATTATCATCAATCTTTTAATAATAAATCAAAAAGCCATTTAAATCAAATCCTAAATCATATTCCATCATTTTCTGATTTAAATAAATCAATTATCAAAGTCTTGAAAGTCAAAATAATCTAATCAACATTAAATCAGCATAATCATCATCTAACCCTGATTAAATGTTAATCCCATCCCACTTGCATTATCTAGATATCTCCACTTGCACAATAAATCAATTTTATTGATTTATTAAAACACTCATTTTCCCTCAACATGACAAGTCAAACATGGCATTTATTGCTCTTGTTTCTTGTCCCCTCTCAAAATTTATTGCAAATTTGAATTCAAATTCTCCCTCTCATGGGCACATTTCCCTAATCTTGCACAACCATTGGCCTATCATCACTTGACAAGTGGCCTTATCTTATTGGCTTGATCTTTGTCCCACATTGGTCCATTTTCAACACTTAGCATTTTGAAAATCTATAAAATAGAGGCTTCATCCTCTAAATCCTCCACAATTTTATGCAAGGTTACTCTCTTCATTTGAGATTTGATCTTGTTCATCATCATTCCACCATCTTCATAGCATTTCATCATCTTGCTTTTTATCAAGGATTGGGAAAGGGTCACTAGCACATGTGACACCAATCCACTATAGGTGATTGTTATTGTTTTCATAATGTTTTTAGCTTCATTTGGTCATGTATTGCATTTGGAAACATCTACAAGGTATTTCATAGGAGTTATTTTGATAAATTTGTAAAGTACTAATCCTTGTTTTAGATGTTAGTATTTGCAGATTTAAAAAGATGCTCACAAATACAATGTTATTTCACATATTTTCTTTTAGTAATTTGAATAAGCATCCTTATAGAAAATTGGTGATTATAAGAGTTTACGAGAGAATTCAAGAGCATTCAAGAGCATTCAATAACCTTCAAGAGCTAATTATCAAGTTTTTTTGAGCATTATTCAAGTATCAAGCATCATGTCAAAGTCATCATGCATCATGTTTTATTTTTGAGCTAACATTTGTGCAACAGGGTTTCATGATTCAAGCAAATACTTAATTATAGATCTAACACATTCAAGAAAGAGTCAAGATCTACATCCATTGGAGATATTTCATACATGTTTGCAACACTTTATTCCTAGGGTTTAGTGAGTTCCAACATTATATTTTTTTCATTGATCATTTCTCCTTTACATTTGATTTCATTGCAAGGTTTGATTACCAAAATGAGGTTTGACCAAAGAAAACCCCTTTCCACTAACCATTTTTCCCTCTCTTTAGTTTGTGATTTACAGATCTAGGTTGAAGACCCTCCAAGGAGCAAGATTGGAAAGAAGTTGTCAAGTGTGTAAAGTCATCAAAGTTGTCACCTTGTTTAGAAGATCATTAAAAGACATTTACAAAGCATAATTCAACTATTTAGATTCAAAAATCAAGTTGAGAAGATAGAGAAGAGATTGAAGAGCGGATTTAGGTCTTGACCCTTTGAAAAAGCTAAGCAGGATTGGTACGCCACTCTTGGCGTATGAGTCCTATTCTAGTGATTTTTCTAGATTTTAGGTGTTCCAGACTCATCTCTGCCAAATTTTTGTTCCTGCCCAGAAACCCTAATCTAGGACTAAATCACCCAACCTAGCATATGAGTCCGAATTTGCAAATTAAATTCAAAATTTTCAACATTTCAGGTCTTCATTCAAGCTACTATAGGTTTCAAGGTGCCTATCTTTGCTTCTCGAGTTTTCCATTTTGTTTTGTATTCATTTCTAGGTCATTTAGTGATGTTTTGCACATCATTAGGTTTTGTCACTAGATCTTGCATGTTACTAGTCTTTCCAAGCCCTAGCTTGGTGGTGAACCCCTCTTTAGTCATTAATCATACGCTAGGACACCCTTTAGCAAATCTCTCTCCTACATTCCATCTTTGGATCAATATATCTATGGTTTCCTTAAGTGAAAAAATAGTGTGAAATAGGAACCCTATCTCCTCAAAGATAGAGAACCCCTCCTATTTTCCTTTGTTTCATTTTGGTGAACTTGCATTTAGAAAATCTTAATTTTGATTTGGAGTGCATCATCATCCTAGATCTAGCTTGCATTAACTTTGCATTAGGGTTTGCATTAGTTAATTGACATCCAGGGTTTCTAATTCTTGCGTTAATGAAAGTGCATATAGGTTGCATTTTTTGCATCTTTCATCATTGAATAACATCTAAAATATACATTTTCACTTAGTCTAAAAATTATTCAAACCAGAAAGCATAACCTTCACTCAGAATTTTCTGAAATCTTTGCAAAAACCTAAATTGGGACTCATACGCCCCTCTGGGCGATTTAGTCCCAATACAAAAGATTTTTCCTAATTTATGGGTATTCTATGGTGACTGTCATTCAACATTCAGACCCTTGAAAAATCCTAATTGGGACTCATACACCCCTCTAGGAAATTTAATCCTATTTTAGATTTTAGACTACATTTTCCAGTATCAAATTCTCTATTTCTATGTTTCTATTTGCTGTTAGTTATCTGTTTTAGTTCACAAAGTTTCTATTTTCTTCATTTCATTGCATTTAGCTTAATTTCATTTGAATCAAAATTAGAGCATAGCATTTATCTTGTGTTTATTACATCTTGCATTTCCTTGATTGTCCCTTGTATGAGCTTTTCGACTTGGTTTCATATTTCTAATACTATAGTGAGATGAATTTTGAGACTCATGTCATCCCGTGATAGCACAATCATCGTGGATCTTGGGTTATCTAGCCCTTTCACTACTAGTGTTGACACTAGTTCACTAGGTATGGACCATACCTTTGACAACTCTTTACCTTCAAGTAGTGTAACAAATGTTGAAACAATGGTTGCTAGTATTACACAAGAAAACATAATCCAAATTCATGAAGACTTATAAAACCTACAAAATCAAATAAGTACCGAAAGAATTTCAACCACCGCTATCCTTGCCATAGATAACATACATCACATGATTGAAAATGAAGATGAAATGGATTTTGTGCATAACATAATTCAAATTTTTGGGCAATGCCTTACCTCAACCACTAGTTGTCCTTTACCTTCGAACAATCTCACAAGTCAAGGAGGAACCCAAATTTCTCCTCCCACAACCATTGCCTCTATTCCTACCTATACCAACTCTCAAGTTACAACAACAATGCTACTTACTAGTAATGCGATTCCTTCCTTGGGTATTTCCACTAGCATCCCTAGTACCTTTGTGGCATCTCACGTCATACATCCTACCACTTTACCTCCTATAAGCATTCCATTCACTTGTCCCTCAAACACATATACACCCCTACCATATTCACCTCCATCTCAAAATGCAAACAATGATCCTCTCATAAATCAACTTTTGCAAACCGTTTCATCCCTCTAAAAACAAGTTTCCACCATAAACCAAAATCAAAATGGCCAACCTACATATTATATCAAAATCAATCCATTATCCTTAGAGATATTGAGAATGTCGATACCACAAGGGATAGAGGTTCCTAGATTCAATAAATATGGGGGGACATGAGATCCTTCTAACTATTTTTCTACTTATACAACCTTATGTAGTGACTATATTCTTGAGGATAAACTCTTGGCTAAGCTTTTCCCTAGATCCTTGAAGGATACCGCCCTAGAATACTTTTCCTCGTTACCGAACAAATCAATTCGTTCATTCAATGAATTTTTTGAGGCATTTATAAACCATTTTCAAGTGCATATGACTCCTAAGATGACCTTAGCTGATTTGATGCAATGTAAGCAAAAAGATGATGAAAAGATTACCAACTTTATTTCACGTTACCAATTGCTTTATTCCCAAATCGACATAAAGATTCTCGACCCTCACCTTCAAAGGATGTTCATTGAGAACTTGCAAACTAAGATACAAGATAAGCTTACCATGATGAAGTTTCCCTCCTTCATGCACTTATTTACTGCCTTTCGTGATTATCAAAATTTGATTAGTAGTCGTGAACCAAAACCCACCTATAGTCGACCTGAAAAAGTTTGAATCCGCAAACCAAAAAAATTATCAAAATTTTAGAAAATATAATAAAGGATTCCTTCAACTTAATCCCCCTCAAAAAACAACTCAACATGTTGATACCCAAGTGGTTTCTATAAGGAAGACAACTCCTTTTGTATTTGGGGATCTAGCTAGGCAATTCACTCCCTTACCCGATACCCTCCATAACACAATGTCACAACTTTTAGAATAGAAAATGACCACCTTACCTCCCATTAAGAATCCCGATCCTAATAAGCCTCTACCCCCAACTTTAGATCAAATGCTTATTGCCATTATCATCGACAAAATAGACATGATACCGACCATTGCAAGCCTCTTAAACATCTTGTGCAAGACCTCATTGATTTCGACCGAATTTCAATTGGTGGTGTTAATGATGAAGGAAATAAGTCTATTGCCCCTCTCAACCAAAATTTGCAAATCTTTTCATCATAATATTTCATTTGTCAAAGCTAGTGAAACTACAAAGAATGATGTGATGAATGTTGACATGGATGATGAGAACAAGGATACACTTCAACAAAGTTATATGGATATCATTGAACAAGGTTCTATGGATACTATTGAAAAATGCTTGATTGTGTTGATCAAAACTCAACCTCGTAAGGGCTGAACTAAAAAGCCTCTTGACATTGCTTTCTCATCTAAGGAAATTATTTGAAATGCACCTGATGGTCCTCTTTACATAGCCGGATGAATCAATGACAAGCCCACTAATGGGATATTAATTGATCTCATCTATGGAGAGAATGTGATCACTGAGGAATTTCAACTTGTGCATGAACTCTATCAAGAAACATGTGACAAAGTGAAAGCATGGATAAATATGCATAACAGATTCACTTTCCCTATGATGAGATCAATCACCTTACCTTTACAAATAGGATAAAAAATATTAGATGTCTCATTCTCCATAAGTCTCAACATCGGATCAATTTAGTGTGAAGCTTGGTTACCCATGACTATGCTCCATGGAAGCCGTCCCATCAGTTGTGCATAAATGCTTAAAGTTTCCCTTTGAAAATGAAAATTTCATTGTGTATCATAGTGGCTTTAACCTTTTGTCTTCCTATGGAAACTTTTCATTCGATTTATTTCGGCCTGAGCCTATGGAACCTATTAAACCTCGAGAAGACTTCTTTTTTGAATACTACCAAAATTTTAAGGTGAAATGCATAGCAAAAATATAACTTACAAACATGCCTCAACCTATAACCTAGCCTACCATCCTTGATGAAACCATGATTTAACCTAAAAAAATTCCAAGCAACCAAGACCAACCTAAGACAAACCCTTTGCCTATTTCCTACAAAAGACCAAGAGATAACAAAAAAATCTCGTAATGCATCCTAAAATAAAAACAAGTTTACAAAGCTAAAGAGAAAGTGGTTGAACAACCTTCCATGGTTCCTTCTGTTTCTCCCCTTAGGGAAGAAAATAAACCTAGATGGTTGATAAACTCACTCCTACACAAATGCAACTTGACCATCATACTAAAAGAAACAGACATGCTCGAGAGCGTAGGCATAGGCGTTGTTCTCTTGCTAGAAAGATTAATGAAGAAACAAACAAACAAAATCAATTTCCAAACTTGGCTAAGGCAATGCATGATGAGTATCCCCCTTCACCGAAACAAATAGATACCATATCGCAAAAGGAGCCAAATCCCTCTTTAGACATTATCATTTGACCTCCCATTGTGATTAATTTGGATGATGATGATGAGGTTGCTAAAATTGACAAGGAGGTACATAATGAATTAAATACATTGTTTTCCTCTTTTATGAGCTTAAACAATAATTCTCCCAAGAAGAGTGTTGAACATGGTGATGACCCTAGTTCGAGACTTGCTATTATCCCTTTGGCTGGTTGTCTACCTTTTGTATATGATGAATATGATTGGGATGCAAATGACTTGTTAATAGGTTGATTCACATGTTCCTTACTAGTCTTGTGCATTGTTTCTTTTTCTTTTGTGTGATTGCATGTGCATAATGTGATCCCCCATGCTATTCTATTTGATGTCTCTCTCTCTCTCTCTCTCTCTCTCTCTTCGTGACATTCCTCTATTTGTATCTACATTCTTCCCTATGTCGTAAATATTTTATCTTTTCATTTTTCTTGTGTTTTCCTTTCAGGGATGACACAAGGTGTCAAGACATTCATGTCTCTTGCATGTTGACCCAAAATATTTTCCTTTTATCTTGTGTTTTCCTTTTGGGGGTGATGCAAGGTGTCGAGATATTTAGGTCTCTTCCATGTTGACCCGAAAGGTTTTTTTTTTTTTCACCCTCTTTGTGTAATTCTTCTTGTTCTGTGAGCATTTGGGGAATGCTGATAGTTCTGAGCTCTCTAAAAACATTGTAGCAAGAACATACTAACCCTAAATCCATGGATCCCTTATGTGATTTTGGGATTTCATTATGGGGGAAACCCATTTTTCATGATGCAGCTTCATTTGGAAACATATGAATTGGCATAGGGCTTTCCGAATAAGCTCTCATGTCCTCTTATTGTTAGCATTTATCATTTTGTACTTTAAAGTAATTTCTCACAACATGGTGTTTAGCAATTTATTTAAAGTGGGGGCATACTTTGGAATTATTCTTTTGCATTCTTCATGTCTCATGGTGTAGTTTTCTTACTTCTTGTGATGCATCTTTCGCTTTGTGGTGACATTGGGTGTGATGTCTCTCAAGAGTGTGATCTCTCTTAGCATATTATATTCCTCTTAGCGACTTGATGCAACACACTACATCCCCTAAGTTGTGAATCTTTTATTCTTCAATTGGTCCTCTCTTGGAGACATTACACACGATGTTCCCTAAGTTAAAACCTTACATGAACTAAGCAAGACTCTTTTGAACTTTCCTTGTACACTATTTTTTCATTTATAGTTTCAGTTAAGCGGTCACCTTGCATAACACACTTTGCATGCCTGTGGAGCCATCTTGTTTGTTCATGAGTTTCAAGCATAAAAATCTTTGCTTGCCTCATGAAGCTCAAAGTTCATTGTTGTGTGGCACTTTATCAAAGTTATTAGGAGGTATAGCTTTGGTTGGGCTGAATGGGAACCCAAACTTAGGCGTGACTTTCCCATAGCCACTTGTTTGCGTGAGCACATATTGGCCGTGTATGTATGTTTCTCACCTTTTTGGATACTCACCCAACGAACATCCTGAAGTTCCATTGCCTCAAAGCGAGCATGCATCTTTTTCAGACAAACAACTTAAATCTGATCCACAACGTGCGAAACAAACGACAAAAGCTTGATCCGCCTCTTTTGTTTTGTTTTTCTTTTCTCTTTGTCTTTGGTAGTGTATGCTTGTGCCATGTTGTTTCTCATTATTTTCATGTGTTTTCTTTTGTGCTTATGTTGGTTTGTCATAGGATCCTAATCCTTGGGGCTTTATCATCCCTCTTGATCATTGTCATCCTATCTTACTGAAATTGGTACACTTAGAACCCTCTTGATGTGAGTTCATCTAATTTAGTGTGAGTTTGAAGCAAGTTCCTCCACTCACTAAAGTGGGGGTTAAATGTGGCAACAAAAAAAGTATCCCTCTATATTTTTCATGATTTTTTAGGCTTGTTAAATTGAGCTTAATTTTGCTTAGATTTAGTGTTGTAATGTGTTTAACACATTCACATTAGGTCTTGGGCCCTTGTAAACTAATTGTGCCTTAGTTAGGGTGTTGTAAAGTGTTGTACCACACTTTTTAATGCATCTATTCAAGGATAATCTAGACATAAACCAACATCCAATCATGGTTCATGTATTTTTGGATTGTATGGCCAATATTTAGTGATCGAGGACTCATACGCCACCTTGGGCATATATGTCCCACCTATGTTTAGGAGCCCCGATTTGGATTTCACATGAATATAAGCATTTCTTGGAAAATGTGTCCCATAGCCTAGCCTAATGGGACTCATATGCCACTTTTGGAGTATGAGTCCCATGTGGCTTAAAATTAAATTAAATTCAAATTCTTGGTGGGATTTTATTCTCCTAGATTTGATGTCGGCTTGTAGTGTTGTAATTTTGAGAAATTTAGCATAAACAAGTATAAATACAAGGTTATTTCACATATTTTCTCCTAGCAAGTTGAATAAGCATCCTTATAGCAAATTGGTTATTATAAGAGTTTACAAGAGCATTCAAGAGCATTCAAGAACCTTCAAGAGCTGATTATCAAGTGTTTTGGAGCATTATTCAAGTATCAAGCATCATGTTAAAGTCATGCATCATGTTTTGTTTTTGAGCCAACATTTGTGATGTAGGATTTCATGATTCAAGAAAATACTCAATTCAAGATCTACCACATTCAAGCAAGAGTCAAGATATACATCCATTGGATTGATTTCATACATGTTTGTAGCACTTTATTCCTAGGGTTGGCGAGTTGCAACATTACATTTTGTTCATTCATCGTTCCTCCTTTACATTTGATTTCATTAAATAAGGTTTGATTACCAAAACGGGGTTTGTCCAAGGAAAACCCATTTCCACTAACAAAACAACATTTTTCCCTCTCTTTTGTGTGCGATTTGAAGATCTAGGTTGAATAACATCTAAGGAGAAAGATTGGAAAGAAGTTTTAAAGTGTGCAAATTCGTCAAAGTTGTCACCTTGTTTAGAAGATCATTAAAAGACATCTACAGAGCAGAATTTAGCTATTCAGATTTAGAAGTTAGGTTGTGAAGATAAAGCAGAGATTGAAGAGAAGATTTAGATCTTGACCCTCTAAAAAATCCAAGCAGTATTGATACGCTAGTCTTGGTGTATGAGTCCTAGTCTAGTGATTTTTCCAGATTTTAGGTGTTCCAGACTCATTTTGCTAGATTTTTTTCTTTCCCAAAAACCCTAATCTGAGAGTAAATTGCACAACCTGGTGTATGAGTCCCAATTTGCATTAAATTTATATTTTTTAGCATTTCAAGTCTTCATCTAGGCTACTATAGGTTTCTAGGTGCCTCTCTTTGCTTCTCTAGTTTTCCATTCTATTTTTGCATTCATTTCTAGGTCATTTAGAAAGGTTTTGCATATCATTAGGTTTTGTCACTTGATCTTGCATGTTACTAGTCTTTCCAAGCCCTAGCTTGGAAGTGAACCTCTCTTTAGTCATTAATCATACCCTAGGAAACCCTTTAACAAATCTCTCTCCTCCATTACATCCTTGGATTGGGATCTCTAGGGTTTCCTTGAATGAAACAAGAGTGTGAAATAGGAACCCTATCTCCCCAAAGATAGAGAACCCCTCCTATTTTCTATTGTTTCAAGAATAAATGGTTTGTCTTGCATAGTAGGTTGTAAAACAAGTGGAGTAGCAAGATAGTATTTCAAACTCTCAAAGGCTTGTTTACAAACCTTGTTCCAATTAAACTGAACCTCTTTCTTAAGGAGTTGTGTAAAGGGTAGTGTTTTATTTTCTAAGGATGTTACAAAATGATGGATAGCTTTAATTCTTGTCAAGTGTGCAATTGGGAAATATTTTTAGTAGGTGGCATGTTAATGATAGCATCAATTTTCTTTGTGTCCACCTCAATGCCTCTATGAGATACTATAAAACCTAAAAATTTTCCACTATCTACACCAAAGACACACTTTTTCAAGTTCAATATCATGTTATATTTTTAATTTCGTTCAAATATTTTTTGAAGGATATTCACATTGTCTTGTCGAGTTAAAGATTTGGCTAGGATATCATCAACATAATCTCCCAAGATCTTGTGTATCTAATCATGAAATATCAATGTCATAGCTCTTTGATATGTTGTACTTGCATTCTTTAATCCAAAAGGCATAACAACCCAAAAAAATGTTCCCCAAGTTGTAGTAAATGTTGTCTTGTATTGATCTTGAGGGTTGATAAATATTTGATTATATCTAGAAAATCCATCCATGAATGACAACAAAGTGCATGTCCTGTAGTTGAATATACTATCATGTCAATATTAGGAAGGGGAAAATCATCTTTTAAAGATGCTTTATTAAAGTCACAAAATTTTGTACACATCCTAATATAATTATCAAGTTTTGTGACTGCAACAGTGTTCAAGATCCAAGGAGAATAATCAATAGGTCAGATAAAGCCAGCTTAAGGGAGTTTCTCAATCTCAACCTTAAACAATAAAGCTATCTTAGTATTCATCTTTCGTATCTTCTATCTCACTAGTTTAGCATCTTCTTCAAGGACTATGTTGTGTGTCACTATCTTACCATTGATTCCTGACATATCCGAATAAGTACAAGAAATGATTTTGTGAAAGTCATGAAGTAAAGTTGCATGATATTCTTGATCATCTTCATCAAGACACTCTCCTATTTGAATCACTCTTTCCTCATTAGTTGTATCCATTGATATGCTGATTGTATCTCCCAAAGGAAGTGTATTTTGTTTCAAAATTTTAGGATTGTATTCCTCTTTGTCCTTATTATTCTCATTACTTTCCTTCTCTTCATTTGCTTGTTTAGTACTAACCATAGCACATGTAACCCATATCTTTTTAGGAGTAAATGAATTATCATAAACTCCTGAAATTTCTTTCAAAGCATCATCATTTTCAAAGTATTCCAATGATTCTGCACAAGTTGCATCAATCAATTAAGGACACTTTAAAGTGAGAGTTGTCTTAGTGGAGTTACATATGACGGTGTTGATGTTGAGTGAGAGTGCTTGCGTTATCTTAGGACAATACCCCAAACCACTTTTTGTTTTTTGTGTGTTAGGCCCTATAGGAACACAAATGCCTTGTTCTTTCCTTCCACATCCTTTTCCATTATAACCAAGTTGTTTTATGAGCTCATAACCTCTTCAATAAAGTTTCTCCATCTCTTTCGGCTTTGGTGGTTGTTGGTAGTATATCTCATCAAAGTTTGTTGTATAGCTCGTGTCCTCTTCTATAGTAGATGAAATAGATATTTTTGAGTTTTCTTGCAAATTCTGCGTTGACATTACCATTGGTTGTTTTTAATTTTTAGCTTCTTTTGTTGTAATTTTGTATTCTTGGACCATAAATGGTGTGAAATCTAAGGAACCCTAATCATCTTCTAACAACTTAGTAACTTCATCAATGTTTTTCTCATATTCTTCTTTCATGGCTTCCACTTTTGTAGTTGATTTTAGTGCTTTAAAAGGATCTCTTCCTTCTTTGTCAACAAGCAAACCACTTTCAGGTTTAGGATAAGCTTTTAGTGTGTAAACCTTGTTTTCATAGACATATTTCATTATATGATGAAGGCTAGAGGGCATTCCATTCATCTCATGAATCCAAGGTCTCCCCAAGAGGAGAATATAAGAAATATCGTGAGGCATAACATGGACCAGAGTTTGTAATGTTACTTTCCTTACTTTAATAGGTAATGTGATGACTCCAATCGATTTTTTTCCTATATTATCAAATCTATAGATAGATAAAGAATCGGGTTTGATTTCACTCTATCCATATTAATATTTTCCAAAAGGCTCACACTACACACATTAAGGGTTGAACCATTTTCAACAAGGGTTTATTTAATTGCAATTTGATTAACATAGGCTATTATCATGAAAGCATCATTTCAATTT
This sequence comes from Sequoia sempervirens, assembly GCA_007258455.2. NCBI lineage: Eukaryota > Viridiplantae > Streptophyta > Pinopsida > Cupressales > Cupressaceae > Sequoia > Sequoia sempervirens. The sequence continues at coordinate 985,895,883 of VDFB02281492.1, forward strand.
TGAATTTCCAAGGAAGGCAACTTTCTTTGGTAAAAAACAATATCTAGATTTATCTCATTCATCCCTTGACCTAGCATTGCCACATCATTTGAACTAGTATTAGGAGAAATCATAACTTGTTGCAAGGCTATTTGAAGCATACTATGGTAATTTGGTGAAGCTTGAATAAGATCCCATAGGGATATCTCAACAAGAGTATTCTTAAGTTGTTCAACAAGATTATATTCCTTTCCACTATTCAAGGGTAAACAAGGAGTGCTAGGAAAGATAGGTTGAGTTAAAGGTAATGAAATTGGAGTCATTTGTTGTTGCCTATTGTTCCTTGTATTGTATGTGTGCGCAATGGTGTTGTAACCCATTTGTTGTGAAGCATTTTTATCATCAAGTGAAGGCTTGATTTAGGCGGTTCTAGGATAAGCACAAGTTTGTTTTGAACTTGAGGTCTTTGCAAAGGAGGGTAAATGATAAGTTGTAGTGTGATTGTGTTAACATCTTTGTGTTTCAGTTTTTCATGACAAGCCTTAGTGGATGAACCTTGCGAGATGAAGTACTCAAGGGCTTTATCTAACATATCAAAGTCATCACTACTAAAGGGATTGAGGGATAGGTTAACTTTGAAGAAGGGATTTGACATAATCAAATAACTATGCTTTCTCCAAGGGTCTTGTTTGATGTTTTTGATGTTTTTGTCTTTTGTTTTTATTTTTTAATGATTGAAAAATGTAAACTACCTTATGTACTACTACAATAATGCTAGAAATGCAAAAATCTAATGCTATTTATAATTGAAAAATGCAAGAAATTCTTTTCCAAATGTTGCAAAATCTAACTAGATGAACAATAAATTGAATGCAAAAGAAAACTATTTCAGGAAACTACTTCTCAGATCTAACAATAAAAACAAAAATGCCTACCAAAAACTAAAAATCACTTAGAATTTTTTGTTGCTAAATCTGTATAGGGACTCATTCACCATATGAAAAATGGGTCCCAGATTAGGACTGATAACAAGAACATTTAAATACAAATTGGACACTATAGATCACTCAAAATTTTGGATGAACATGTGTGTACAAGGACTCATTCGCCCTATGGCGAATGGGTCCCAGACTAGGGTTATCTGAATTTGAATTTTGTTTTTTTGAGTTCATCCCATATGTTTACTATTTTAGGTCTATAACAATAAATTTTGTAACAAATTTTCTAGATTTCAAGTCTCTAAATGAAATGTTGAATAAGATGACTAAATCTAATGTGCAATATGAATCTAAATGGTTGAATGATGATGTCAATGTTAACAAAATGCAAAACAAAGTCAGATCTAATGCACTTTTTCTAATTTTTAGTGAATATAAGAAATATAAACATGCAAATTTATCCTAAATGCAATGTTCACTAATGCAAAATGAAAGAGCCCTAAATGAGATACAAGTAATGCAAATCTAATGTAAACTAAGATCAAGGGTTTTAATGCAATCCAAATAAAAAATTAGGATGTTTAAAAGGTTGGGTTCAAAAAATGAATCATAAAAAAAGGGGGACTATGATATTACCCTTTTTTCTACTATTTCATTCAAGAAATGAGATTCAAACCATGAAGTGACTATCAACCCTAAATGGTGAGCCAAGTCAAAATTTTGGATCTTGTGATTTCTCCTTATGCAAGGACGGGGTAGTGAATCAAATCACACTTTGGGGAGAAGAACTTAAACGAGAAAAACAACTCTAAACCTAATTCTACAAGATGTAATGAAGAAATAGACCACAAAACAAAAAGAAAAGAGGGAATTTCTTGGAAAAACTGAGAATAAGGAATGTTGTGCACCTGATCAAAGCTTGTTGTTTCTGTATCCTTATTAGGGACTCATTCGAGAGGTGGTGAATGGGTTTTGGTATACTTGTCTAGGAGACTCTGAATCTAGAAATGAAGCTTGTAAACTCTGAAAATATGCTACCCCAAAAAACCTAACAAGGACTCATTCACTAGGTGGCGAATGGTTCATGGTAGGCTCTTTTGGAAAAATTTGAATATGATCTTGAAGTTCTAGATCTACAATTCCTTCCTGCCACTTGAAATCCCCACTTTCAGATCTAGATCTACTAATAATCTACAAATTTTTTTTGAAGTTTGATGGTGGATGGGAGTTTGCCTCAGTCAAACCCCAAGTTTGGTAATTAAACCTTGATGATAAATGAAAATCTAAAACATGAAATTTGTGTGCAATCCTAACCTTAAGTGTGTCTAAGATTAAGATATCTAATGATGCAAAGCAACCCTACCCAATTGTGTTAGAATATGATCCTAGAATGAAACATGAAAAATGAAAGAGAACTACTTTAGGACATCTCAAATCCCCTTAATAAGTCACAAGACTGATTATACCTCACTTTAGGCTACAAATAGAATGATAATAGAAGATGGAATCACTGAGGAGATAATTCATTCAACTTGATTTAATGTCTTGTGCATCTCCCCAAAACCTAGAATCCATCATGATTCTCCATAGGCATCTATCATCACTCCTTCAATAATGCTTGATCTTTGACAAAAAAATGAGCTTGAAGATTATAATGCTGCTCCAAGACTTCAATCTTGCTTGCTTCTTGAATACGAATGCTTGATCTCATGAAAATTCTCTCTTTTAATCTCTTAATCTTCTTCTAGTTTAAAAATAATGAAATGACCTTGTATTTATAGATAACTTAGGATTAAATCCCAAAATTCAAATAACACAAGCCAACATCAAATCTAGGATTTAAAATAATTAAAATGCCACTAAAAACATATTCGTGGGGGGGGGGGGCGCGGCGCGGCAGGTGGCAGTGGCCCTAAGTTAAGTGAGGACCCATTTTCCATGGGTGAATGGGTCCTAGCATGCTTAACTAGGACACAATTCAGGGGATGTGAAATGATATGCAAAAAGGGGGTCTTAAGACCTAGTGAGGACCCATTCACCAAGTGGCGAATGGGTCCTAGGTCACTAGCCTAGGACACATTCCTTGTAAAATTAATTGTTGTGTAATATTATTTAAGAGTGTTGGGTTTTATCCCTTAGAAAATAAAATAAATTAGGCTTGGATTTGAATTAAAGGGGCCAATTAACCTCAATTAATTAATAAAGCCCTAGATTAGTGTGAAAGTGTAAAGATACACTTTACAACACCCTAAATAAAGCACCATTAAGTCCATTTTATTATTAATTATTCATTCCCAAATTAATGTATATATAAATGTGTGGGAAGATCAAGGAATACTTGAATCTAAAATAATATTTTGATGTTACAAGATGGATCATCATGTAACATATTGTCATCATCCCAATTTTTTGGTTTTCAAATACTTTTAGTCATTGGGATTTTAACATGATATTGAGATGCCACTCTATTGGAAAGTGATTGATATATGTGGAATTAGAAATGAATTTTTTTTAATCCATTGATGTTGTATCAATGGAAGGGGCTCCAATTTTTCTTTTGGAACATATTTATTTTTATTTAGGACCCATATTGATTTATTAACACCAAAAATTACTTTGATGTTCTTTATTGAATATAATAAGGGAATCTTCCTTACTTTGGTATGCATGTGGAATATTTAAAAGTAATCCTACCCACTTACATATAAGATGGATAATTTAGATTTCATTTCATAACAACTTAATTTTAAATAAGATTATGATAGAAAATACAAAGATGAAACTACTATAATCCAATTTAAATATTAAGTACAAGGTTTGGGAGATTCTATGTCTAAATGAACTAAAATACAAAATGCATATAAAAAAATAGAGTTTATGCTCTTAGAAAATGATTGATGTGATGCAAAAATTAGACAATAATATAAAAATTAATATAGTGTAATTTTATTCTAAACAAAGATTTTTTTGACTTGGGCATTGTTGTAGGGAAGAGATGAGTATATAACTTGTAAGATACAACTGGCCATTGGTGCCTAAGAACTATGCCATCTTAAAATTTGTGGAGAGCTATTGGATATAAATCTATTCTTAGTCATGATTATAAAATTTGATATATTTCTCTATATTTGAGATATATTAAGTTAAAGTTGAGGAAAAGGGGGAAAATGGTGTGATATTAAGGCTACTTCCTTTGTTAGACTCCTAGGTGACCAGTACATATTCTAACTTAAAATAGCACTATAGAAATATACTTGAGTATGTACAAACCTAATGATGATGAGCATATGGTGTATACAAAAATTTATTGATCACATGCATAAACACTAGGGGATGAACTATGAAAGTGTGGTGTGTGTAATGAGAGAGTGAAAATAGGGAAATAAACATTACAAAAGGGGAATAATAGAGATAGAAATTGATTTAAATCTTGTTAGGTAAGTCAATGGCTTCAAGGATGAGAGGATAAAATCATGTATATGGTTTCCCATAAAGAGGAACAAAGGTTTGGATTAGATAATGACTTTAAAGTGAAGAAAATAATAAATAATTCATTCGTGTGGTGGCTCTAGGGGCTTTAAAACCTTAGTCCTTAGATCTCTTTCTTCTCGCCTTGATTTTTAATGGAGTATCATCTATCACTTATAAATGTAAAGTGCAAGGATCACTCGCTAAATTTTACATTTACACGGTAATGTTTAAAATAGAGGGTGAAACTTTTGTAGTGAATTTCCAACAAAACAATTATTAGAAATGTACTAAGGACTATGATCTATGTTTTACCCTTTCTTGTTAGAACACAATGTTATTAGGGGTCATATCCTTATAAAATTTATAAATTATTCTAATATAAGTTTATAAAAACTAATTTTATAAAGTATATACTAGATTTAATAATAAGTAATCTAATAACTATTAAATTATTAAATTTTTATGAATGGTTTCTTTGAATAGGTGTGACTAATATTACCCCTAGAGGTATTTTTCCAACCTCTCTCTTATATTTAAGGAGGTTCTTTCTCATTTGAGTGTAGGTAAATTTGGATATGTATAATGATTTATATCATTATGCACATGATACCTTATTGGCCATATGGAAGTATGCAAAGGACTGCCCCCAGATTTAGTTGATTTTCCAATATATTATTCTTTGTATGTGTTTTTATAAAATGATGCTTTTGTAAAAAGGTTTTCCCATGTATATCTTATGTAATGTGTAAAATCGATACTTGTATGATACTCATTTTATTTATTTTCTAATTTGTTTATAATTATTAGAATCCTAAAATCCTAATTTATAACATTTCATCATAGACATTGGGAGCTAAATTAGTACATGTTTGTTTGACGATTCAAAATTTCTTTGTATCTAAAGAAACTCATTTGAACATCAAGGATTAGCATGTGATATTTGAATAGACTAAGAATTTACAGGAAATGTTGCTTGGAATATCTAGATCTAGATCACAAAAAATAATACTTATTACTTTAAAATTCACATCTAGATCACTTGCATGCTTCCTTGTTATCTACCAAAAATTACCTAAAGTGACAAAGTCATTCATTCAATGGGGTTAATCAATTTTTTTTTGAACCCTCACAATTGTTCATAATCTCCTTAAGGAATTTTTAAATATCACAAGTCCTTGCATGTTTGTAAGGCAAATGTATAGAAGTGAAGAAGATCCCAAAATTATATACCTTGCCTTGATTAATACCCTGCACTAGTTATCAAATCCATGTGGTGTGAGATTGGTCCTATCATAAAATTGATTAAACAAAATCAAACTCTGTTAGGAATTCAGGAATTATCTACACCCCAACATCATTAATTTCTTATACTATAATGAACCAATTCTATACATCTTTATTTCAAGATTTACATTTTGTTTTGAATATTCACTTATTACAACTATTTATTCTTAACTAGTATTAATTGATCTAAATAAATTTATTCTTATTTTTTGTGTATTCATTTAATTAAGCTATATTAACATAGGAAAAAAAGTTTCTCTTTACATAAATAGGGGATATTATTAAACACAATGAAAGATGAAATTGGATTTGAATAAATGATTAGTAAATTATTTAAATTGAAGGCATATATGATGTATTGATGTCTTCCTTGCAACCATTGATAGAATTATATTCAAACCTTTTCATGTTCTCTAAAGTATAAAATGTGAATTTACCATAGTGCTAGGCTCCATGATTACAATTTTTAAATTTAAAAATGAGATTTGACAAAAAATTAAGCATAACTGATATGAATTGATTTGGATTAATTTATCTTGTACATGTCATGATCAATCCATTGGATTCATTTTTTTACTTTCAATGTTCATTTATTACAATTATCTATTCTCAATTAATATTAATAAATTTAAATTAATTTATTCTTATTTGTGTGCATTCATTTAATTAATCTAGATTAACATAGGAAAAGAGTAAGTTTCCTCTTATAGAAATAGAGGATACTATTAAACACAATGGAAGATGAAATCAAAGTAAATAAATGATTAGTAGAAAATCTTAAATTGAAAGTATATATGCTATATTGATGTCTTCCTTGCAACTCTTAATAAAATTATATTTCAAATTTTTTCATATATTTTTTGGTGGGTAAGGGTAGCTAAGCTGCAAATATTATATTAAAAAGAAAATTTATATACCTTTATGGCGACAACAATCACAAGGATCAACTTAGGTCATGAATTTTCACAATTTGAAAATTTAGCTACATTTTTGGTGTGGGAATGAAGAAGCATGTTGAAAGATCCTTCATTTTTCTTCCTTCCCCTTTTTACAACTATCCAATCTCCTACTTCATTCCCACTATTTATGGCAACTTCTTTTTCCTCTAGGGAATTTCTTTCCCACTCAAGGGACATGATTTCTGAATTTTCTATTTGGACTTTCGATTTTACATTTTGTTTGAGGTCTGATGAGGACTTATCACCTACCCCTATTAAAAGAGGTGAGCCACCCACATCCCCAAGAGATAAGGTAGGTAGTGGGATCTATGGACACCCAACCCCATCTGTAGTTCTTCTTGGATTATATCGCCTTTAGCTTCTTGGCAAGTATTGGAGTCAACTTTTTCTACCGAGTAGTGATGTATGACTACATCTGTCCACCGTGTGGCTTGATTCTCATTTTTTTGTTTGAAGCAATTGGCTGCAATGCGAGTAGCCTTGAAGCATCTACAACAAAAAAAAGGAAAATCCTCATAATCCACCATTTCTGTCCAACACTTATCAATAGTTTTGAGAGTTAAATCTGTTAGCAACTCTTTTGTGATATCGATCTCTACTAAGATGTGAGCACATGTAGTATGTAGGTAATGTTTTGAATCCTCATCAACATCTGGAAACTTTCCCAGTGAATTACTTATAGCTTCAAAATAAGAACCAAACCAAAATTTAAATGATTAAGTAATCTTAACCAAATTGGATGGCTATAAACAATTCAAAGGTAGGGTTGAATGCAGGATACCATGGTTTCAACATAAGCAAATGGTCCTTGCAACTCCATTGGTAGTCATAGAGACCTTTGTCATGATTCAGAGCATTTTCAAACCCCACTACAAAGAAACACCATGTACATGGATAAATCTAGAGACCACCCTCCAAAATTGGTTATTGTGTCTCTGAGATCCATTTGTGAAGTTTGGAGAGGCTTGGCCAAATACCTCTAAACCTACCAATCAAACCCTTCTGAAAGAAAAAAGGCTTCATTTTCTGCAACCTTGTACATTATTTTCTCTCTTAAAACCATGGTAGGGGAGGCATCAGAGCAATGGAGGGGATGAATAGCACGATGGGGGATAGGGTTGGTTGTTGTTTGCGAGAAACTCCCTGCCATAGATTGAATAGACGAGGCATGAACAAAACCTAATCCAGGTTGAACACCCAACCCAATCTCAATGTAGGGATTCAAACTCATTCTCCATTGTTCATACCCATCAGAGTCACACCCATCGAACTGTCTGTAAGATGCCCTATCCACAAAAGGCAGGTGCAACTTCGATGACATGACAAGAGCTCTTCTTATTATTTAAAATTTTTTTTTTGAAGCTTTTTGATATTCTCTAAGTGAAGGCTTTAATGCTCCATGATTGCAATTTTTAAAATTAAAAAAATGAACTTTTGACAAAAATAAAGCATATCTCATATGAATTGGTTTGGATTAATTTATCTTGTCCAATAACGATGAATCCATTAAATTCAAGTTCAAATTCACATTCGTGTGGGAAAGAGGGCATAGTTTGCAACGAAAATCACCGACTCGACTAATTGAAATGAATACGAAGTCGTCGAAATGACCGGCAGATATTGTCTGTAGAGTCCAGTCTAGATATAACCAGAATGTTGAATAGCAAGTAAACACGACAGATCACCTTAAGAAAAAAGGAAAGAACGGTTCAACGCAGTAAAAATCCCCGACATGAGCGACTCCCGTTCTAAGCAGAAATTCCACGCGGCAGTGTCATATTCAATGGCGAGTATTCCAGCGAGTCGGAACCTGCGGAAGGAAATGTGTGTCGTACACGACACGGCGAGGAAATGTGTGTCAACCGAGGCGGCTGCTGAACAATTTCCGTTTGATCCAGAAGAGAGCTATATAAGGACCCCCAATCCCACCAACATAAGCATATAACTCATTCCAAGCCATGGAGAGTAGCGGAATTAGAGCGGCCTCAATTGCCTTTGTACTTGCTCTGCTCTGGAGCGGAGGATCTGCGGGAAGCATAAGCGTATACTGGGGCCAAAATGGCAACGAAGCCTCTCTTGCCGACACCTGCTCAAGCGGCAACTTTGCATTTGTGATTCTCTCGTTTCTGACCACGTTTGGCAACGGGCAGACACCGGTGCTCAATCTGGCAGGCCACTGTGATCCCGCCTCGGGAACATGCAAATCCCTCAGTAACGACATTACCTCCTGCCAGTCCAGCGGCGTAAAGGTGTTTCTCTCCTTGGGCGGCGCCTCCGGAAGCTATTCGATCGTCTCCGCAGACGACGCCCAAAGCGTGGCCACCTATCTGTGGAACAACTATCTCGGAGGGCAGTCGGACTCCAGGCCTCTCGGAGACGCCGTTCTAGATGGCATAGACTTCGATATCGAAGCCACGGCGGAGCACTGGGACGATCTGGCCAAGGCCGTGTCCGCTCTTAGCACCTCCTCCAAGAAGGTCTATCTTAGCGCAGCTCCGCAGTGCCCCTACCCTGACGCCTCGCTCGGAACGGCCCTGCAGACGGGTTTGTTCGACTACGTTTGGATCCAGTTTTACAACAACGCCCCCTGCCAGTATGCCGATGGGGATGCTTCTAATCTGGTGAATTCGTGGAACCAGTGGACCACGTCTGTTACCACCGTTCAAGCACAGGGTTTCTTCCTGGGCCTTCCCGCTTCCTCTGCAGCTGCTGGCAGTGGCTTCATTCCTGCAGATACACTCATCTCCAACGTGCTGCCTCAGATCAAGACCTCCTCCAAATATGGAGGAGTTATGTTGTGGTCCAAGTACTACGACGAGCAAACAAATTATAGCTCGTCCATTAAAGCTTCTGTCTGATAAAATTCATTTCAATTCCTACGCCTAGCCTACCAAATAATAATGAGGCCATCAATGTAGTAACGTTTAAAATAACACTTGAGCTTAGGTAATGCTCATCCTGATTTTCTTCAAATCTCTGAAAGCTTTTAAATTCTCCATGACAGTGGCATGCAAAATTTGGTTTCTCGTTTAAATATTATGATTTTGCTTACGAATGTTTCTCTCCTTTCATGCTTAATTATTGAAAACCATATCCAATCCAAAGTGTTTCATTGGCAAAGATCAGCACAAACCTGGTCAGGTTAGGCAGGTGGGTTATGACTCGCATTTAGTTTTTACTAAATTTTTAATAGGATTCTTTTTCAAAGCTGGATGGAAATAATTGGATTATATAAATATTGATATCTTTTTCTTAAATAAACAAATTCAAATAAATTATAATATAATAAGTATATATTTAAATTACGAATCATAATTGAATAGGGGATCAAATTGATCAAAATCACTCCGCCAATATTTCAAAAAACTTTATTTATTTACAAAGTAATGTTTAGATCCCTCTTTTGTATACGCTTCAACATTTTAAATATTTTCCAACTAGATTTACTTATTAAGAAATAGAAAAACGAAACAATTTAATTTATTTTCTTACACTAAAAAATAAGATAATATTAGTGAAAAGAGATGATTTTTTTTATATAGATTAAATTAAATATATGAATTAAGCACAAACAATATAGATTTATTACTATTAGACCAATAAATTATTTTCTAAAATTATCAATAGATTGTGGTACTTAATATTGGAAATAATGATGGTTAATTATTATTGATGGCATCAAGAATAGAGTTGTGAAGGTGAAACAAATAATTCTTACTAATTGATGAATCTATTAGACTTTGTGCAATCTCAAAAAACTTGTCTAAGCATAATCCAAGTCCCTTTTAATCCAACTATAATAGGAAAGACATAATGTGAAAGAATGAATTGTGACCCATACAAATAAGTTGGCCTATAGTTGTAGTAGTAACGCATAGCACCTTCACCTTTTATGTGTCTAATTATATCAAGATAATATTTTTTTAAAAAAAAGGAGATTATTGGACTATTACAGTCCAGTTCTCCTAACTCAATCTCACTTTTTGGTTAGATATTATAATTCTAAGAAAATGATTGAAGAAACCATTCTTAGGAAAGAAGATAGCCCATATGATTTTGACACAAATTATGATTTATTTTATCCCATTGGTCATTAGTGTAATTGATATATTCTTTTTAGTCCCAAAAACCTAGTTTGATAATAAGTGCACATTGAATATCTTTAAATACCAAGAGAGAAATAAATTACACAAATATATATTAGTTTTTCTCATAACAACTATTAGAAAAAATGATGGAGTTTAATTGAAAAACTAGGAATTTTGGTTTTCTAGGTCAATCCCTAATGACATCAAATTTACCCTAGACATAAAAGTGCTAGTTTTGAGGTAATGGACAAATGTGTAGAAATAACTGTAAATACGGGTACAATAAATTATTTGTACATGAAAAATATATGGGAATGTCCAAAAATGGGAATGGGATAAGGCCTAATGTGTGGAAAAGTGTGTAATAAATGAAATAGATAGGGATATGCATTGGCTCATGAGTGTTCTTTACACAAGAATACATCACATCTTAATATGTAATTGTATTAATAAATTCCATATAAATAGGCCCAAAATTGAATGGGAATTTATATTGATATGCAAATTTAACCATTACAATTTTCTCCTATTTTGAGGTGAACATGAATTTGAAATGAGCATGTGTTTCAAAGTATATGAATAAAACATGAAAAATAAATATTCAAACATTTTAAAACGATATACTTGGTCCATTTATAGTCATGGATAATTATTATATTTTCTTGTTCTGTCTATAACATCTCTACTCTATAGGTAACTACAAATTAGAGGAAAATATGAAACGATTAGTTTCTATAATACATAAGTAAAATAGACACAAATAACAAGTAAATTTAATTATCTTAAAAAATGAGAAGTAGAGAGATAGAAGGGATATAAATTATCTATATAAAGAGTGATGAAAAGTACTTTATTTGATTGTGGCAATATGTTAAAACACATTCAATACAACCATACAACTTCACTTAATTATGAAAAATGTGATATGCCACATTCAATACACCCATTTGACCCCACTCAATATTTTTAATGTAATGTAAATTTTTTGATACAACCATGAGAATCTAATCAATGTTAAAAATACATGATAAAAATTTACTAAATTTCTTGCATGAAATATGGTGAATCTCTACTTCATGTAGTAATATAATAGAACTTTGATCAATTGAAAATGTGTAATGCAATCAAAATCCATCTAGATATGGTGGTGAATCTTTGTGTATCACAATTCATTAATTAAAATATCAATCATAGCAACATAATTAGTGATAATATATTCTTCACATTCAATTAGTTACATTCCATCAATTTGAAAATATATTGAGGGAGAGGGAAAAATTATACATGATAAAGTAACAAAATAATTTGATCATAGATAATAATACAAGTATGTATTTACAATAAATAAAAATGTAGTGATTTTCATGATAAACATTAACTGATGACTAGACAATCCATGTCAAAAATAACCATGGAAGCACATAGGTAATTTAAAAAATGCAAAATATAACATAATGTGACAAGAAAACAATTTTTTTTTTAATGGTAGTGTAAGTGCAAAGTTGGGTTCACTTTTAGAGGAAGTTTCAAGTTTAAAAAAGCCTCAACAAGAAGAGAAACCTAAAATGGGCACTCGTTTAGGCTTGATTTTTTGAACCTAAATTTTTAAAATAGGTACATGTTTTGTTTTTTAAAGTTATCTTGTAAATAAGATAAGGTAATGATAATAATCAAGGTATATTTGTTCTCTAATATGTGAAAATCATGAGGTAAGGATTGCTCTAAAGAAATATAGTAAGTTTGTAATTAGATAGAAAGATAAATGTTTAAGAACAAGTGAATAAAATACAATCATGAAATACTGTATGAATTAGATTTCCCCTAGGGTAAATAACATAAAAATATAAGCCTCATGCAATTAGATGGTTGATGGTGATTATGGATTCAACTTATTCACTTCTTGATATTTAAACTATGCTTCATTTTATATACTTCTAGTTATAGATTGGAAAGTGTTTAGAATATCATAAAAACAAACTTATGATTCATGAATACATTTTAATCTCTCACATTCTAATTTAACATGTGCTTGTATGTGAGGTTTGAGGCTTGATTTAGTTGTCCAATTGGTCAAGGCACCAATTTGTAATAATTTTACTATCCATCACCATTTGTAATTCATTTTAAAATTCTTTTTCTACCATAGTATTAGCTTCAACCCTACATATGTGTTTTTTGGTAAGGTGTGTCAACCTTACTCATAACTTTGAGTAACTAAAAAATTTATTTTGTAAAAAATGAAACGTAAAAACATAATTTCTATGCTATAGACTTTATTTAAAAAATATATATATATATTTTTGAATTGCTTGGCATCAATCTTAGGATTCATGATGAATAGATCTTTCAAATATTTATAATTTAAAAGTAAAGGGCCCAAAAATCTCTCAAATTTTCTTTTGTGGCCTTCTTTATTTGAAATATAAATGTACTGTAGTAAAATGCATACCCTTGCTTTTTCACACTTGTTTGGGCCCGCCTTGTGTTATTTATGCTTCTTTATGGCTTAATTGGTCCTATTTTGCATCCACAAGCCTAATAAACTACATACTTTTATGGAAAATCTTGAAAAACATCAAAAGTTAATGATCATTTAATGATTTTGTTTGTGTCCCTAATTTGTGGAGTGGGACTAAAACGCCACCTAGGGCATCTTTGTCCTCCATGGTCTTGAGACCCTAATTTTGAATGTACCTGAAAAGGTCCCTTTTTGGAGTCTATGCCCTGAGATTTGAGGCTTGGGACTAAGACGTCACCTAGGGCATCTTAGTCGTCCTTGGCTTATTTTTAAGATTTAATTTCAAATTCTGGCAGGATTTAGCCTCCTTTAATTAATGAATTCATATGTCAGCTTGGTATGATGTAATTTTAGGATATTAAGCATGAATAAATATAAATACAAGGTTCCTCCACTCATTTTCATAACAAGCATTCAATTATTCATTCCTAAGGAAAGTTTATGTAGTCAAGAGTAATTCATCAAGTATTTGGAGCCATCATCAAGATTAAAGCATCATGTCAAGGGTTTAGTGCATCCATTTATGTTGTTGAGCCAAGATTGTGGAGGTAGCATTGAAGATCTATTTGCAACCATTGTTCATGTCATCATATCCAAGGATCCAAGATCTACATTCTTCATGGCCACTACATGGTAGATTGCATATTTTCTTCACAAGACATCATACAAGGTGGTATCATTTATATATTTTATATTTCGTGCTTCATTTCATTCACTTCATCATTTGGTTTAATTACCAACAAGGGGTTTGACCAAGGAAAACCCCCATTCACTAACAACCAACAAGTTTTCCCCTTCTTGTATATTTGTGATTGCAGATCTAGCTTGAAGACTTGAAGATCCTTTAAAGTGCAAAGTTGCATTGCAAAGTTGTCATCTTCATGAAAACTCACCTACATGCTAGATCTGGAAGTTTCAGGACTTTAGATTTGAGGAGAAGCAAGTGGAGAAATTAAAGCTTAGGATCACATTCAAAGATTTTAGAAAATCCAAATGGGACTAAGAAAATAGTAAGGGCATCTTAGTACTCCAAGTGGAATTTTGTAGAGATTCTTTTGGATCCTATTCCAGCATATGAAGATTTTGCATCTGCCCCAAAAAATAGCAGTGGGACCAAGACAACAGGGTGATCCCACAAAGCTGGTTTACAATTTTGAGGTGATTTTGATTTTTGCTGAAATCACATATTTTTAGAAAATATAATGATTTAAGACTTACAAAGTTCCATTTAAAGCATTCCAATAGAAGAGGGTTTGATTAAACTACCTTAGATCAAACCCCCTTGGATAGAACACCACTAGTTTTAAACCATACCTATAACATAGTCTCCTTTACACCTATCAAAATGCTGATAAAAAGCCACTTTTGATTTACCTTTTGGGTGATCAAATGAATTCATTTAAAAATTATTTTTGTAAGTATGTAGTCCTTATTATAAGCTTCCCAAAAAGTATAATCTTAAATAAATTTAATTTAATTATTATATTTACTTTTTATTTCTTGTGAATGTAGGTTTTTCACCAAAAATCAAGTTCTCTGTTCTACACATGTGGAAAAATAGAATATTATAATTTTTTTTTGAAAAATATTAGTGCACCAGATATTGAAGTCTTCGATTGAATAAAAAAATAAATTAAATTTTGATACATACAAAAAAAGTTAAGTGTTATATGGTCTGGCTATGTCTGAATTGTAATTGGTTTGACTTCGAAACTTGATCAAGGAAAAAATATTCAATAAAACTCTATAAAACCAATTGGAAGCACTAAATATCATAGTTACAAATCTAAATTAAAAAAAATTAGAATTTTATCCTTCATAGAAAAAAATTATGTGTTATACAGTGAGCGTCACTCCTTAAAAATGGCGTTTACTGAAAAAAACTAGTTTTTGAAGGAGACAGAAAGAGAAGTGCAATCTGATTCCAAAAATTTAGAAAAAAATATATTTAGAATCTATAGAAAAAATGCCACAAATCACTAGTTTGCATCATCTTCAAATTCCTCATGGTTTAGCCACTATAGGTGCCCAAAAGTGAAGATTTAGTTAGAAAAAATCAGTTCAGTGTCTAGTTTGGCCAAAAAATGTAAACCAGTATTGTGGGATCACCTAATAGTAAGGGAATCTTAGTCCTCTATAGCACTTTTTGACAACATTTTTACATTTCTAAAATCCTCATTACATTTCTAGACTTCCCAGGTACACATACCCTAACTTGGTGTAGCTTAATTTCATCATTTTCACTCATTATTTGGCTAGCATTGCTTGATTTTGTGAGTTGAATGTATATTTGTCTTTTCCAATCTTTTTCTTGGTGGTGAACCCCTTAAATCTAAAATAACCCCTTCCTAGGTCTTCCTTGTTGAGAATTTACTCACCTTGTAAGGTTGATAGTCAATCCAATTAGGAATCCTAGGACATTATTAAATGTTAGTTGGAGAAAAGTGATGTTCTATGTCCATTTTTCAACTAATCATTTTGGTGAACCTGACTTCTTGAGCATTCATTTTCTGATTTGGAGTCCATAAAATCCCTAGATCTAGGTTGCATTCATTTCATCTTACATTAGTGAAAGTGCATCTAGGGTTTCTTGCATCTTGCATTAGTGAAAGTGCATCTAGGGTTTCTTGCATCTTGCATTAGTGAAAGTACATCTAGGGTTTCTCACATTTGCATTAGTAAAAGTGCATATAGGTTGCATTTTTTCTTGCTTGCATAATTTTATCTCATTGAAAAATTGAAAAGTGCATTGTTCATCACCCTAATTGCATTTAGGAACATTGTTATTGCATCCAATTAAAAAAAAAATTGCATTCACTTTTGCATCCAATTGCTTCTCATTAGTTACTTTTTCTTGCATTCATTTTCACAATTCGCTATTTCCAAAAATTAGGTCCCTGGGTAGGCAATCTGGGAACACTGAAATCACCTTAGCATTTGCTATTTTACTGAAAAAAAACTTCTCTTGGGACAAAAATGACCTTACTAGCATCTTAGTCCCTCTTAGGGTTTTGTCCTTAGAATTCTATCTGAGTTGATTCCATTCTATTCCAATTTCTAGAACCTTCAAATTCCTTTAGTAGGACCAAGACACCCTTACTGGTGTCTTAGTCCCTATTGAGTTTCAAGTTGTAGTTTCTAGGGTTTAAATCTACTTTTTTGTGCTTTTGTTTGCTACCATTGGTTACTTGTTTCAGTGGGTTGACTTTTTGTTTCATGAATTTTACTAAATCTAGCTTAAATGGCTTCATTTCATTCATTACTCAATTCCAAATTTTCATTTACAACATTCCATTTTCAAATCATTACATAGTGTAATCAGAAAATTATCTTGCTTGAAAACTAAAAATTGCATTTCCTTTTAAGTCTTTACATTGTATTTTAAGTTTGCATAAATTACTTTTCAAAAATTCTAGTTTTATTCTTCTAGAAGTTTAGAAATAAAAAGTTAGTCAATAAGCATTTTGGTAATTCATTCAATCTATTCCCTAGTTATGAGAGTCTCTTAGTGCAAGAGAGTGAAAATTTCAATGTTTTCCTTAAACTTACACCCCCTCCTATTTCTCCTATTTGTGAGGATGATGTGTTAGAAGAGAATACAAACTTAGATAGCCATGATGATCATAATTGTACTTCTCTGGATACCTCTCCTTTAGTGACGAAGGTATCTTGGCGAAAGAAGATACAATCATTGAGAATCATGAAGGTCTTGATTTCCCTTCTCCTTGGGAAGATAGTATAACAATAGAAGATGAATTCATTGCCACCACTTTACTTATTTAACAATCATCTCCCAACACCCCCCTACTTGTGAGAATGCTTTAGTGAATAAAGATCTACAATCTTGAATGATCATGAAAAAAAATTTGTGAGAAGGATATGTTGGTATCAAGAGATCCAATGATTGAGAGTTATACCTTTATTTATCTCCTTCCTAATGTTCCTAACATTTTGAAGGGTCTATTTGAACAAGAGGATCCAATCATTGGCACACATGAAAATAATAGTTGTCCTTCCCTTGACATCTCCCTATTTATGATGAAGTTGCTTTACAACATCTAACCATGAAATGTGATGAACCTCTTGTTTGTCACTTTCCTAAAAGCTCTCCTACTAGGGTAGAAACTATGGCACAAGAGAATGGGACCTTAGAGAAAAAGGATAAAGTCATGAACAATCATAACAATCAAATAGAGCTTCTCCTAATATCCCCACTATTGATGAACAAGAAAATTCAACCATTGATAACTCCCTTACATGTGATGAAGTCATTTTAGAAGAACCAACCCTTGAATGTCAAGAACATTTGGTTTGTAGTTCTCCTAAAAACTCTTCTACTAGGGAAGATATAACAGAGGAAGAAAATGAGAACATTGATAATAGTAATTCCTTAAATGAAGATGATGAAGTGACATTTGATCATGAAAATAACGATAAGAATTCTGAGTTTATGCACATTAGATATCCCTTGGAGTACTCTCCCAAGCCTAAAATTATCATTTATCCACCCTTTATACGCATAAAAATGCTCATGTCTATAATCCTGACAATTAATTAAATATTTATTATTTAATTAATTTTTTTAAAAATCCTCTACATATGATTAAATTTAATTAATTTAATTATATTGTTCACTTATTTTATTCTTCCTTCATAATTAAATAAATTTATTTTATTTAATTATTTTCATACATCCACTTAATTATTTAAATAAATACACTTTATTTATTTAAATTAATTATCACTATTTGAATTTAAATTAAATCTTTTGATTTAATTAAGTTTAAATATTTCTCTTTCTTCTATTTAAATTCTTCTTCTAATTAATTAAATAATTCATTTAATTAATTTCATAAATGTGATTTAATTAAATAAACCTTATTTAATTAAAGATTTTATGCTTTCTTTCTAAATCACAACTAGATATTTTATTATCTTATGTTTTCTTCTCATATCATAATTAAATATTTTATTTAAATATGAGATCTTCTGCTTTTATCAAAAATCTTGATTAAAGCTTTCTTCTTATCACAAACTTTCTTCTACTTTTAAAAGCTTAATTAAATATTTCATTTAATTAAGAAAAAGCTGAATTTCATCCACAAATAAATAATTGAAATTTTAATTCATTATTTATCAGCTTTTAAATCTTTCTTTTATTCTTTTAAAGAAAGATGATTTCTTATCTTCTTATCTTCTTCTCTTTCGTAAAAATAGAAAAAGCTTGTTTTCTGTTTTTCTTCCATTTTCTCTTTAGTTTCATCCATCTTCGACCATTTGATTTGTCAAGAATTATCATAGCCATTGATCATATCAACCAATCAGAAGCTTTTGAAAACTCTATAAATACAACCTCTCACAATTCATTTAGGGGGTTGATTCTTAAGTATCCTCACTTTGTCAAAATTATTCTTCAAATATTCTATCTTTCATCCATCATTCTCCTTCAAAACCTTTATCACATCGTTATGCTGCAGAATTGAGCGACCAACATTCCTCCAACAATCAACCTTCGAAATCTTGCATCCTTGTGCAAGTGGAGAAGAGCCATGGAGATCAATCAACACTAGTTTGAAAATCAGTTTGCATGCTATTTGTTTATTATTTTTATTTTTCATTCTAGTTTGTACTTCATGGTGCTTGATAGGATTTAATTTGTTTATTGTCTTCAATGCATTTAAACTCTTTGATTTTATCTACCTATCTACATTTTGGCGCCCACCGTGGGGCCTTGCCCCATTTTTAACATTTATTTGCAGGTTTTATGATAGGATTCGCGTTTTGGAATTTGGAATTTTGGCAAAATTTTCTATTTTAGTGCATCTGAGAATTTTTTTAGCACATATGGGGTCTGTTCTAGCGCATTTGGGAATTATTTAGCATTCTAGATTGTTTTAACGCACTTTGGCTTATTTAGCATTTTGGATTGTGTTTTAGCGCATCCGAGAGCTTATTTAGCATCCTGGATTGTGTTTTAGCGCATACAGACAACATTTTCATAGGAAATCTTAAAATGGTCGTATCTTGGTCATTTTTTGGTCTTTTTAAGAGTTTTTTTTTTGAAATGGGGTAGAATTTCATAAGCTATCTAATGGTGTAAGTTTTTATCAAATTTTACAGAGTTACAACTTTCAAATTCTCACATATTTGAAAAAAAATTGCTTGTTTTGGGATTTAATCACACTTTTGCTTACATGCATGTGTTTATTCTTGTCTTGGTGACTTTTTGGTGAATCATATGGAGCTAGAAAAGCATTGGAATCAGTCACAACATCAATTTGGAGAGCGAAAATAACCAGGTGTACTCGTTTCATCCTTCATCTCTTAATCTTGTTTGTCACATCTTTCAATTCGGGACATAAAATCAAATCTTGTTTGATCACATCATTGTAATTGGTTTAAAAAAAATCTTGTCTTCAACCACATTTCAAAAATTGGGTCTAAAATTAATCATTGTCTTCCATCACATCTTGATTTGGGATCTAAAAAGAATGAGTGCTTCATTGTTTTCTTCTAAACATTTCAATTTTCTAAAGGGAAATTAATCGCTGTGAGTGTGAATCAAGTGTGTGTGTCTTCCAAAACACCTCACTTGGTTCGCTTTTGTCAAACCCTTTTTAGGAGGCTTGCTTGGAGCACACACCCCTCCAAGGGACGACCTCAATCAAAGTGTGAATCGAAAGACACACTTGTTTGGAAGTTGGAATCTTGTCACTCTGAGCTAAACCCCAAAGAACTTTATACCTTTGGGAAGTGAAGGTGAAGGGTGGGTTACCCCTTTCTCCCAGCTTATTGGCAGAATTTTTCTTTCAAATCATTCCTTAGTCAACCTTGTGCAAACTAGCTTGAGACTTAATTGACCATACCCCACTTGACTAGTCATAGGGCTTGTTGATGTGTCTTTCATGTGTGTTTGTTTAATAATCATTATTACATTATTCAAATTTCAAAATTCAAACTTGCTTATGTGTCTTGCGTGAGTGATTTATGGTGTGTACATGTGTGATCATTCATTTAAATATTGCCAAATCAAGCTAAACACCAAACACATAAAGACAAGTCACTTTACATGTTCTTCCAACACATTCACATCATATCCATTTCATCCTAATCAATTCAAGTCATCCAATCTAATCATTCCACATCATCACCATCACCACTTGTCAAAATGGTCATAATCATAAACAAGCCCAATCCTAAACCTAAGCCCGAGATCATAATTCAAGGAGTCCCTTTCTATAGTCCAAATAATGAAACAAAACCAAAACCTAAAATCAGATTTCGAGGGGCTTCTCCTTCCACCTCATACCAATCTAATCCATCCACTTCTTCATGTGTCAATACCACATCAACCTATCAATCCACATCACAACAAACACATGTGAATTTAAGTCCACCTAGGCAACAAAATCAAGAGCCTTTAAGTTCTAATGCAACCATTCACAAGGGGAACACTGATCTAGGTTATGTACTATTGAAGCATATCATACCACTATACAGTAAAAATAAAAATCCTAAGCCAATGCCTTCCACCCCTACACCTCCAAAGGATGTGACCCAAGGGCTACAAGCAAGGAATCAATTATCGCCATGTCATTCAACACATATACTTGAACATACAAAAGAGTCCTCAAATGCCATGCCAAGTCCTTCAAGTCAACTGTGTCATCCACAACCCCTTGAGCCAATTCAAGAGTCTTTTGTCATAATTCCAAGTCACCCTCTTTCATGCTCCTATGTTGTTGATCATCAAGAACATGTCAAGTCTCTCCATGAGAAATTCCCTTCCACTTCCATTCAAGAAACCCAAGAGTTATATCAAGAGTCTACTCCCAAGCATGTGGAAACATCAAGCCCTAGTCCTAATCAAGATCAAATCATCTTCATCCAACCTATCCATAATCTATATCATTTTTATGATCAAGATGATATCCATAATGATGAAGAGCCTATCCATGAGCAACTTGATCCTATACCCATCCATGAGAAAGATATTCCAAATTCACCTCCACCTAGTCCTATCCATGATCTATCAACATCCACTCCCCTTGATGAGACACATGCCTCCCAAGCCAACATAGAAGATCAAACAAACACCTTGGATCTAAGTGAACATAATTCTAATCAAGATCCTAATGATCCTTCATCACCCACTATCGACCCCATTGCAAATCCTCCATCATATCCTATTGGTCTTTCCACCATCATTCATGAATGTTCCTCCTTAGAACAACAACAACCATTATCTTCCCTTGCATCATTTTCTCCGTCCAGTAAGGAACTTGTGTCTAGTGTTCCACCTAAACCTAGTCCCATTATCCATTGCACACTCTAAAACATGAACCACCAAGGTAAAGTTCTAGACCTTCATGAACGAGATGTTTTGGAGCCCATCCATGTCAAAGTCCCTCCATGCTCTTATGACCTTGGACATACATCCCAAGGACAACAACCTAAAGATGTTGGTACTTCCTCCATCCATCCTAAGTCCACCCCTTTCCATCATAGAGCCTATCGTATCCCTAAAACATATGTTGCCATCCCCCCTCCATCATCCTACAAATGTCAAAAGCATGTGACCATACACCTTCCACCATCAAATCTTCCACCATTGTTTCCAACTCCTAATATCCCTCCATCTAATCTACCTCCACTTCTCCCAACACCTAATATCCCCATTATCCAATCCCCTTATCCCTCCATCCATAAATACCCTAATATTCCTAATCATGACCAACAAATGCACACATTGCATAAACATGAAGCTTCCACCCATTCCACCATATCCATGGGATTCAAAAGAAATAATTTCAATGCCTCTACCTATAAAGTCAAAAATCCTAAGGGTTCTCATGCCTTAGGACATCAATACAAAAATTCAAATCAAAATACATCCAAAAAGGTATATAAGCCCATACCTCCAAAAGTAAAGACCAAAACTAAATTGGTTTGGCTACTTAAGAAAAAAGAAATCAAGTCAAATGAGGCATTCAAATCACAAAAATCCCAACCATCCACTTCCACCCCACATTCTCATTCCATTCAAAAGTCCCAAATTCCTAAAACCCACAAGAAAAATAAAAATCATAAAAATACTAAGTCTATGTGGGTACCAAAAGCACTACACTCTCCACCTCCTAAGCAAACATCTTCATTGCTTCCTACACCCCATCCACATCAAAAGCTTCAATGTTTATCATAGTGTGTGCAACCATTGGTCATGGTTCCCTTCCATTTCACAACAATTCCATATACTTCCATCTCCCCATCCTTCACGCATTATCCTACATATCTCCCCCACCATCTTCCTATGGTCCATGCTTTTGCATAAACCTTTCATCCAACCTTTTTTACAAATCCTATTCAATCCACATCATCATTCACTATTCCCCATCCATTCTTGCATAAGCCTTTCATAATCCTTCATCTACCTAATCCATCCCTTTCATGTCATCTCTTACCAACATCTATGAGCATAATGAGCATTTGACATGGTCCATGCAATGACATACATATCTAGTGGGACTATCACCTTTCATGCAACTAGACACTTGAGTCCATCCTATCCATATTCCCCTTCTCCTATCCAAAAAGATAAAAAAAATAAAAATAAAAAAATTAAAGAGAAATCCCTTCGTCCAATGGTGAAAACCTGGTAAACAGGCACCTTGGATAAGTACCATGATGAAAACCTAGCAAATAGGCATCATGTGTAGGTTGATCTTCTATGTCACTTAAACTTGGGGGCACAATGTCTTATCTATCCAACCTATCATTTTCATGTCATATCATTTCCATCCTACCTACCATTTTTAGCCATCATACATACCTATTATATTGAGTCCATTCATCCACCCTTCTTCTTTTGATCTTGATTAAGATATAGGGGCAAAATGTTGAAACATGCTTTGGATATCTTTTGATATACCTCATCCTTCCAAACAAGCCTATTATTATCCTATTGCCATAAGCTTTGTCATGAAAATCCTAAGTCTTGTACCTAGAATGGGGCATGTTATTCCTATGCAACATAGTCTTTGGAAATCACATTCTTGCTCTCTTATGATGCATACATCCATTTCATTCACTATGACTTATCCTTTCCATCCATCCATATATCATGAGCCTTTTATCCCTTACCCCATCACCCAACCTTTCATCCATCAATCCCCTTTATCTCCGTGCACCTAGCCTTGGTTTTCCCCTTGTCATTGGTATCTAGCACAAAGGCTACTCAAATTTTCATCCTTTAACACCTCCAAATATTCTCAAAAATCCAAAAAATTAAAACATCTCAAAACTCCAAAAAAATAAAACATTTCAAAAATCCAAAAATCAAAAGAAAAAGTCCTAAGAAATACAAAAAATTAGAAAAGTCCCGAAAAAAATACAAAAAATCAAATATCCAACAAAAATCCAAGCAATAAAATCATTTCAATCACATCAATTCTTCTATCCAATCATTCAACCATTCCACAAAATCAATTCTTCAATTTAATTAGTCGATTATCTAATCAAATCACTTCAACCTAAATCATTCCAAACACATCAATTCTTCTATTCAATTCATCACATCCTATCATCCAATCAATCATCATATCATTACAAATAGTTTCTTCAAATCAATCAAATCATCTTCAATCATTCCGAGCAAATAATCCAAATGCAAGTCAATCCTTAATCCATACCAATCAAGTCAATCAATCTTGTCAAATTATCCAATCACATCCTTTGGTCTTGATCCTAATCTTGTCGTAAACCAAATCAACCAATCAATCAATCAATTATCATCATCCTTGTGTTGCTCTAGGGACATGCTGCTCCCCACAATGACAACACTATCATCATCATCAATCAATCAATCAATCAACGGTTTATAGCTTGACAGGGGCAATGTCTTGTTTGTTTTTGTATCATTTGTGCATGCTTGCTTGCTTGCTTGTGCGTGTTATCATTTTATCTTGCATTTGTATCAAATCCATATCATTCCAGCTAATATTCATATCTTGTGTGTGTTGGAATATCTTTTTGCATTATCCTTTGCATCTAAGGTCACATAATACCTTTTGTGCATTAGGACTTTAATGCTCTAAGTTTACTTCCTCATACATCTAGACAAGGTTGTATTACGCTGGGGCACAAGACACATCGTCACCTTGGTCCTTATACCTTGGTGCATAACGTCTAGTGCTATATCAAACATCATGGTTGCTCACTTTCATTGCAGCATAGCGCATCCTTTCATCTCCTTCATCCACATTCTCTCTTGCATCATTCAACTTATCCCTCCTTTATCATTTCATTTCATTTTGAGAGAATACCCGTGTTTGTCCAACCCACCTATCCTCTTGAGGGGGCATCATCAATATCAAAAATCAAAAACATATTAGGGGAAAATTTTTTATTTTCTTTGAAGTAATGCGTTTAACACATCACTTCAAAGAGGGGCAAAATGTATACGCATAAAAATGGTCATGTCTATAATCCTCGCAATTGATTAAATATTTATTATTTAATTAATTTTTCTAAAAATCCTCTACATATGATTAAATTTAATTAATTTAATTATACTGTTCATTCATTTTATTCTTCCTTCATAATTAAATAAATTTATTTTATTTAATTATTTTCATACGTCCACTTAATTATTTAAATTAATTATCACTGTTTGAATTTAAATTAAATCTTTTGATTTAATTAAGTTTAAATATTTCTCTTTCTTCTATTTTAAATTCTTCTTCTAATTAATTAAATATTTCATTTAATTAATTTCATAAATGTGATTTAATTAAATAAACCTTATTTAATTAAAGATTTTATGCTTTCTTTCTAAATCACAACTAGATATTTTATTATCTTTTGTTTTCTTCTCATATCATAATTAAATATTTTATTTAAATATGAGATCTTCTGCTTTTATCAAAAATCCTGATTAAAGCTTTCTTCTTATCACAAACTTTCTTCTGCTTTTAAAAGCTTAATTAAATATTTCATTTAATTAAGAAAAAGATGAATTTCATCCAAAAATAAATAATTGAATTTTTAATTCATTATTTATCAGCTTTTAAATCTTTCTTTTATTCTTTTAAAGAAAGATGATTTCTTATCTTCTTATCTTCTTCTCTTTCGTAAAAATAGAAAAATCTTGTGCAAGTGGAGAAGAGCCATGGAGATCAATCAACACTAGTTTGAAAATCAGTTTGCATGCTATTTGTTTATTATTTTTATTTTTCATTCTAGTTTGTACTTCATGGTGCTTGATAGGATTTAATTTGTTTATTGTCTTCAATGCATTTAAACTCTTTGATTTTATCTACCTATCTACACACCCTCTCAAAACCCACAAGTTCAAAACAAACTTGTCCTTATCCTCGAACCACCTAAGAACAATGTTTCAAAACAATTGAGTTACAATACCATTGCTTATACATACAACACTAGGAACAATCCGCAACCAAGACAAACACCTTCAACATCCTTACCATTGCCTAATCCTATCTTGCCTAGTGCCCATCGTTTGCCTTCAAATAGTGGAAATGAGTATGATCTTGTTGAACAACTTAAGAATACTCCTACAAAGATATCCCTATGGAACCTAATACAGAATTCACCTAATTATCACACCATGCTTCAACCAACCTTGCAACAAGTTCCTATCCCTTCTAATGTGCAACCAAATGACATAGCAACCATGATTCAAGGAATAAATGCTTACATTTTTTTCCACCAAAGTGAGCTCCCTGCTTTGGAAATACAAAAACAATATGATGCTTTCATGATCATAGCTCAATACAATACCACAAGGATAAAGTGAACTCTTGTTGACAATGGCCTAGTCTTAAATGTGTGTAGTGCAAACCTTTTGGATAAGCTTGGTGTTGATAAATCAAAAATTCAACTTAACTCTTTATCTATTAAGGGATTTGATAATGTGGGAAAGAAATTGCTTGGATTGATAACTTTACCTATTACAGTTGGAAAGACTACCTTACAAACCCCTATTCATGTTATGCCTCACGATCTTTCATATAATATTCTTTTGGGAAGGCCATGGATTCATGAGATGCATGCGGTGCCTTCTACCCTTCATTGTAAAATGAAGTATGTCTACAACAACAAAGTGTACACATTGGACGCTAATAATGAGACTTATAGTGTTTTACAACTCAAGAAAAATAAGGAAAATCCTTTGAAAACATTAACACCAACCACACAAGTGGAATGCATGCAACAAAAAGACAACATAAAACACATTGAGCAAATCATGAAGCTATTGGAAGATGATTGGGGTTCCTTATAATTTGAACCAACATTCATGGGAGAATACAAGATCATAAACAAAGATTTAGACAAGGGAAAAGAAAAATTGGTAATGTCAACACAAAATTCAGATGACCCTTTGAAAGCATCCACCTCAACTGCTATAGAACAAAAGACAACAAATTACACAACAAAATTTTATGAACTTAATAATGAGCAACCACTGAATCCAAAAGAAATGAAAAATATTTATGGAAAAGGTTACGAACTTATGAAACAATTTGGTTATAGTGGCAAAGGATGTGGTGCTAGAGAACAAGGTATATGTGTCCTCATAGAGCCACACACATAAGAAAAGACTAGTGGTCTTGGTTATTGTTCCTCGAAAGAAAAAAAAAACCTTCACTTAATATCAACACTATCACAAAACATCCTTCTAAGCCAACTTTAATAGTGGTGCATCCTGAAATGATAGACACTAGTGGTCTTGATTGTTATCCTTTGCAAGAAATGAAATAAACAAATAAATCCCCGCTTTATGTAAATTTCAACACACAAAATACTTACAATTTGAATTCATTAGATTTTACACCCTCCAGTAAAGGAGAGAACAAAATATCTCAATCTAAAGAGCCTTGTGTAAGTATGACATCTTGTACTAAGCAAGAGATATATTTGTTGCAAAATAAAGCAACATCCTCCACTTTTGACCAAGAGAGTATCTTGATGAGACTCCTCCAAGATCATTTGATTTCTCTCCCTCCAAGAACATGAAATAAATTCTACTACAAGAGTTCATTTTGCACATATCATAGAGTTCATGGTCATGCTACTAATGAAATGTAAGGCTTTAAGTAACAAAATTCAACATCTCAAGGAATGTGGTGTTATTCCTTGTGTTGAAGCACCTAATTCCTCTAATTGATACTTATTTTCATCCTATTTGACTCACCCTTGTATTGCACTAAGTGGGGGAAAGGGGTTAGGTAGCCTTGTCCTCATATGTCACTTGTCACCTCTTTTGGCTAGTTGACCACCTTTCATGAACATATAAGAGAAAGCTTGGGATGTGGACAAAATGCCTTAAGTTAGTTCACATGTGACGTACTAAGTTATACATTTTTCCTTTTTCATTTTTGGCTACTTTAAAGTAATTGCTCACATCATTTTGTTAGCAATTTATTTAAAGTGGGGGCATACATTGGCCTATTTTGGTATGAATATTTCATTTGCATTTGTGTTCCTTGTGTTATTTTCTTTCTTCTTGCGATGTGTCCTTTCCTTGGTGGTGTCATTGGGCCTGATTTCCTCCAAGAGGATGATATTTCTTTGCACTTGTACTCTCTTGGAAACATTAAGCACAATGTTCCATAAGAAGAGACCTTGCATGAACTAAGCAAAATCCCTTCGAACACCTCTCTTTCTTGTTACGTTGCATTTTCTTTTGTACCTTATTAAAGTCATGGAGGTATGGATTTGATATGGTCCCCTAAGGCTCACCTAGTGAACACCTAGCTTAACTAGCCCTTGTGAGTGTGCATTTTCCTATTTTTCCTTATCACATTCATGGGAGTATGACATTGATATGGACCTCTTGGGGCTCACCTAGTGGACAACTAGTTCCCACTAGCCCTTGTGAGCATGTGTTTTATTTGCATAGTGGATAGCGCATTCCACTTGTAAACCTTTTAGACAAATAGCCTAGACCTGGTCCATCATGATAGATGGCCAGTCGAAGCTTGATCTGTGGTATTTTCTCTTTTCCTTTCTTTTTGTTTTCCATTTTCTTGATGGTGTATGCTGGCAATCTGATTATGGCTTCATATATCATCTACATGTGTGTTCCTTTGTGCCTATGTTGGTTTGTCATAGGATCTCGATCCTGGTGGCTTGATCATCCCTCTTGATCATTGTCATCCTATCCTACTAACATTAGTGCATTTGAACCCCTCTTGATTGTGTGGTTGGCTAATTTAGTGTGATTTTGAAGCAAGTTCATCCTCTCACTAAAGTGGGGGCTAAATCTAGTGTAGTAAAATGCATACCCTTGCATTTTCACACTTGTTTGGACTCACCTTGCATTATTTATGCTTCTTTATGGATTAATTGGTCCTATTTTGCATCCACAAGCCTAATAAACTATATATTTTTATGGAAAATCCCAAAAAACATCAAAAGATAAATGATCATTTAATGATTTTGTTTATGTGTCCTTGATTTGTGGAGTGGGACTAAAATGCCACCTAGGGCATCTTTGTCCTCCATGGGTCTTAGGACCCTGATTTTGAATGCACCTGAAAAGGTCTCTTTTTGGAGTATGTTCCTCGAGATTTGAGCCTTGGGAATAAGACACCACCTAGGACGTATTAGCCCTCCATGGATTATTTTTGGGAATTAATTTCAAATTATGACAAGATTTAGCCTCCTTTAATTAATGAATTCATATGTCGGCTTGGTGTGATGTAATTTTGGGATATTAAGCATGAATTAGTATAAATACAAGGTTCCTCCACTCATTTTCATAACAAGCATTGAAGTATTCACTCCTATGGCAAGTTTATGCATTTAAGAGTAATTCATCAAGTATTTGGAGCCATCATAATATTCAAGCATCATGTCAAGGGTTTAGTACATCCATTCATGTTGTTGAGCCAAAATTGTGGAGGTAGCATTGAAGATCTATTTGCAACCATCGTTCACATCATATCCAAGGATCCAAGATCTACATTCTTCATGGCCACTACATGGTAGATTATAGATTTGCTTCGCAAGACATCATACAAGGTGATATCATTTATATATTTCATATTTCATGCTTCATTTCATTCACTTCATCATTTGGATTAATTACCAACAAGGGGTTTGACCAAGGAAAACCCCCATTCACTAACAATCAACAAGTTTTTCCATTCTTTCATATTTGTGATTGTAGATCTAGGTTGAAGACTTGAAGATCCTTTAAAGTGCAAAGTTACATTTCAAAGTTGTCTTCTTCATGAAAACTCACCTACATGCTAGATCTGGAAGTTTCAAGACCTCAGATATGAGGAGAAGCAAGTGCAAACCTTAAAGCTCAGGATCACATTCAAAGATTTCAAAAAATCCAAATGGGACTAAGACAACAGTAAGGGCGTCTTAGTCCTCCAAGTGGAATTTTGTAGAGATTCTTTCAGATCCTATTGGACCAACATCCAAAGATTTTGCATCTGCCCCTAAAAGAAGCAATGGGACTAAGACAATAGTAAGGGTGTCTTAGTCCTCCATAACACTTTTTTGACAACATTTTTACATTTCTAGAATCCTCATTACATTTCCAGACTTCTCAGGTACACATAACCTAACTTGGTGTAGCTTAATTTCATCACTTGCACTCATTATTTGGCTTGCATTGCTTGATTTTGTGAGTTTAATGTTCATTTGTCTTTTCCAAGCTTTTGCTTGGTGGTGAATCCCTTAAATCTAAAAGAACCCCTTCCTAGGTCTTCCTTGTTGAGAATTGACTCACCTTGTAAGGTTGATATTCAATCCAATTAGGACTCCTAGGACATTATTGAATGTTAGTTCCAGAGAAAAGTGATGTTCTATGTCCATTTTTCGACTAATGACTAAAAACATATCATACATAGAAAATAGTTGTACAAGACAAAGTGACACTCATTGAACAACTTATGATGCATGTCACATCACATTATAATTCATATTTGAATAGAGATATAATGAAATAAAAAATGCAAAATTTATGTTGGTAGGCGGTATATGACATTCTTATGATAAGAAAAAAGAATATTATTATTTTTAACTTGTGATCTCGTCTTTGAATTCAAGTGTTGGTTATATAACTAGGTATTTGGGTGCAACTCTTTTGGGTTATTATATATCATAAATTTTTAATTACCATATGAAGTTTTTGTGTACTAATTCTCCTATTTAGAGGATTCTTGAGATGGAGACATTGATAGTGACTTTATAGATGCTATAATGCTATCAAAATTACTCTAGATTTGTGGTTGGTGATGCCCAATACAACTACTAGATTTATAAAAGATCCAAGATCCACTAGAGGTGGTTAAACCATGTCACAAAGCCCAAGTGTTGTGCTAGCCCATGTTGAGGAGGCCAAGGGTGGAACCTTGCAACAATCCCCCCTCCCTCTAGCGCAAGCAAGGGGTTCAAACCTATAACCTCGGCTCTAATACCAATTTTTTCAAAGATGACTATCGTTGCACCAAAATATTGACTTGTTAATGCCCGATACAAACACTAGATTTATACAAGATCCAAGATCCACATGAGGTAGTTAAACCATTTCACAAAGCCCAAGTGCCATGCCGGCCCATGTTGAGGAGACCAAGGGTGACACCTTGCAACAAAACTATGATTATCATGATTATCTATGCTTACATCATCTTCTATCACATCATTCCCACAAATAGGAGAGATATGAGGGGGGTGGAATTAAGGAATGTGTCAAAATTTTCACTCTCTTGCACTAAGAGACTCTCATAACTAGGAAATATATTGGAGTAATGACTAAGAGAGTTGTTGATGAGCTTTTTCTTGGCATACTTGGAAAAGAAAGATACTAACATTGTGAATTTTGAGTTATGTGCTTAAAAAGTAATCTATCCAACTTGTGCAATGCTTCAAAATGTAAACAATTTTGTAACAAATATGATGATTTGTTTCCACTGAAATGATTTTGGAATGATTTAAAAATGACTACACTAAATGGATGTTTAGACCTAGATGCATAAATAGAAATTCTTGAAACTTTCCAAACTGATACTGTAGGTTACCAGCAGGCCTATGAAGTGCAAAAAAATATAAAAAAAGCTCAAAAAATCTGGTTTTTGTAGGCCTCCAAGGACTCATTCGTCCAAGGGGAGAATGGGTCCTAGTATAGGGATTTTTAAAATTGAAAAATGCAATTCCCAAGTGATTAGATGTGTTTTCTGTTTTGGGTCTCAAACTAGTATTTTTGTAATAGAATTTTCCAGAATTTGATGTGTAAATGCAAGTAAAATTAATGATAAATGATGAACTATATGACACTTTTTGAAATGCAATTTTAACTCAATTTTTGAATATGAATGATGAAAAATACACTAATATGCAAACACTATGCAAAATTAATGTAATATGCATGCAAAATTTTGAATTTTTTAAAAAACAGTGCAAAAAATACAAATTCAAACCCCTATATGCAATGCAAACAAATGAAATATTTAAAGAACCCTAAATGTAATGCCACTAATGAAAACCTAATGCAATCTATTGCAAAACATAGATCTAGGGTTAAAAGGACTCCAATTTTTAGAATGTTCTTGTACAAGTCGGGTTCACCAAAATGAAACATAGAAAAATAGGATAGGGGAGTTTCCAAAAATGGAAAAGTGGATCCAAAGAGGGAAAAGGTGGTCCTATTCTTCTATTTTCATTAGAAAATGAGATCATCCATAGGAAGAATTATCCAAAAAATCATAGATGAGTCAACCCAAGGTGTGAATCTACTAATTTCCCTTTTTTGTGTTCGGACGGGGGTGCGAGTCAAACAACACTTTGGGGAGAAAGATTAAAACCATCAAATAAACTCCAAATTACAAGCTATAAAGTACATTTAGAAGCTTAAACATAAAACTGATGGAACTTATCGACCTGAGGGAGAATTTGGAAGGGATAAATCTTATGTAACTCTCACAAAAACTACTTTTTCAAGGCTCACTAAGGACTCATTTTCCCTTTGGAAAATGGGTCATGGCTAGGGCTCTCTAAAATATGTTTCTAGGTTTTGTTCTTCTATGCTTGCACTCCTAGATTCCCAAATCTCATGGTCAAAAAGCTGAAAATAAATTTTGTAGGTCAATTCTTGTGATTTGACAAATTTTCTTGCAACTTTGAAAACTTTGCAACTTTATTCAAATTTTCTCTTCAAAGGATCTTCAACCTAAAATATGCAATCACAAATCAAAGAGAGAAAAATGTTGTTTGTTAGGTGAATGGGGGGTTTTCCTTGGTCAATCCCTGTTTTAGTAATTAAACCTTGAAAAAAATTAGAAAAGTATGAAGGAATGATGAGTGAACAAATGTAATATTGTAACTCACCAAACCCTTGGATGAACCTTTGATAATGGAGGTTTGCAACTTTCATAAAATGGCTTCAATGGATGTGGATCTTGATTTGAATCTCTGCTTGAAATTACTTTCAATGGTTGATTGAATCATGAAACCTACATCAACATATTTGGTCCAAAAACATACATGACTCCACATAACTTTGACATGATGAATGGATCTTGAATGCTGCAAAAAATGATGAATAAATCTACCCTTGAATGCTCTTGATTGACTCTTGATCTCATAAACTTTCTATTAGGATTTTCTCATAAAGTGGCTAGGTGAAAGTAAGTGAAATAACATTGTATTTATGCATATTTTAACATGTTAATTCTCAAAATTCAAATATCACAAGCCAACATTGAATTGTAGATTTGAAATCATTAAAATATCACCAAAAACATATTTTAAAGGGGGTCCTAGGTGTAAGTGAGGACCTATTTTCTCTATGGTGAATGGGTCCTAGGTCACTTAGCTAGGACACACATTTTTCAATGTTTAACATAGTTTAAATTAGGGTCCTAGATCTAAGTGAGGACCCATTCACCCTATGTCGAATGGGTCCTAGGTAACTTACCTAGGACACACTTCTTTCAAAGTTAAGTGTTGTGTAATGACATTTATGAATGTTGGGTTTTATTCCTTGAATATTGCATTTAATTAGGCTTGGATTTGAATTAAAGGGGCCAATTAAGACAAATTAACCTCAATCAATTAATAAAGTCTTAGATTAGTGTGAAAGTGTAAAGATACACCTTACAACACCAAAAATAAGGCAAAATTAAGTCTGTTTTATTTAAAAAGGCTCTAAACTTAATGTGAATATGAACAAAATATTACAACACTAAATTAAGGCATAATTAAACTCATTTATTATTAATTATTTCCAAATTAAGTGTGAAAAATGGATACTTTTTCCTACACTACACAAATAATTGGAAACAAGAGCAAAGGTGTGCTGACAAGAAGAAAAACTATTATGATAGAGGAATAAATAAATTTTTGTTTACTTTCTAAAGTAGAACCCAAAATAGTTACTAAACAATGTAAATATTAAATTGGATAAAAGCCATGGAAGAAGAATTGAGGTAGATTGAGAAGAATTAGACATGGGAACTGGTTCCAAGACCAACAAACAAGAATGTGATAGGAACTAAATGAGTTTTCAAGAACAAGTTGAATGAGAATGGAGAGGTTATTGGAAACAAGGCTAGGCGTGCATGTAAGGGATACTCACAAGTGGAAGGAATAGATTTTGAAGAGATTTTTTCTCTAGTAGCAAGAATGGAAGCTATTAGGACATTTTTGAATTTTGTAGCACATAAAGACTTCAAGGTATATCAGAAGGACATTCAGTCTTTTATATGGTGAGTTAGAAGAAGAGGTATAAATTGAACAACCAAAAGGATTTTGGTTGTTAGAAGATCTTGATATGGTCTATAGGTTGAAAGCATTATATGGGCTCAAATAGGCTCCTAGAGCTTGGTATGCAAGATTCAACAAGTACTTATTACAATAGGGATTCAAAAAGGGTACCACATATATTAACCTTTACTTCAAATTTGAGAGAGATCAAATCTTGATTGAGGTTATGCATGTTGATTACATTATCTTTGGTGGAAATGAGGGAATGTGTAAAAGGTTTGCACAGGAGATGCAAAATGAGTTTGAAATGTCAATGTTTGGGGAGATGAATTTCTTCCTTGGGCTATGTAAAGCAATTTGTGCCTTTGAACATTTTTTTTTTGACCCTTTCTTTTGATGGCACCTTCAAAATTTTCAAATTTTGAGTGCCCATGTTGAAAAAATTGATTTGCACACTCAAAAGTGCACCTTAAAAATCTGCACCGGTGACCTATTTTGGAAGGTCATAATTCAGAGCCAGTTAACTTTCATGCCAAACCCCTTGGTGAACATATTCATTTGACATATGGTAACATGCATGCTCAGTTTTAGGCCCCCAGGATGAGTTTTAATGGGTCATTTAATTGTCTTATGACTTCAACTAGGCCAAAATTGATGTTTCAAAAAGTTTCAAATTTTACAATTCTAAGGGCAACCCATTTCTCATTTTGGTCCAAAAAATCTCTAGATCCATTTTAATTAAAAATGGAGGTCATTTGATGCATTGTTTTAATGCATTTCAGTTGAGACAAAGGCATCTGGTAGACCAGTTTATAAAGAAGGTCCTAGAAATCTTTTGGCGATGCAAGTTTTGAGGAAATGGGTTTTCTCTAAATAATTGATTAGGATCGCTTGCAAAAAATCATGGCTCCAAGTGTTCCCATTTGTGAGCAACAAATTTTCATCATTTTGCCAGCAAGAAAATCAAATTTTCCTCTTTGCAATTTCTAAATTTTGCAAAATTTAAGGCATTTTCAATGTTTTAAATGTTAGGAGGGGACTTGAAATGCATTTTTAAAGGTTTTATGATGAAATTGAAGTATTTTTTCACCAATTGCCTTTCCCCGCTAGCTCGCTAGAATTCTGGAAAGGTTTTGAAAGAGGCGCGGGTTGGTGGGGAAGCCACTTTTTGGCATTTTTGACACTGCGAGAAGATCGTTTGAGGGTTGAATATGTCTCCCATCCTTAGTTGAACACTTGGGGAAAGTTTTGGAGCATTAAAATTGATGAAATTTGATGATTTGAGCCTCCAAAAATGGTTTGCAACTTTTCTCACGCCCCAACAAATTTTTGGATGTCATTTGAAGCATTTTTTAAATGCTTATCAGCAATGAAAATGCCCTACTACTCTTTCAATGCCTATCAATCAAATAAATTGGTTTGCTTCATTAAGAATGACTTGCAGTTGCTTCTCAAATTCAAAGAAATTGAAGAGTGCAATCACGTTTTTGGCTTTGGGGCAGATTTTTGAAGCTGTATATGTATTACAAATAATGTTTTTCACCTTCCAAATGATGACTGACTTATCCACATATGTTGGGAACACTTTCATTGCTGTCATGACCATTTTTTGGATGACTGCAGTCATCAAAATACCCTCTCATTCAAAAAAACGACCCCAACTTGCATTGGAAGTGAAAATGCATCAAAGTTGTTTGAGAAAATTTTATTTTTATTACATTTGACTTGAAGTTCATTTAAGAACAACTCTTCCCCGCTAGCCTATGGGAACCAGGGCTGTCGTCACTGCAAAGTTGTGGGGAAGCGAGGAGCTGAGGACTTGCCCACCAGCCCACACAAAGTTTTTCTGCCATCATGAGAAGCAAGGGGGAGGCAAGGAGTGTCCATGGTGGGCCCAAAACAATTTTAATTTTTTTTTTCTTTTAAATGGTGGCTTCAATGTTGCCCGATGGAAAATATTTGAACCCTCATTATTTTAAAAAACAAGTATTTTAAAATGAGGTGCAAAGTAAGAGTGCACAAGTAAAATTTATTTTGCCGAGTAAAGTGATTTTTATAATCTTTTACCATTCTAAAAGCTGAGTGAAAATTATAAAGTGAAGAGGAAAAGTTTAAATGTTAAATATTTTAAATAAAATATTTCAAGTATTGTGGGCATGGGAAAAATGGTTTTAAAGCTTGGTAAAGTGAATTGATTATTCATTTTATAAGCAAAAGTCTTCTTTGCTGGGAAAAGGGATTTTTCACTAGTAAAATTATTTTTAGCTACAAAGGAATAGAGGAGTAAAATAAAAGACTTTTATGGGAAAATTGTTTTCTTTAGCTGTGGAAAGACAAAGAATAGATTAAAAATTTTCATTATGGTAAGAGTAGATCCAACAAGGTAACTAATTTTTACAAGTGGAGGTTTATTTTTTGGGAGAAGCCAAACATAGAGGAAGACAAAATTGCATTTACAAGTGAAATGCAAAGCAGCAAGGGAAAATGAAGAAGGTCATCATGAAGGGAGTATTTTTCTCTTAGAAGGAAAGTGAATGCAAGATGCATGAACTAGGTTGCATATTGAAGATTCTTCAGGAAGCAAAGACAATTACAGATCAATGAAGAAGAATGGATTTAAGTGTCAACTGCAGATGTAATCTTAGGGTTTCTTCTTCTTCTATATCTTCTTTCTTCTTCTCTTTTGTATAGGTTTTGAACTTTTGGTTTAGGGGAAGGAAATAGAGAATGCTTAGTTGAGAATTGGGGTTTTACTTATAGTAAATGAATCTACAAATTTCTATAACACTATAAATTAGTTTGAGCAAATCAATGAAAATATTGTAGAAGTTGTCTCCATTTTGTGTTCTCAAATTGCATATGGATTAAATATATCAAGGCTATGTTGATTTTTCATTGCATTCTCTTTGCAGTTGTGTGATTTGTGTATGGGTTTCTTCAAGTTAAGAATTAAATTTTGTATGCAAATTACTGTGGGTTTGAGTGAATGGAATGAATCTTTAAGTATGATTATGCAGTAATATGAGAGGTTGCATTAATGTAAAGCATTAATTGTTAAAGGGCCACTAATTTGAAATAAGTTGTTTAAATTTGCATTCATAATCTTAGATTTGACTCCATGCCTTAGGATTAGGCACTGATTTGTGATATTACCCAGATCATTTTTCAGAAACTATCAAATCATATTAAATCTCTATTACTTTGGTCCTTTTTCTTTCATGTTTAAATTATCATATTTTCATGTATCTTCATGGTATTTGAAGGAGTATAGAGGCTAAATTTGAGAGAATTTCATATGTTAACCCTCTATGTGTTTTGAGATGAAGATATCTAAGTTATTTGTTCTCAATAATGTTCAATCCAAATAGGATTATGCTTGAACCTGGTAGAATATATAATACCCATGACTCATATACTTGAGAACTATCCACTTTCATAGGTCTGTAGTTTGTTGCTTGGCATAAGTTTATCTTAAAATCAGGCCTACAATTAGGAGCACCCTCCTGAGTCCTATGGAGCTAAAAGTGCAGAAGGCTTTCATAACCTTGTTTGTTGGATTTTCTTGTCTTCAATCCATTGATAGTGCATATTCCCTATTCTAAATATTCAATCGCCTAGTTTAAGCATTGTGTTTCTCCTTATGATTGAAGGTTGCAAGAAAAATAACCAATAGATTGGTGACTCCGCTGGAGAGAATTTGAGAAATATTTGGTAGAAGATCATCTAGCCTTAAGAGTCATTGAAGTTTTAAAATAGTTTTTAACTAGAGATTGATAATTGTGGAGTCTTATTTTCCCATCCGAGTCACCAACAGACTGGCGACTCTATTGGGGAATCAGTTGAAAAGAGTTAATTAGTTTATTGATCTGTAGTTTTGGGTTAGATGATCCAAGGGCCTGCATACTTGAAGGAGATTGTTGCAATGTTTTTTATGTATTCTTGAGGTTTGGTGCTCTGCTGGTGGAGAGAACTTAGAAATACATAGAACTTGGAAGAAGCTTTCTGCTACTTGAAGATCTTTTCCTCTTTCAAAGAGGTGGCGAATCTACATAATTTTCTACATCATTAGAAGAGTTGGTTGCAGTAGTTCTTTTATATTTTTCTATTGCAATATTTCTATATGAAGGTTTTCAACAAAGGTTATAGTTAATATAGTCCCTTATCTAGTACTCTGAGGTACTAGACGTAGAAAGGGAAATGAGAAACTAGATATTCTGAAAGAGATATTTGAATTGTTGTATTGGGAATACAATTCTACTTGCAAATATGTATTACTATCCTAGTTCTCCCTCTACAAGCTATAATATCATGTCTAGAACAAAGTTATGCCCTCAAAGGAAAGTGTTCACTAGTGAGAGATATGACCCTTTGGATTTTAGTAAAATCCAAGGTTACCCACATTTTATCCCAAGAAGAATTAATGAATGTTTTCCTAAATTTAGAGGAGGTTTTGAAGAATCAACATCACAACATGTACAAGGTTTTCTCGATGTGATGGAAGACTATCAAATTGAAGATGAGGATGCTATCATGAAGTTTTTTGTAAGAAATTTAGAGATACTGCTGAATATTGGTTTTCTAGTCTACTAATGCATTCCGTATGTTCATGGAAAGAGCTTGAGATACCATTCATGGATGAGTATGGTGAAGTGAATAATGAATGCTTGTCTGAAGAAAGAAATATGCATACCCAAGAAAAATATGATGAGAAATCTGAAAATGAAGTTGAACTTATGTCACCTATTGATACATTGTACGATATAAGGAGACTTGAGGGTGAATCTTTTTATGATTTTCATAGTAGATTCATGAAAAATCTATTTGCTATTCTAGTATTAAATAGACCTGATGAATCAATATTTATTGATTTTTTTGTGAAGGGATTTAATTTGGTCTGAGTACCATACCAGCTCACTTCAAGCCCCCTAACCTTGAATGCACATATCAATGGTTTTTAGTGATTGAGGAAATGATAGAGAAGTATGGAAGTAATCTCCTGAATAGCTTATGTGATGGTACTTTTTCAAGATTTCATCAAATAGATCTAGATGGTATAGAAGAAGACAATGATAATGCATCATTAGGTGATGAGGATTTTTTTTTTGAACAACCCATGGAGAAAATGTACCTTGGTGAAGATTGCAACCATGATGGTCATGAAGAGATAGATGAAACATTTGAAGTTTCTTCTATTTGCTCTGAAAATACAAATAGAGAGAATTTTTTTGGTATTAGATGGAGGTTGCAGTGATGCAGATGATACTGAAAGTATTTTCTCTTCTATAGACTTTGAATGTACAGTTGAAGAGCATGCTAATTCTGAAGTTTCATGTCTTCATGATGAGAACACTGATGTTGTAGATGGAAGTTTGCAACCAGCTGAAAAAAATTCTTGTCTAGGTGATCAAGATGATTTCAACTCTATATTCAGCCTTGGTGTCTGTGATTCCTCTCATGAGGAAGAGGTAGAATTCATTTCTTTAGGTGGAAAGTGTTTCAACAAGGAAAATGATGATAACATTTCTGAAGCCTCACTATTGCATGATGATGGATATGAATTGAATATACTTTTTGAAGAGGAGACGTGTAATCAACAGTAGTATGACACACTTGGTCATATGTAATAATCTTACAAGTATTGAATGTAGCATTGATGAAAGCATTCATGATGAGATAAAGGAGCTTGCTGATTTGAGAAGTACTTGTGAGAATTTTAGCGTATCAAATGCAAATGACAAGGAGTGCAATGAATTTCAATTGGAAAGATCATCCACAAGTAGTTGTAATGAAGAAATACATGATGATTTTTAGTTTGACAGTGAAGAAGGTAGCCCTGCTGATTGTTGCAAAAGTATGAACAGAGAAGGAGTTATGTATGCAAGAGATTCATTGGATGAATCATCTCAATTAGTTGATTATGAGGATCACGCATATGATGATAATGATAAACAAGGATCTCCTTTTTTTTTTGATGCTTTACTTTCTTCTACTTCTTTTGTTGACTTTGAACTTATCACTGAATGTTTGCATAATGATAGCATTGATATAGTTGTATGTGAAAGTGAAAATGTAGAGACAAATGTTAGTACATCTAGTGACATTTCTTATGATGAGTTTTCACTTGAAGAATGTGATTGTGTTAATCACATGGATGCATATGAGGACCCTTTTTCTAGATTTGCAACTCATAGTTTCGCTAATGAGCAGTATGCTTCAGATTTTCATGTTGGTGCAACAGGAGGTAATGTTGAATATGATATTTTTTGCAGCAGTGAATGTGTTTTAAATAGTCATTGTGAGGAATTTGCTGCAGAAGTAAATTCTGATTCATCTAAGCCCTCTCTTGAAATTTTTGTGTGTGATAACATTACTAATGCTGACAGTCTTGTCTATGAGCTTGAAGTAGGAAGCATTGTTTGGGATGCTGACATTTCTTCTAAATGCCATGATTTGAATGTGGACAATGGACTTGTGGATGTTGATAAGTCTTGTTTTTGGGACATTGGGGCATATGCTAATGTGTTTGAGATGTGTTGTTGGGGTGGTGATAAGCTCACCTATGGTGCAATTTAGCTGAAGGAGTTACAAATATGTGAGCATTCTTTGCTTAACACATAGGAGGATTGCACATTGCTTCTGGAGGATGATATCTTTTTTGACCTTAACCATTATGAGGAGGTTAGTGAATGTGATGAGACTGTGTCTTCACATATTATTGATCATTATCCTCATATGTTGTCACTTGCCATAGAATCAAAAAGTGAAATGAGTGGCAGTGATGTGACCTATGTGATTTGGCTACCATGTGAGAATAAAGCTAGACAAGGAGCAAGTTCTCACTTGTTCAATGGCAGCCTGACACTTATTTTTTTAGAAATAAGGTCACTCATGTTGCTGTGTTGTGACAGAGGCAAGTATGGATTAAAGGAGATAATCTCCTTTAGCATATTGGTGTTTGATAGGGGTAAGAATTGGTTTCCCTTTTCCATTTGGTGGCCTGGGGCCACCGAATGAGGTTTGAAGAATCGAATTAAGACTCTGTCACCCAATAGTTTTGGAACTTGGTCTGCTCTCCAAGAGATATGGAATATCGCCATGCCTATAAAGGGCATGTGTCCCCAGTCGGATCCACTAATTGCGCCTTCAAAATTTTATAATTTTGAGTGCCCATGTTGA
The DNA here is from genome assembly GCA_007258455.2 of Sequoia sempervirens. Classification (NCBI taxonomy): domain Eukaryota; kingdom Viridiplantae; phylum Streptophyta; class Pinopsida; order Cupressales; family Cupressaceae; genus Sequoia; species Sequoia sempervirens. The sequence goes on from VDFB02281492.1 coordinate 985,937,035, forward strand.
AAAAGTTGATTTGCACACTCAAAAGTGCACCTAAAAAATCTGTCTTGGTGACCTGCTTTGGAAGGTCATAATTTAGAGTCAATTGACTTTCATGCCAAACCCCTTGGTGAACACATTCATTTGACATATGGTAAAATTTCTGCTCAGTTTTAGGCCCCCAGGATGAGTTTTGATGGGTCATTTAATTATGTTTTGACTTCAACCGGATCAAAATTGGTGTTCTAGAAAGTTTCAAATTTTGCAATTCTAAGGGCAACCCATTTCTCATTTTGGCCCAAAACATCTCCAACTCCATTTTTATTATAAACAGAGGTCATTTGATGCATTATTTTAATGCATTTCAGTCACAACAAAGGCATTCTATAAGCCAGTTTACAAAGGAGGTCCTAAAAATCATTCGGTGATGCAAGTTTTGAGGAAATGGGTTTTCTCTAAATAATTGATTAGGATCACTTGCAAAAAATATGGTTCCAAGTGTTCGCGTTTGTGAGGAGAAAATTTTCATCATTTTTCCAACAAGAAAATTGATTTTTCCCCTTTGTAATTTCCAAATTTTGCAAAATTTAAGGCATTTTCAATGTTTTAAATGTTAGGGGGGACTTGAAATGCATTTTTAAAGGTTTTATGATGAAATTGAAGTTGAAGTTTTTCACCAATTTCCTTTCCTTGCTAGCTTGCTGGAATTAGAGGTTTTAAAAGAGGTGCGGGCTGGTGGGAAAGCCATTTTTTGGCATTTTTGACACTCCCAAAAGATTGTTTGAGGGTTGAATAAGTCTCCCATCCTTAGTTGAACACTTGGGGAAAGTTTTGGAGCATTAAAATTGATGAGATTGGCTGATTTGAGCCTCCAAAAATGGTCTGCAACTTTTCTCACGCCTCAACAATTTTTTGGATGTCATTTGAAGCATTTTTTAAATGCTTATCAACAATGAAAATGCCCTGATACTCTTTCCAACACCTATCAATCAAATAAATTGCTTTGCTTCATTAAAAATAGCTTGCAATTGCTTCTCAAATTTAGAGAAATTGAAGCTGTATATGTGTTGCAAATGATGTTTTCACCTTCTAAATGATGCCTGGACTTATCCAGATGTGTTGGGAATAATTTCATTGTTGTTTTGACCATTTTATAGATGCCTGTTGTCATCAAAACACCCTCTCATTCAAAAAAATGATGAAAATGCATCAAACTTGTTTGAGAAAATTTTATTTTTATTACATTTGGCTTGAAGTTCAGTTAAGAACAACTCTTCCTCGCCAGCCCGCAGGAACTAGGGCTATCATCACGACAAAGCTGTGGGGAAGCGGGGAGGTGATGACTTTCCCACAAGCCCACACAAAGTTTTGCTGCCGTCATCAGAAGTAGCAGGGAGTGGCCATGGTGGGCCCAAACAATTTTTTTAAAAAGTTTTCTTTTAAATGGTGGCTTCAATGTTGTTGATGGAAAATATTTGAGCCCTCATTATTTTAAAGGCAAGTATTTTAAAATTCCATGCAAATTAAGAGTGCACCTAGGTAAAATTTATTTTGCCTAGTAAAGTGATTTTTATAATTTTTTACCATTCTAAAAGTTGAGTGAAAATTATAAAGTGAAGAGGAAAACTTTAAATGTCAAATATTTTAAATAAAATATTCCAAGTATTGTGGGCATGGGAAAAATGGTTTTAAAGCTTGCTAAAGTGAATTTATTATTCATTTTGTAAGCAAAAGTCTTCTTTGCTGGGAAAGGTCTTTTTCACTAGTAAAATTATTTTCAGCTTCAAAGGAATAGATGAGTAGAATTAAAGACTTTCACAGGAAAATTGTTTTCTTTAGCTGTGGAAAGACAAAGAGGAGATTAAATTTTTTCACTATGGTAAGAGTAGATACAACAAGGTAACTAATTTTTACAAGTGGAGGTTTATTTTTCAAGAGAAGCCAAACAAAGAAGAAGAAAGACTTGCATTTACAAGTGAAATCTAGAGCAACAAGGGCATATTGAAGAAGGTCATCATGAAGGGAATATTTTTCTGTTAGAAGGAAAGTGAATGCAAGATGCATGAACCAAGGTGCAGATTAGAGATTCTTCAGGAAGCAAAGGCAGTTATAGAACAACGAACAAAAATGGATCCAGGAGTCAACTGCAGATGTAGTTGTAGGGTTTTTGCTTCTTTTATATCTTTTTTCTTCTTAGAACTCTTTTGTATAGGTTCTGAACTTTTGGTTTAGGGGAAGGAAATAGAGAATGCTTAGCTAGGAATTGGGGGTTTACTTACAATAAATGAATGTATAGATTTCTATAACACTATTAATTAGTTTGAGCAAATCAATGAAAATATTGCAGAAGTTTTCTCCATTTTGTGTTCTCAAATTACATATGGATTAAATATATCAAGGATATGTTGATTTGTCATTGAAATCTCTTTGTAGTTGTGTGATTTGTGAATGGTTTTCTTCAAGTTAAGAGTTAAATTATATATGCAAATTACTATGGGTTTGAGGGAATGAAATGAATCTTAAGTATGATTATGCAGTAATATGAGAGGTTGCATTAATTTAAAGCATTAATTGTTAAAGGGATCATACTAATTTGAAATAAGTTGTTTAAATTTGCATTCATGATCTTAGATTTTATTCCATGCTTTAGGATTAGGCACTGATCTGTGATATTACCTAGATCATTTTAAAAAACAATCAAATCATATTAAATCTCTATTACTTTTGTGCTTTTGCTTTCATGTTTAAGTTATCATAGTTTCATGTATCTTCATGGTATTTGTAGGAGTATAGAGGCTAAATTTGAGAGAATTTTATTTGTTAACCCTCTATGTGTTTTGAGATGAAGATATCTAAGTTATTTGTTCTCAATAATGTTCAATGCAAATGGGATTATGCTTGAACCTAGTAGAATATACAATACCTATCACTCATATACTTGAGAACTATCCACTTTCATAGGTCTGTAGTTTGTTGCTTGTCAAAAGTTTATCTTAAAATTAGACTTACAATTAGGAGCACCCTCATGAGTTCCATGGAGCTCAAAGTGCAGAAGTATTTCATAGCCTTGTTCGTTGGCTTTTCTTGTCTTCAATTCATTGATAGTGCAGATTCCTTGTCCTAAATATTCAATCCCCTAGTTTAGGCATTGCATTTCTCCTTATGATTGAAGGTTGCAAGAAAAATAACCAATAGCTTCCTTTCTACTTTGGGATGGATCCACATCCAAAAGATGAAGACTGTTCACATAAAGGCGTGCAATGTACCACGTGGTGGCTACACGGATTTATATATATCATTTCCTTTTCAGGCGCGTGAATCAAGACACTTGTCAGCTTGGTGGGGATTTTTTTCAAAATGACTCACAAAATATGAAATCACCTGCTCGCTTGACACATCATCTATTTTCATTGGGCAGTTTGTATATTCTGCGAAAAGATCTTTTTTTAGCGGAGTTCGTCAGGAAGCACGACATATGTCTTACTTTTGGGGTGGAACCTTTGAGTTGGCATCATCGATCTCCATAGTTGATTGATCAAATTTTTCTAGGTTGTGTTAAAATCCGATTGTCTTTTGACAGTATATCTTTGCTAAAAAATATTAAACCATTAATGAAGTAGTTGAGACTTAATGAGTGAATATTTCTATGATCTAATCAAGATCTAGGTCGGATCATGAGCTATTAGATTCAGGCATTTAGTAGTTTTTTTTTCTCGATTGTTCGTGGCGGTGTCCTCTTCTTCTGGCTATAAATAAGGGTTGGCAACAGTGAGTTAAAAAAATAGTTTTTGGAAGTTTTTCTTCAAAAATATTTTGAGGAATATAGATATTGTTATAGGGAGCTCTATTTTCTCAGAAATAGGAATATTTTTACAAAATATTGCTTATTCACTTTGGCACATTATATTTAATTCAGACTATCATCAGATTGGCATCTAACCTTTGTTTTTAGTTAATATATAATGAAAATTTGATTTATTAGGAAGAAATATTTGAGATTGCGCATTTTCATGGCCTTTGTCAAGTTTCTTTTTCATATTTTGTTCATATTGAGAATACTGTGTTAAATCTCTTTGTTGATATTCCTGTTAATTATTCTACATGTTGTTAGCTTCTATGTTCTATGCTATCTTTCAAAAATTGGATTATGTACATGATACTCTTTCATTTTCTGTAAAAGGTATGCCATTTTTCATATTATGCTGTAAAGGAGGAAGGATTCTATAAATATCTGAGTATTCCTATTGATCTTTAGAGTTTTATTATATCTGATTGAACCTTAATGGGTGCTTCCCATGGGGAGATTTGAAATATTGCATTGTTCTTTCTCTAGCCTTTGCTGCTCATTCTCTTCACAACAATGAAAGGTCTGTGGCATTCTATGTCTATAAATTAGTTGTAAGAAATAGTTAATGTTTGAAATATTATGAAAGCTTTGGCGAATTGCTATCTTTATGTTTTATTTGCATTTCTTTCTACCCCTTTTCCCAAAACACAAAGAAGAGATGACTTTATTTAAAAATATTGGAGGTCATTCAGTGAGGCATAATTGGTTCCCAATAAGGTTTTTTAGAGAGGCACAAACTTTAATGATCATCAATTATTCTTCTGGCATGCCCGATGGGATGAATAGTTTTTGAAACACATGATTAGAAGTGAGAAATACTTCTTAAATCAGACCAAGAAGAGAGGTTGGTAATCTCATGCCAAAGGTTCAAACAAGAGCATCTTCTAGAGGCCATTTCCAGTACTCCCAGTTACCTACTTTAGCATCTAGGAGGAGAAGATTTACAAGTTTTGTATCACTTGTAAGAAGTAACCGGGTAAGAAGTGTTAGCCCACAATCTAGAGCCTTATCTACTCCACCAAGAGGTCAAACCTTCTAAATTAGAATACCCATCTACCATATCCATAAGAATCTATTTATAATGGCTCATATAGGTGCTCTTGCTCCTAGAAACTTTGTAACCTAGGATAGCGGTAGCTTCTACAACCATCCACACCCCCAGATGTATGACCCGCCATACTCGCTAATGCTCTCAAGGCAATCCAAAAGTTTTTTGAGGAGGATTTTAAGACCCCTTCTAAACATCTCCAAGATATAGAAAAGGTATGGAAAGTACGTAACATCATAGAGGAGAATGTTGCTCTTAGGTTGCTAGCAACATCTTTCAAAGGAAAGACCCAAGACTGGTACAGGTCCTTGGCTTCCGATTTTATCTGCTCTTGGAATCAACTCAAAGAGAAGTTGTTTGAATGCTTCTTAGAAAAGGGAGATCACTCCTCTTTGCTGCAAAAAATAATCACCATTAAGAGGGCCTTGCAAGAGGCCATGAGATACTTTAACAAAAGGTTCCACAAAAATTGGTGAAGGATTCCTATGACTTCCAGGCCTTCAACCGCTATGCAATTCATGTTTTATCTAAAGGATTTCAATTCAAACATCACAGTCATGATACAGTCTATGGGAGGAGATACCATCCCAAATGCATACGATCTATTTGTGTGCATAGAAAATAGTCTAATCAATGCCAGGAAGCTTCCACCATGTCTGTCGATGCCCATGTTTGCAGAAATATCTAGTGGCCCTCGGGAAGAAGCAACTCTGAGCACCTCCACTCTACAAATGAGCACGCCAATTGTACCACTATCCATGTACGTATACCCGAGTGCACAACCAAGCATGTTAGGCTCTTCTTCATTAGCAATAGATGTCAATAACCTCATGTGGTCCTTTGTAAATGAGTTAGTTCTCATTTGATGACAACAAGAAGCACCTCTGAAGCCTCCCACATAGATCTATTAGGGAGGAAGGCCATCTTATCAACAAGAAACATATCAAGGAGTTTTGAAAGGAGGAAGTTAGCAACCAACCCTTGCAAACCAGACAGTCTTAGTCACTATGTTGCTTCAAACCATCAAGAACAATTTGAGCAAGGATTTGGTCCCAAGCTAGAACAACCTAGTAGAAGAAGAGAAGGCATGGTGCTTCCCGTGTAATAGCCATATGCCCCAAAATTGTCCAAGCATAAATCTTTAGTAAAAAATAGGGGAGCAAAGAGGCTAAGGTGTGTTTTGGAACATGAAAGAATATCAGTCTCTCAAAATGGAGAATGCCCGCTTTAGAGTGCCAACACAAGGGATGTCCTTAGAGTAGGAGATGGATATCACACCAGAACAAGCGATCTTCTCTTGGATGGAAGAAGAAGATGCAGTATTTGCAAATGATGCTCCAATGACTAGTGCCCCATAGGTACATTTAGACTATAACACAATGTCCAAAAGAAGGCTCATGAGAGAATACGTGCAACAAGCTCCGTAATGACCATAGTCACAACAACCATAACCACAAGAGCAAGCCTTGTAGTCTGACCCACTCATCAATTACAAACTACACCATTACCAGAGAAAGAGGTGGACAAAGGACCGAGCCCATCCACGCCAGATTAGCCTTTATTGAAGATGAAAGAGATACCAGTGTTCAAACCCAAGGTCCCAATAGTCAGAATGCTCAATGTGGTTGAACAATTGAAGAAGGTACCTACTAATGTATCTCTATGGGATGTTATATAAATTTTGAAACAAAAGACGTTGCTCTAGGAGGCATTAAAGAAAGAAGAACAAATACCGTAGATGAACACAATCCCACCACACAATCAATATAGAGACAAGGATCCAGTGTCAGATCCCCAACCTTCAGAAGCAATGACATATTGAAATGCCATGGAAAATGCAAACAAGAAAGAGGTAAGCAAACAAAAGCCCAAACCTTTATTTTTAACACTCATTGTGGGTGATAAGCTTTTACACAATAACATGATTGATTCAGGAGATAGTACCATGGTCATGCCTAAGCAAGTGGCCAATTCTCTAAAACTTAAGTATGATCCTATTAAGAAAGGGATCATGCATTTAGATGGGAAGAAAGTCCTAACCATCGATCACATCAAGGATTTGTATTTGACCCTCTTTTTGTGTCCAAGCCAAACCATCACATAAGAAGTGGTCGTGATAGACATCCCCCCAGTATTTGGGATGTGTCTTTCAAGGGAATTCATGACAAAGCTTGGTGGGTACTTGGTGCTCAATTGGTCTCATCTAATATTGCAAATGAAGCAAGGTGTGAAAATGAAAGTTCTATCTAAATCCTTACACTCATAACATATAGCAGACATTGTGATCTTGTGCTTTGAAGCAGTACACACCTTCTCAGAAAAGGAAATGTATTATGTAGAAATGTTAGAAGATGAAGAGGAAACAAGTGATCAAACCCCTGAAGAGTGGGTCTTACTCAATCTATTTATTGATTTTGACCCATTCGAGAACTTCCACGCTACCAAATTAGGAACCTATGTGATCTTCGATGATGACCAAGTCTTCCCAAATTTTGTAAAGGAGCGGGAAGAGCCTAGTGGACTAGGTGACAACAATCTATGGACATTATATTTCAATGGTGCCAAATGTAAGATCGATTCTAGAGTAGGCATCTGACTAATATCACTGACTGGATTGGAGACCCTCAAGGCTTTCCATTTCTAGTTCCCATGCTCAAACAATGATGTAGAGTATGAAGCTTTGCTCCATTTTTTGTTTCTCACATAACGAATGGGTGTGAAGAGAGTACAAGTTTTCAGAGATTCAAAGTTGGTTGTAAGCCAAGTTTGCAGATATGCAGCCATGAAAAATATAAGAATGAGGTCTTACAAAAAAAATATATGGGATTTGATCGAGAGCTTTGAAGCTTTTAACATACAAGTTATTCCACGATCATAGAATTCCATTGCTAATTGGATGGATTCAATTGGTTCACAGTTTGAGCTAACTCCCAAATCAACAAGAAGCTAGAATGTAGTACAAACCATCATCCGACTGTCAATTCTTGACAATGATTAGAATTGGTAGGTTTTTGAGGATGATGTTTAGATTGTCGCTTTTTTACAAAAGTCAGAGAAAGCATTAGATCATTCATGGTTCAAAGCTGGAAGAGCTACAAAAGGAAAAGTGATCTAATTAAAGGGAAATATGCTTCCGTGAGGTTTGATTTCTCTCAAAAATATTTTCAACTATGAATCCATGCAAGGAATAGAAAATAAAGATTCACTGCTGACATAAAAGAATATGAAGATCTTGATGTTGAGAATGGTAGAAAGCTAAAAGTCAGAAGAGACATCCCATAGAATGATAAAGAGAGATTGAAAGGAATATGTTCTAGATACGATGGGGTCATAGCTTGGACCTTTGATGATTTTAGAGGATACGATCCATGCATAACTCAACACACTGTTAAATGAAGGATTGAAGCCTGTTTGACAGAAAGAAAGGCCAGTGAATCTAAAATTTGAGGCATTGATGTCACAAGAACTTACAAAATTAATGAAATCAAGAATCATATACCCGATGAAATATTCCACCTGGGTATCCAATCTTGTACTAGTGTGGAAAAAGAATGGTGATATTCAGCTTTGCATGGATTTCAGGGACTTGAACAAGGCTTCATTAAAAGATCACTACCATTTTCCCTCAATGAAGAAGATTCTACAAACCATGGCTAGATTGGAGATGTTCTCATTGCTTGATGGTTTTTTGAGTTATTACCAGGTATACATCAAAAAGGAGGACCAACAAAAAACAATGTTCACCACCAAGTGGGGAACATTCGTGTACTCAAAAATTCCCTTCAGACTCTCCAATGCTGGTGTGACCTTTTAGAGAGCAATGGATATCACCTTCAAGGGGTTGATTAATCAAATCATCTTAATATATGTGGACGACTTGACTATTTTTTTAAAATCTAAGGATGATCATTTTGATCATCTGGATAAGGTCTTCCAAAAATTTAGGATATCCTTAAATCCAAAGAAATGTGTCTTTAGAGTACCGCAAGGCAAGCTGTTGGGTTTTGTGGTATCAAAATAAGGAATAGCCATAGACCTCGAAAGGGTGAAGGATATAATAGAGCTATTTGTGCCAGCCAACCAGAAGGGGCTACCATCCTTTATGGGAAAGATCAATTTCGTTAGCTAGTTCATTTTAGACCTATCACACTGATGTCTAAAAATAATTTAGTGTTTAAATGGACTCCTGAAAGCAAGCTTGCTTTCGAGCAAATAAAGGCAGTTATTTCTATCTCCCCAGTGTTAGTTAACTTGGACTTCTCCAAGGATTTCCTGCTCTACGTCTACAATGGCCAGCACAACATAGCTTTGGTACTCACTCAGAAGGACAAAGAGGGAATCAGAGAACATACTATTGCATTCCACTCTAAGACTCTCAAAGGATATGAAACCAAGTACAATTTTGTTGAGAAACAAGCCTTTTCTATTGTCAAAATCCTCAAGAAATTTGAATACTTGGTATCGTCCAATAGAATCACCATCCTTGTCGCCCATCCTAGTGTTCGAGAATACATCACCGAAGGTGAGATAAGCGAAAAAAGGGCCAATTGGATCACTAAGATCCTATAATATAATGTAGACATCTGATCGACCAAGCTAGTTTGGGGAAGAGGTCTTTTTGAATACCTTACATAGGAATTAAGCCCCTAGGTGGAAGAAGAGGCCAACTAGGTCTATACAAATTAGTTTGAATATGACGAATTGTGGGTAGCTGATCGAAGGTGATTTATGCAAAAGGACCGATCAACATTCCACCTCACAAAATATGCTACTACTAACTGCAAGGCACCAGGTATGTACTAATTGAGGGAATTTTATTTAAAAGAAATTATGGTGGCATCCTGCTCTGTTGTTTAGATAGGCCACAGGTAGAAAGTTTTAAATGAATTCCATAGTAGTCCTGAGGGTGGAAACTTATTTTCCAATACTACTGCTTTGAAGATAATTCGACATGATATTACTGGTCTTCCATGTTCTTCGAGATTCACCACATGGTGCATAAGTGTACTTAGTGCCAATTTTTTGTTGGCAAGCGAAAGAACTCCGCCATGCCATTGAGCCCAATCGTGACTAAGGAACCCTTTGCACAATGGGGTTTGGATTTCATTGGGATGATTAATCCCATTTCCAATGCAGGCCATAAGTTGATACTTATGGCAACTGATTATTTCATGAGATGGGTGGATGCCGTTGCTCTTAAAAATGCTACAAAAACAAAAAAAAAATTCTTGAGGAACTAGTGGCAAGGTTTAGTTCACCTAAAATCATCATATTTGATAACACATGAGCCTTCATAGGCTCTAGGATGTTGGACTTCACTCCCAAGCATGGGGTATACCTCAAGACTTGATTTAAATTATTACCCACAAGGATATGGGTTGGTAGAGTCGACCAACAAGAACCTGATTGGGTTAATTAAGCGTATCAGGTCAAAATTACAGAAGGAATGGCACAAGCATCTGCGAGCCACTTTTTGGGCCGACAAAATTATTCCTAAGAAAATCATAAAGGCCTCCCCTTATGAATTAGTGTATGAGAAGGAGGTAATTTTACCCATTTCCATAGAAATTCTGGCATTGGAACTATTAAAAGCCTTGAAAGTCGAGGAAAGCAGTGAGATGGAAGTAAGATTTGTGGAACTCCTAAGCCTCGAGGAAAAAAGAGAAAATGTGTATGATTCCATGACAGGGCATCAACTGATAGTAAAATGATGGTTTGATAAAAAGGCCTCCAACCTAGATTTCTGGGAGGGAAGCCTTGTGTGAAAGTACAACAAGTGTGCTACAAAACTAAGACAACATGCAAAGTTTGAAGCACTATGGAAGGGTCCCTTCCACATTCATGCATGCAAAGAAAAGAAAATGTATGAGGTAGAAGATATGGATGGAAATGTTCTGGATATATCGCTAAATGGTACTCATCTAAAATTATTCCAATAAAACATGCAAGTTCTTTTAAAATTTTCATAGTTATGTACCATACATGTAAATTATTTTGTAAAATATGACATTTTTGTGAATAAAGCCAAGAGAGTAGCACATGGGTAGCAGAAAAGAATTATATTTGTATTCATTAAAAATATTTACACTATAATATGCATATCGAGCCTGAGGCTCTAAGAGAATTTTTAGGCCTTCTCGTACAAACCCAAAAAGATATACATTGAAAAAAGAAAAACAGGAGGTGACAAAAAATGAGTAGTGAAATTGAAGTCTCCATCCATTGCTAGCAGTCAAAACAACATTTCTTTGGGTTTTCTTCATCAGGGTGGTAAGGGGGGTTAACAAAAAAACACATGCGGGCATGTCATGGCTATACACCAGAAATTCAAAGTGACTTTTCCAGTCGAGCCTAGGAATGTGCTCCACACCATACTCCCTCAGAAGGAAGGAAGCCATAGGTCAAGACAATGAGCAATGCCTCTCCAAGTCCATGGTGCGAAAGTCAGTAAGAAAGGGCAGCCAGGTCACCACTTCCCCGAAGTTGATGTACCTGCAGATATTCATGGTGCTCAGAATGCCACCACCAGGGACAACTACTTGTACAATCTAATTGAATCTATCTAAGTATGTTGAATCAAACATAGCATGGAAAAATTTGATAATCCAAGGCTTGTTGATGTCCAAATCTAGCAGGGAGGCCACAAAGTGGGGGATAACATTGGAGTTGCATTGCAGTTGGTTTTCATCCTTCACGTAATATTTCGTAAGCACCCATTTGAATGCCATAGTGATGAGGTATTCATTCTTCTTTACCAAGCATTTAATTCTAGCACTGGTGACTTCACCTATGAAGGAATATTGTGACCTTCAGCCCAAGAGCCGAACAGGGGTACCTAGGCCAAACATGATAGCATAAAATAAGCTAAGGCTAGCAAAATAGATAATACAATGGGAGAAGCTTACTAACTCAAGAGCTAATTTAGTGAGATTTCTGCTAAGGTAGCACTCCTATTTATAGAAAAGGTGCGCCAATGAGCTCAATGAATGGAAAATCCATCTACCATTGGATGGTAATGGAAAAAATATCAAGCCGACATGAGGTAAGGAGTGAATCATACAAAAAATCTAACACCAAGCCTTGAGAAATTAATTCAGGCGTTGGGAGTAAATGCTCACGCGTACCAATTACTACTATGTGTCCATTAGCGTCACCAATGCTAGCCTACTTGCTCATGTGGAAAGACATTGATTAAAGTGCTAAAATTTGACAAATTATATATGAATGTCTTTTTAGAGTAGTTTTTATCACTCAAAGCATGCTTTCCATTGCTAAAGGCATAGTTCCCACCACATAAGGCTTATTTGTTAAAAAGGTGGCAAAAGGAATCCACTAATTACATTCTCGCGGTAGAGTTGACATTCTCGAGGGATACATATCCTACTCCAGATGTATCGCCTTGCTGGCAACACTTAGAAAGCTAGTGGTAATGGAAATTCCTTATTGCATGTACGTGCAAGAAAATTAAATGCACACAAAAAGAAAAGTTTTGCTAAGTATCAAAAACCACAAGCAACCATTTCTCTAAAGAAGCTTTCTACAAATCCTTCAACGCAACAATGGCAAAGGAATCATCTTCTGGTCGACAGGTTGGAGTTTTCTCTACCAAACCAGGCTATACCAACATCTTTGGAAAGGATTTGTTTGCGAATGCCTCAACACTAGAAGAGCAACATTTTTCTCATACTAAAACCATACTAGCAGGTGACCCCATTAAGAAGGAAGCGGTTATGGATTTTGCAGACAATATTTTTGAACCAAAGTTGCATATAAACCCTAAAAACCTTTGGTTAGGGGAAATGTAGAGAATGATGGCCCATGGGGGAAATGAAGGCTTTGCATCACAACTTTGGTATTGTGGTTTGCCACAATTCATGTTACTTTCCATACACCCATGTCCAAAGATGGTGGATGCACATGCAAAGGGGCTAGATAAAGCAATAGGGATCATTACTAGTAATGGGTTTAGGGTTACAATCAACACAACATCCATTTGGGATATGCTATGCATCCCTCTAAACTGGAGTGCCAAAATGTTTGAGCACAGAACAATGGAGGATTTCTGGAAGACCAGAATTAAGTAATTACAATTTTATATAGATGAAACAAATAAGAGGCTGAAGGGAAATCAATTTGTCTTCCCTCTAGTATGGAGAAAGTTCAAATATGATGTGTAGGCCATTTTTGCAATGTTAGCTTGTATTTATTGCTAAAAATAGATAACCAATATATAAGAAAAATATACAAAATATTTAAAAATTTAAACAAACATAAAAAATAAAGAACCAAAAAAATGAAAATTAATGCAAAGAATCTCCTATATAAATGCAAAAATGAGAGACTCAAATACAAACTGACAAGCCCGGTTGAGGGGAGAAAAGAGAGAGGTTGGGAAAAAAAGGAGAGAAGGGGAGGGGGAGAAGGAAAGGATACTAGAGGAAAGAGACTAGGCATCTTCTTCCTTCTAAAGAAGTGACCATGCATATCTACAAGGTTCCAAAAACTCATAAAGAAGGCATACTTTTGAGACCTATTGTTGGCACAATGGGCTCTCCTATGTACAAATTAGCCTCTTACCTAGCCAAGTTAATTTCCCCACTTGTGGAGAAATCTAACTCCTTCATTAAAGATTCCAACCATTTTTTCCAATTTATCCAGGATATTAGATTGGATAGTAATGGAATTCTTGTGAGCTTTGATGTTGCCTCTCTCTTCACTAAGGTCCTTGTGCCTGATGCTATTGAAATTGTCAAGCACAAATTCAATGGTGAAATCACCTCCTTGGTTGAGATTTTCCTAAGATCCACTATCTTTTCTTTCCAAGGAATTATCTATGAACAAGTTGATGGCATTTCTATGGGCTTCCCCCTTTCACAAGTGTAAATAGGAACCTTTATATGGTGCATTTTGAAGAAATGGCTATCATGTCCTTCCCCCTCAAACCTAAGTGGTGGAAGCTGTATGTGGACAACACCAATGTTTGTTGGCCACATGGCCTCGACAAGTTAGAAGAATTTCATGCTCACCTTAATAGAATTGTGTCATGCATCTCCTTCACCAAAGAGCTTGAATATGACAACCAATTTCCTTTCCTTGATGTGTTGATCCTCAAAAATTTTGATGGGTCCCTTGAGTGTTGGGTTTTCTACAAAGCTACCCATATCGATTTATACCTCCATTCTTCCTCTCATCACCACCCTAGCCAAAAGCTTGGGATCCTCAAAACCCTTTCCTCAAGATCCTATCAAATTTTTGACCAAGAAAACCTAAACCTAGAGTTGGACCATCTTTGGTTAGTCTTTAGGTTAAATGGGTACACCAACAAGCAAATCAATAGATCTTTCAATAATTCCAAATCTCAATTCTCCCCCATCTCAATTTCCTTGCAACCTAGGTTTCTTCCTTGTGCCTTGTTGAAGGAATATCCTAAAAAATATCCAAAATTCTTCTTAAAAAAGGCTTGTAATGTGCTTTCAGACTGGTTTCTAAATTGAAAAATTATTTCCCTTCCCTTAAATACCACAAAGACATCCTTCTAGACTCGGGAGTCTACAAGGTGGTTTGTTCTTGTGGCACTTCGTACATTGGAGAAACAGGGTGATCGTTTAACACTAGAATTAGAGAGCATAGTGACAACATACTTGGCATGAGCATATTGTTAGATCTACCCTTGTTGAGCATTCCTCTTCAACCAAACACCATATATGTTTGGAAAACACCCAAATTTTGTTCGAAGAAGACAAGATTTTCAAGAGAAAGCTTAAGGAAGCCATTGAAATTAGAAACCACCCCGACTACCTCAACAGTGATGAAGGATGGAGCTTAAGCATTTCTTGGCAACCTCTTTTTTCAAATCTCACAAACTGTAATCACCCCTCTTCTTGACCTTCCTCCTTGGCTTCTATTTCCTTCCTCTCCCTAGCTTCCACCTTTTTTCTTCTTGGAACTTTCTTTCTCTTTGCATCTCTAGCCCTCCCTAGCTCTTGGATCCTCTGAGTTTACTTGGTCATCTGCTTCTTTGGCTTCGTCTCTTTCCTCTAGTCTCCTTGCCTTCTCCCCCTTTTTTGTTGTCCCCCTCACCTTGTCTCCTTTTTTTCCCAACCTCTCTCTTTTATTCCCTCAATTAGGCTTGTCGGTTTGTATTTGAGTTTCTCATTTTTGCATTTATATAGGAGCTTCTTTGCATTATTTTTCATTTTTTTTGTTTTTTATTTTTGATGTTTGTTTAATTTTTTAAATCTTTTATATAATCTTTGTATATGTTGGTTATGTGTATTTATCCAATTAATTTTTTTTTTAGTTTTGTATTTATAAAGGAGGCTAAAAGTTAAGCTATTCATACATAGATAGGCTTTATGTACATATTTGTATACATAGGCATTATCATTTGCTATATAATATTGATTTGTTGTGTTTATCTTTATCTTAAGTACATATTTTTATTTTGATCTCTTTGTTTATCTTTATCCTATATTTGTTTCGCTCATTTCCCATAAGTCTTCTTTTAAGTTTTTAGTCTCCTATGTTATTTTTTGTGATCTTTTTAATCTTTTTGGTCTAGGTTTTCTCTTTTCTCTATATCCCTTGTTTTTTTACTTTTCAAGACTTGCTTGTCTTGAGTGTTTTTTGTACTCTTTAAATTTTTGAGTTAATTCATTTTATTTTATTTTTAGCTTTTTGTTTTCTATTCTTGGCTCATCTAGGATTTATCTTGTTAATTTTGTGTTTGTTTGTTTTATGGCTTTATCTTGGGCCATTTTTAGTTCTTTTCATTTGAGTTTTTTACTTTAAATTATTGCTACTTGATTTCTTGATTTAGTTATTTTGAGAATTCACATAGCTTTTCTTGTATTTTCGTGCTTTGTCCTTTTTTTTGTGTGTTTATTTAGTCTTTGTGAAATTTCTTATATTATGTTTTACTTTGTCTCAAACTTTTTTGTCTTCTTTTTGTTTTTATTGTTTTCATTGCTTCTTTGCTTTATTTAAGTTATTTAAGTTTATTATTGGCTTTTCTTATCTTTTTCGAGGTTTTGCTTTGAGGATTTACTATGTTGTGTTGTCTTGCTTTTTGTTTTTTTTCCTTCTTAATTTATTTATTTCAGATTTCTTATGTTGTTAATTTGTGTTTAGGTGTTTCTTTGTTTCATTAATCTTTATTTTTTCTAATTTTCTCTAGAGATTTTTTGGTTGGTAATATAATAATTGTTTGCTTTGTTTATATGCAGTTTATCTTGTATTTTTCATCTTATTTGGTTAGTATATTAAATATGTGATATATGTAGCTTGGTTTTAATTCTTACTATATTATATCTTTAGATAATTAAGTCTTCATAGTTTTTTTTCTAATTCTTGGTTTTGGTTTTATCTTGTTCTTTCCTTTTTTACCAAATTAGCTTTTCTTTATTTTTCATTGTGTCTTGATTCTTGTGCCTCTGTATCTCTCCTCCCTATTTCTAGCCTTTTTATGCAATGTTGGGTCTAAAACATATCATTTTTACACCTCATGCTCTCTTTTGTATCCTAATGATGGAGCATGAAATGTTATCCAAAATGTTGATGGAAAAATTCTCATACAATCAAATCCAGAAGCAATAAAATATAATATAAATTCCTATTCAAATTTGGGCCTATTTTTATGGAATACCTTAATACAATTACATATTAACATGTGGGTATGTGCAGGATCATCATGGAAAAAGTAGGCCCTTAAGTGGCAAAAAATTTAGAAAAATCAGAGTTAGGAAACTTGATAAAAATTTGAATAAGTTACCTATATTATTTCAAAAATATGTAGGAATAGAATCTGTAGCAAATTGAATGTAGTTTCTAAACTACTAGGTTTATTTAAAGAAAAAAAGAATCTATTTGGTGAAAATTTGAAATTTCAATGCAATAGTACTTAAATTTCAGGGAAAAAATAAGTGTCTGTCTGACCACCCTAACCACAATAAAATGATAATATTTTTTTATAATATTTTAGATATAAGTAGAGGACTCATGTTCGGAAGTGATGAATATTTTTTTATAATTTTTTTCCAAGTAAATAATTAATTATGAATTATTTATTACAACTTTTAAAAAATATAAAAACTTGTATGTCTAACCACCTTAACTTGGTCAAAAATTCGTTAAATTCAATTTTTTTTTAAATCCTATAGTATGCAAAGCATAGAATGTGACACATGTTTTGGATTCAAAAAATGTGATACCGTTTGAAAACTATAGATGTTTTTCAATCAGCCTATCAATCAGGACTTTAGTCGTAATTCAAATAGAAAATGAATAATAATAATTTATTAAATTCAAAGTAAAGCATAATTTATATTGGTGGAAATATGAGAACCTCCTTTAAAAATCCATTTCATTTCATCAATTTTGGGTAAATTTTTTTTTATCAGGGCCACATACACTACACATACCCATCATATCACCACTTTTTGGCCCATCATGATCCTACACATACCCATGTGGTACATTCTTATGTAAATCAAACTCATGATCCAATACATATAGCTATCTATTTAATTTATTACACCTATTTACACATATTAGACCTTATCATCTTGCAAAGGCGACTATTGTTGCAACAAAATATCAACCTGTTAATGCTTTATACAAGATTTAGATCCACAGGAGGTGGTTAAACCATGTCATCAAGCTCAAGCACCGCATTGGCCCACACCTACCATAGGAAGAGGAGATCAAGGGCGACGCCTTGCAACAATCCCCTCCATAGCACAAGTGATCGGTTCAAACCTATGACCTCGACTCTAATACCAATTGTTGAAAAGGTGGCTACCATTGCACCAAAATATTGACCTATTAATGCACAATATATCCATTGGATTTCTAAAAGATCAAGATACACAAAAGGAACCATGTCACGAAGCCCAAGCGATGTGCTAGCCCACACCTACTGATCCAGGTGGATCTCGAAGACCTCAAAATACAATAGCTTTAGAATCTCCTAGAACTAGCATCAATGCATAGAGCACAACGATACGATTCCAACACAACTTGAATCATGTCAAAAGGATATCATACGTGCGAGTTATGCTTGGTCAAAGGTTTGGTCAATCTGAGTACCAGAGCCATCAGGAAGCGAAAAAAATTGATCATCTCAGAATTCATCGAAATTGACGTCAAACCGAAGTGCTCGTCGAGACGATTCCAACGACGTTCGTTTCGTCGAAATCTGACATCGTCTGCTCAAGTTACAAGCAGTCAAAGTTTAGTTGACTTGAAGGTATAGATGATGACGTCATCATGTTGTCATGTCAGTCCGTACTGTACGGAATCCACATGGACAAATTCAGATGAGACACGTGGGAGGTGAGTCAGATGGTACAGACCAATTAGTGGGCAACACGTGGCACCCAGTCAGCGTACGGATTATCTTCGTCAGCGTACACATTGGCAGGTTCTGGCAAATAACAGTTTGACGCATGGCACTGTGTACTTGCACTCCTTCGGTTGGCAGATGAGTTTGTTTTGTTTCACAAAAAGTTTGTTATACGGGTTTGAACCCGTAACCTCCTGCGTAACAGCTGCAACCTCAGCCGTTACACCACCGATGGGCTGCTCAAATGGAATTGGCGTGAATTTTGTTTTGTTATTGAGTATTTCGGTGTTTGGTTTAAAAATGTAGCCAACAGGTTTTGAACTGCCGACCATGTGGCATAAAAAATTAGCGTTCACCGCTTCACCATCGACACCTGTCGAAATATGTATTGGGCTCGTTTGATTTTGTTGAGTTGTTATGCCCGAATTACAAACAAATAGCCTATTTTTGTAAAACAAATAAAAAACCAACCCTAACCTTCAAATCCAAAGGCCATTAGGGGACAAATAAGTTGTGGTATGGGTTTTTTAAGGGGTTATTTTGTTATTGCATTAAATAAGGTGGTTTTGGGCATTTCATGTATAAAAGGGAGGTATGTGAGAGGTGTTTCACATTCAGAATTCAGGGATTTATAATTCCGGGAATAAGGAGACTTGAGGAGTCTTGTGAGAATTTTCTCTTGGGAGAATTGGGGAAATTCTTGTAAAATGTGTTCTCATTTCTTAGCTCTTGGAGAGTTTTGTTGCTCTTAGTAAAGGGTTTATGGGGAAGTGATATTTTCTTGTAATGGGCTAAGTGGTCTCTAGGGAGAAGAGATAATAACTTAGTGAGTCCTTTGAGAGATTTTGTATGACTTTTGAGTCCTTTGTAAAGGCTTGATGCCTATGTACTCTTGTGTGAGAGAGAGTTGCAACTTTATTGTTTGAAAGCATTGTAAAGGTGACAAAGGAGTTAGGCACGGACATGTTGCCAGATAGATCCTGTCATTGCAGTGTGGAAGCAGGAAGAGCCTGAAGTGCAAGAATCTTCCTGGGAAGTAGATTGTAACTCAGTGAAAGACCATGGTGATGTAAAAGAAGTTGCATCATAGTAATGGAATTGATCATGCTTATTTGCAGATCCAGAGACGTAGCCAGAATCTGGTGAACTCCGTAATCAAATCTTTGTCTCTCTTTTCTTGGTGCTTGATTCTAACAACTTCTTTACTTTCCTATGTTTTATGTTGTTATTTGCTCAATTCACAAGCATCGTCAGTTACGATCTTAAATTTAAAACTGTATCCTGGTGAATCTAACAAGTTGTTAAGTAATTCATAGTAAGGAGTTTACAGATCAAGTTGGTATCAGAGCTAGTCTAACAAGTTGCAGGTTGTGGAATACTTGGAGCAAATTCAAGCAGTGAGGTGAGATGTCATCACATAAGGAAGATCAGTTTCCTTTTGTCTTCGATGCAGAATTTTACAAGGCCTTCATGGCGATGAAAGCCAAGGTTGATGAAATGTATGAGGAATGAAAGTCTGAAAAAGAAGGCTTGTTGAAGAAAGTCAAAGATACAGACTTGGTGAAAGCTCCTCATTCTTCTCATTCTCTTCCTTGTTCTCTTGGTGATTCTGAGAAACAGTCTCAAAGTGTTGGATTGAGGTTGTCAACCAAGATGGACTATGAAGGAAAGGGGCTTGGTAGTCATGGACAAGGCATGGTTGAATCTATGAAGATGGAAGCTGGACCTCGCTATGCAAGATCGGGGTATGGTGAAGGAGAATGCTCCAAGGCAGTGGACGCAAAGAATTCTCTGAAAGAAGAACCATTCCAAGAACGATCTGAGGTGATGGCACATCACTTTCAGGCAGTGGTGACACATGCAAGATGTCCAAGAGGAGAACGAACACAGATTCTTCTCGGCATGCATGCACCAAGGGTGACCATCAAAGGTATAATAAAGCTGATTGTTCCAATGTTTCTTTTGATTTTAAGAAGATTGGCAATGTAAAAAGTTTATGGTATAGAAGACCGTGCACATTTTGTGGGTTGAATAACCATAGTGTTTCCAAGTGTTGGAAAAGAATGGCTTTGTACAGGAAGGTAGAGTCAACCAGGAAAGGGACACAACATAAGGACCCGTCTCCAAGTCAGAGGAAAGAGAAGGGCAAGAAAGTCTGGATGTTGAAAACACCTTGCTCTTATTGCAACAAAGGTGGACATCAGGAAGCTAATTGTTGGAAGCTTCACCCAGAGCTTCATCCAAAGAAGGACAAGAAGAAGATTGCAGTTGATTCTCTGTTGGTGGACAGAGGGAAAATGAAGAAGCTCATGTATATGAGGAAAAATTCTTCTCTCATGTCTGCAAAGGTGGAAAAAGCAGATGATTTGAAGCATGAAAATGAAGTAGTTGCTTGTAAGCCTAACTATCATGTGTTTCAGGGATCATCAGCGCCGCAACATGAAGATTTGTCATGGAAACCTGTTAAGAGGATTAAAAGTATTGTTAGATCATTGTCATTAATATCCTTGTATTTGTTAATGCTAATAATGTTTTTTACATGGATAGTAGCTGGGATAATGAATGCAGAAGGATGTGAGAAAATGCAAATGGGTAGCAATGTGATTACAGTTTTCATAATTTTTGTACAAATTTTTGATGAAGCAGGTGCACAGAAAGGGTGGACAGATACTGGACAAGTGGGAAGGTGTTTTGTCTCACATCGTGTCTGATTAAGAACCTTTTGGAGGTCCAAAAGTTCCTCAGTTGGGAGGAATGATCCAGGTGGATCTTGAAGACCTCAAAATCCAACAGCTTCAGAATCTCCTAGAACTAGCATCAATGCATAGAGCACAATGATATATTTCCAACGCAACTTGAATAACGTCAAAAGGATATCATACGTGCGAGTTATGCTTGGTCAAAGGTTCGGTCAAATTGAGTACCAGAGCCATCAAGAAGCGAAAAAAGTTGATCATCTCAGAATTCATCAAAATTGACGTCAAATTGAAGTGCTCGTCGAGACGATTC
This sequence comes from Sequoia sempervirens, assembly GCA_007258455.2. Classification (NCBI taxonomy): domain Eukaryota; kingdom Viridiplantae; phylum Streptophyta; class Pinopsida; order Cupressales; family Cupressaceae; genus Sequoia; species Sequoia sempervirens. Next base: position 985,958,257 of record VDFB02281492.1, read on the forward strand.
TGATGATGTTTGTTTCGTTGAAATCCGACATCGTATGCTCGAGTTACAAGTAGTCAAAGTTTAGTTGACTTGAAGGTACAGATGATGACGTCATCATGCTGTCGTGTCAGTCTGTACTGTACGGAATCCACATGGACAAATTTAGATGAGACATGTGGCAGGTGAGTCAGATGGTACAGACCAATCAGCAGGCAACACGTGGCACCCAATCAGCGTACGGATTATCTTCGTCAGCGTACACATTGGCAGGTTCTGGCGAATAACAGTTTGACACGTCGCACTGTATACTTGCACTCCTTCGGTCGGCGGATGAGTTTGTTTTGTTTAACAATTTTTTTTTTATACGGGTTTGAACCCGTAACCTCCTGCGTAACAGCCGCAACCTTAGCCGTTACACCACCGATGGGCTGCTCAAACGGAATTAGTGTGAATTTTGTTTTGTTATTGAGTATTTCGGTGTTTTGTTTAAAAATGTAGCCTGCGGGTTTTGAACTGCCGACCACGTGGCATGAAAAATTAGCATTCACCGCTTCACCATCGACACCCGTTGAAATATGTATTGGGATCATTTGATTTTGTTGAGTTGTTATGCCCGAATTACAAACAAATAGCCTATTTTTTTAAAACAAATAAAAAACCAACCCTAACCTTCAAATTCAAAGGCCATTAGGGGACAAATAAGTTGTCGTATGGGTTGTTTAAGGGGTTATTTTGTTATTGCATTAAATAAGGTGGTTTTGGGCATTTCATGTATAAAAGGGAGGTATGTGAGAGGTGTTTCACATTCAGAATTCAGGGATTTATAATTCCGGGAATAAGGAGACTTGAGGAGTCTTGTGAGAATTTTCTCTTGGGAGAATTGGGGAAATTCTTGTAAAATGTGTTCTCATTTCTTAGCTCTTGGAGAGTTTTGTTGCTCTTAGTAAAGGGTTTATGGGGAAGTGAGATTTTCTTGTAATGGGCTAAGTGGTCTCTAGGGAGAAGAGATAATAACTTAGTGAGTCCTTTGAGAGATTTTGTATGACTTTTGAGTCCTTTGTAAAGGCTTGATGCCTATGTACTCTTGTGTGAGAGAGAGTTGTAGCTTTATTGTTTGAAAGCATTGTAAAGGTGACAAAGGAGTTAGGCACAAACATGTTGCCAGATAGATCTTGTCATTGCAGTGTCGAAGCAGGAAGATCTTGAAGTGCAAGAATCTTCCTGGGAAGTAGATTGTAACTCAGTGAAAGACCATGGTGATGTAAAATAAGTTGCATCATAGTAATGGCATTGATCACGCTTATTTGTGGATTTGGAGATGTAGCCATAATCTAGTGAACTCCGTAATTAAATCTTTGTCTCTCTTTTCTTGGTGCTTGATTCTAACAACTTCTTTACTTTCATATGTTTTATGTTGTTATTTTCTCAATTCACAAGCATCGTCAGTTACGATCTTAAATTTAAAACTGTATCCTGGTGAATCTAACAAGTTGTTAAGTGATTCTTAGTTAAGGAGTTTACAGATCAAGTTGGTATCAGAGCTAGTCTGACAAGTTGCAGGTTGTGGAATACTTTGAGCAAATTCAAGCAGTGAGGTGAGATGTCATCACATAAGGAAAATTAGTTTCCTTTTGTCTTCGATGCAAAATTTTACAAGGCCTTCATGGCGATGAAAGCCAAGGTTGATGAAATGTATGAGGAATGGAAGTCTGAAAAAGAAGGCTTGTTGAAGAAAGTCAAAGATGCAGACTTGGTGAAAGCTCCTCATTCTTCTCATTCTCTTCCTTGTTCTCTTGGTGATTCTGAGAAACAGTCTCAAAGTGTTGGATTGAGGTTGTCAACCAAGATGGACTATGAAGGAAAGGGGCTTGGTAGTCATGGACAAGGCATGGTTGAATATATGAAGATGGAAGCTGGACCTCGCTATGCAAGATCGGGGTATGGTGAAGGAGAATGCTCCAAGGCAGTAGACGCAAAGAATTCTCCAAAAGAAGAACCATTCCAAGAACGATCTGAGAGAGGTGATGGCACATCACTTTTAGGTAGTGGTGACACATGCAAGATGTCCAAGAGGAGAATGAACACAGATTCTTCTCGGTATGCATGCACCAAGGGTGACCATCAAAGGTATAATAAAGCTGATTGTTCCAATGTTTCTTTTGATTTTAAGAAGATTGGCAATTGAAAAAGTTTATGGTATAGAAGACCATGCACATTTTTTGGGTTGAATAACCATAGTGTTTCCAAGTGTTGGAAAAGAATGGCTTTGTACAGGAAGGTAGAGTCAACTAGGAAAGGGACACAACATAAGGACCCATCTCCATGTCAGAGGAAAGAGAAGGGCAAGAAAGTCTGGATGTTGAAAACACCTTGCTCTTATTGCAACAAAGGTGGACATCAGGAAGCTAATTGTTGGAAGCTTCACCTAGAGCTTCATCCAAAGAAGGACAAAAAGAAGATTGCTGTTGATTCTCTGTTGGTGAACACAGGGCAAATGAAGAAGCTCATGTATATGAGGAAAAATTCTTCACTAATGTATGCAAAGGTGGAAAAAGCAGATGATTTGAAGCATGAAAATGAAGTAGTTGCTTGTAAGCCTAACTATCATGTGTTTCAGGGATCATCAGCGCCGCAACATGAAGATTTGTCATGGAAACTTGTTAAGAGGATTAAAAGTATTGTTAGCTCATTGTCATTAATATCCTTGCATTTTTTAATGCTGCTAATGTTTTGTACATGGATAGTAGCTGGGATAATGAATGCAGAAGGATGTGAGAAAATGCAAATGGGTAGCAATGTGATTACAATTTTCATAATTGTTGTACAACTTTTTGATGAAGCAGGTGCACAGAAAGGGTGGACAGATACTAGACAAGTGGGAAGGTGTTTTGTCTCATGTCGTGTCTGATTAAGAACCTTTTGGAGGTCCAAAAGTTCCTCAGTTGGGAGGAACGATCTAGGTGGATCTCGAAGACCTCAAAATCCAACAGCTTCAGAATCTCCCAGAACTAGCATGAATGCATAGAGCACAGTGATACGATTCCAACACAACTTGAATCACGTCAAAAGGATATCGTACGTGCGAGTTATGCTTGGTCAAAGGTTCGGTCAAACTGAGTACTAAAGCCATCAGGAAGTGAAAAAAATTGATAATCTTAGAATTCATCAAAATCGATGTCAAATCAAAGTGCTCGTCGAGATGATTCCGACGACGTTCGTTTCGTCGAAATCTGACATCGTATGCTCGAGTTATAAGCAGTCAAAGTTCAGTTGACTTGAAGGTACAGATGATGACGTCATCATGCTATCATGTCAGTCCATACTATATGGAATCCACATTGACGAATTCAGATGAGACACGTGGCAGGTGAGTCAGATGGTACAGACCAATCAGCGGGCAACACGTGGCACCCAGTCAGCGTACGGATTATCTTCGTCAGCGTACACATTGGCAGGTTCTAGCGAATAACAGTTTGACACGTGGCACTGTGTACTTGCACTCCTTTGGTCAGCAGATGAGTTTGTTTTTTTTAACAAAAAGTTTGTTATACGGGTTTGAACCCATAACCTCCTGCGTAACAGCCGCAACCTCAGCCGTTACACCACCGATGGGCTGCTCAAACGGAATTGGCGTGAATTTTGTTTTGTTATTGAGTATTTTGGTGTTTGGTTTAAAAATGTAGCCAGTGGGTTTTGAACTGCCGACCACGTGGCATGAAAAATTAGCGTTCACCGCTTCACCATCGACACTCGTCGAAATATGTATTGGGGTCGTTTGATTTTGTTGAGTTGTTATGCCCGAATTACAAACAAATAGCCTATTTTTGTAAAACAAATAAAAAACCAACCCTAACCTTCAAATCCAAAGGCCATTAGGGGACAAATAAGTTGTGGTACGGGTTGTTTAAGGGGTTATTTTGTTATTGCATTAAATAAGGTGGTTTTGGGCATTTCATGTATAAAAGGGAGGTATGTGAGAGGTGTTTCACATTCATAATTCAGGGATTTATAATTCCGGGAATAAGGAGACTTGAGGAGTCTTGTGAGAATTTTCTCTTGGGAGAATTGGGGAAATTCTTGTAAAATGTGTTCTCATTTCTTAGCTCTTGGAGAGTTTTGTTGCTCTTAGTAAAGGGTTTATGGGGAAGTGAGATTTTCTTGTAATGGGCTAAGTGGTCTCTAGGGAGAAGAGATAATAACTTAGTGAGTCCTTTGAGATATTTTGTATGACTTTTGAGTCCTTTGTAAAGGCTTGATGCCTATGTACTCTTGTGTGTGAGAGAGTTGCAACTTTATTGTTTGAAAGAATTGTAAAGGTGACAAAGGAGTTAGGCACGAACATGTTGCCAGATAGATCCTGTCATTGCAGTGTGGAAGCAGGAAGAGCCTGAAGTGCAAGAATCTTCTTGGGAAGTAGATTGTAACTCAGTGAAAGACCATGGTGATGTAAAAGAAGTTGCATCATAGTAATGGCATTAATCACGCTTATTTACGGATCCGGAGACGTAGCCAAAATCTGGTGAACTCCGTAATCAAATCTTTGTCTCTCTTTTCTTGGTGCTTGATTCTAACAACTTCTTTACTTTCCTATGTTTTATGTTGTTATTTGCTCAATTCACAAGCATCGTCAGTTACGATCTTAAATTTAAAACTGTATCCTGGTGAATCTAACAAGTTGTTAAGTGATTCATAGTTAAGGAGTTTACATATCACCTACCATAGAAAGAGGAGACCAAGGGTGACACCTTGCAACAATCCTATCCTCATTTTTGGACATTCTAATATATTTTTCATGTATAAATGATTTATTGCACCCATATTCACACTTATTTTTGTATATTTGTCCATTATTTTGAAGCTAAGATTTTTATGTCTAGGGAAAGTCTTAAGTGACTAGGGATTGACCTAGAAAATAAAAACTTCAATTTTTTAAAGATTTCCACCCTTTCCCCTAATAGTTGTTATTGTTGGAGAAAATTACCCAGGAGCAACTGCAAACCAAAAGAAACCTTCATGAATGAGAGAAGCAACACAGGAGATGCTATTTCACTAGGAGTGCAAAAGAATGCATTGAGATATGAAAATAATGTACACAAAATTCCTTAAAAAGGAGTGAGAAGGTCGGTACAAGAAGGTAACTGAAAAAATAAATTAAAATATAGCTATAATTATTAAAAGCAAAACTACCCCTAAGTTAACTTAGGAAATGTGAACATTAAAAATCCATTCACTCTAACACCCCCCTTAAGTGCAACTTAGGGAAAATAAAAATTCAAAATGAGATGAAAGATGGGTCCTGACAACAAGGCCATGCTAGGTACCCATGCACAACTACAATGCAAAAAATAAATCTTTCACAACCAGAGAAAAGGAGAAAAACCTTGTGGGAAAAAAACCCTTTCCAAAAGAGAGAAAAATAGAAAAGAGAGAACGAAGGAAGGAGGAATCATCAAGACCCCCTAAGGAAAACTTCCTTCACCCCTAACCTCGATCTCATAGGAAAATGCTCCAAACTCAGAACACCCTCCTGAATGAGCTACCTAATGAAGTGAATCTAAATCTCAATATGCTTTGTGCATTGATGCTCCACTAGGTTGTGAGAAATATGTATGGTAGTCTAATTATCACACCAAAGAGTAGTGGGATGATCAACAAGAAAAAAACACTCAGCCATCAACTGTCGAAGCCACAAAACCTCCCGACTAGCCAAAACAACACCTCGATACTCAACCTCGGTCGATGATAATGCAATAGAAGTTTTCTTCATGCAAGACCATGCAATCGGACCAGACCAAGAAAAAAGACAAAGCCAAAAGTAGACTTCTGATCATCAACATCACTAGCCCAATCTGAATAAGTGAAGCCCACAATCTGAGTAGCCCCTAATGTGTAATGAATTCCAAACTAAGTAGTGCCCTGAATGTACCACAAGATGTGTTTGTATGCCTTCCAATGACTCTCATGAGGATCTTGAGAGAAATGAGAGACAAGACCAACTGCAAAGGAAATATCAGGACGACTATGGGTAAGAGCAAGAAGATGAGTCCATGAAACATGGAAGTTTTTTCCTTAGGAAAAAAAACAAAATTAGCTTGCCAAAAATGGGACCCCAATTTTTAATAAACATGATCTCGCTTTTAAAAAATGGGATCCCGTTTAGCTTCAGGATCCCAACCCTAAATTCTAAACAGGATCTTATTTTTAAAAAAATAGGATCTTGTTTATTAATGGGTCTCGAACCAACAGACAAGAAACAAGATCACAATATTCACAAAAGGGGATCCCAATTTGTAAAAATCAAGATCCCATTTTGTAAAGATCGAGATCCTATTTTAAAGTGGTATTTATTTTTAAAAATAAATGAAACTCAATTATAATTCATAGAGCATGGGATACCGATTTTACAGAGATTATAGTGATGCATGCGCAACCCCTTGTTTCTCCTCTTGGTCATGTCATTCCTGCACTTGTGCATCAATGTGCAGTGGTATCAACATTAGGATCCTTGAATACACTCGCAGGAGACCTTGATTAGCATGCTTTTGTGATAGCAGCTAGGGAGCATAGAGACCGCGATGATGGAGTGAACGTCTATGGAGTTGGTCCTAGTACCACTCCATGAGTGTTGAAATAACATGTATGTACTAGTTTCCATCAACTATGCTATGGAATTGATTAGTCCACATCTAGTTTGGGTGGACGTGCAAATTCTGGTGCATCATCTGGTCACCTTAGTTCATTCGTAGAATTTCTTACTATAGAGCATCACCCTGAGGACAATGTGACATAGGTATAAATATGCATCTGCATGTTGAAGTTATAAGAATTTTAATGAACATATATATCAATTTTTTTTTGTAAATTACATTTTAACAATCAAACTATTTGGTGTACAAATGACACTAACGATGGGAAATCATCTACACTACAAGTACATATGTCGACACTAGTCCTAGTTGGCAACCCTTATGGTGTATTTTGATTTCAATTTTTTAAATTATATATGAAATAATTTTTAACTTGACTTTTAAATTTATAAATCAATCATGAACATATGTTTTAAATATTTATGTTGGTTCAGGGGAGTCAATCAACTTCAACGTCGATTCCATCCAAGGGGTTGTCAAGCACTCCTCCACTATTGAGGGTCACAGATCAGGGGTAGGTACATTTATACTGTAATTTATTTAACTTACATTACTATAGTTACAATTATGAATTTTGAATTCACTATATATCAAATGTGCATGTACACTTGTAAATACTATAAGTGAACTAAATGTCTATATGTATGTCTAGCTTGACACAAAAATGAGAATAGGGTTCAAAAAAACATTAGATGTGGTGGCTGCTTATGAGTCATCTAAATTCCAGGTTGTTTAAAAAAGTTTCTACACAAAATGTGCAAACTTGAATATATATTTTAACCTAATTCAAGTATACATGCTTTAAATTTGACCTTGTAGGACTTTGTTACTACCACTTTCTTCCTTGAATCAATCATAATTACACCTCTAGGAGGACATGCAGATCAATTAGACATCATGGTAAATTAAAGTTTTGATTAAATATTTAAATTCAATTAGAAATTATACATTGTGAATAATTTTAATTAAATTTAAAATTGAATAACATTCTTTTTCTTTTATAGCATGAGACAAATCATGTAGCTGAGCATGTACAAACAAGTCCTAGAATAGAGGGTGCACAACCTCTTACGATACAACTTAAATATGATAAATTATAAATTGGATTGAATTAAATAATTTTTAATCATAGAATTTCATCTAATTTCAACTTTCTTTGTCTTGTACATATGTAGATTGACTCAAAGCATTTAGAGGTTGGTCCAAGTGCACCAGAGCATCTAGAGCCAGATACCATGGTAATTTAATTTTATGATGAATTATAAAATAAATTGTCATTGAATAATTTTTAATCGTCTTACATCTGATTTCATCTTTATGTTATACAAAGTGGTCTAGGTCATCCATGTAGTCCGTATGGTGTTAAGAGGTCTCTTGATTATAGAGATGATATGAGTTAGACATGATTTCATGGGTTGTACTCTTATGGACTTAATATATATTAGTTTCATGGACTTAATATTTTGTTTCATGGACTTTATTTCATGGGTTGTACTCTTATGGACTTAATACATATTGGTTTCATGGACTTAATATATTGTAAATAATTTTGACTTTAATATTATTGTTTAATTTTAAATACAAATATGAAATTAAAGTTGAAATTAATAGGACATTTCAGTATTTTTTCTTAACAAATTTAGTGATCCATACATGATATACATTCAATAGTTAGTGATAATTAGTCAATGTTCACTTATTTAATTCATGTCCTAATAGGATGTCTTAAGGGGTCCTAATACACAAGTTATCTAAGAAAATAAGAAAATAAATCACAATCTACAAAATTGAAAGCAATTTGTTTATATACGACAAAGGGTGAAATTTTAAGAAATAAACAATACCATACAAGATTATAGAACAAAAGTATTAATAAATTCTATAAAATAAATATAAATATCAATCAAAATGCAATGATTTTTTCCAAAAAAATTATTCTATAAGTATACACCATATTTCCTAGTTCTTTTACAACATAAAATTAAAGAACAATCATATAACTTAATTATTCAAAAATAGGCCAAAGTTTTGAAATCAAATCATGTACTCCCATATTTACAAATCATGCAAAGTGCTAGAGAAAACTTAAGAACATAAAAGTCCTCTTGACCTCATGTTCCACAAAAAATACTAATTTTTAAGCTATCAAAACAAAAATACTACAACCTTCTTTCTCTATGTCCACCCTAATTTTGGTACTGTATGTTGGAATGGGAGTCACATATTCTATCAAAAGAGACAACTAAGTTAATCTACAAGTTTCCATGTAATTGGAAACATCCTAAACCAAATGATTTCAAAATACTAATCAAATAATAGCAAACATCTTCACCTATGGACGTGTTAAGGGGATGAAATTATTCAGGGTACATGTCTCATATTTAATTTCAATTAATATAATTAACTTATAATTTAGGATGACTCATCATAACAATCACATTCTATATAGGTTAAATAGTATCAATGTTTATTTAATTCATGTCATAATAGGATGTCTTAAGGGGTCCCAATAGGATGCCTTAAGGGGTCCTAATACGACGTCTTAAGGGGATCAAAGAAGAGTATAATTAAGTATAAATATTAAGTGATATAAACAAGTATTAGAATTTAGGGTGACTCATCATAAAAAATGATATAATTAAGTATAATATTTAGGATATGTCCTACTATGACATCTTAAGGGGATCAAAGAAGAGTATAATTAAGTATAAATATTAAGTGATATAAACAAGTATTATACTTTAGGGCGACTCATCGTAACAAATGACATAATTAAGTATAACATTTAGGATATGTCCTAATACAACATCTTAAGGGATCAAAGAAGTAATATACATGTTGTTTAGTGATTATATAATCAAATTTAAAGTTTCAAAGTAGGGTGACTCATCATAGAAAATGATATAATTAAGTATAATATATAGGATATGTCCTAATAGGATGTCTTAAGGGGATGAAATACTTCAAATTACATGTCTCATATTTAATTGAAATTGATATAATTGATTTAACAATAATTTATACATGATATTTAGTGATTATACAATCAAATATGTTTCAAAGTAGGGAAACATGCACATTTAACAAACAAAATATGTAGAATATTGATTTTGATACATAAAAGTACATAGAGTATAATTGTGTATGTACATGTATTTGTAATTTGTACAAAATGTTTAATTGTGTAAGTATGTATGTACATATATGTCAACTCAAAACAATGTTTATAAAATTTGGCTATGTCACCTCAAGAACATCTAAAACTTGTACCCAAAATGTAGTAGGTCTTCACACCTCCTGATATCAAAATAGTACAAGCAATATAAATGAAATAATCAAAAAATACATATTTTAGTTTATATAAAACTATATATATATGTACACAACTCAAGTACCTATATTTAAAAGTACTCCACACATTTGTGTAGGTTGAATCTGCATCCTCTCTTTTTTGTTTCAAAGTATGAGATCAATGTGATGATGGATTAAGGATACAAAAAAGGATAATAAATCAATTTTAACTATTAATGTACAAGAAATATCAATATATAATCAAAACATGTATAATTTAAATATAATTTAACTAATAATTACCTATTTTTACCAAGTATTCCATATTGTCTAGGTTGAATCTGCATGGACTCTCCTTTTTGTGATGTCTGAAGGATCTATAAAAGGACAATTTAAATCAATTCCAACTAATAAAACACTTGAGAAATATCAAAACATGCATTTACTCTATTTAAAAGGAAAATATAAAACTAAAACTATATTTACGTGTATTTACTTATTCCATTGTACCATCCGCATCCTCTCTTTTTTGCAACACATCTATGATTGTCTCATGCTCTTCCATAGAAATTGTCCATAGCACTTTATTTGCAGTTCTTCCATGATACCAATCTAGTTTTATATTTGTTGCCACCACCAAATATGAATAGTGTATAATATTTTTATGTGTTTCATAATCTTCAAATACAGGCAGACTATTCTTCCTTATCAAATATTTTCATAGCCAAGTGCCAACAACCACCACCGATCCTATTGGAAAACATGATAGCCATCATCAAATAAATTCTTAAATTTTTTTTAAGGGGATCAAAGAAGTTCTAAGGTTTTGCTTAAGGGGATCAAAAACTTGTTATCAAAATTTGCTTAAGGGGATGTCTTAAGGGGATCACCATACCTATTGGATAATGATATCCATCATCATCTTCTCGAGGTTCTATTAACTTATGTTTAGTCTCCACAAAATGAGACAACCAATATTTCGTTTCCTCTTCATTCACCTTAGGTGCAACATCAACATACACATGTCTTGCAAACAAAATTTGATTTAATAACTTGTGCGTGTCCATATAATTTGACCAATCTACATACATCCATTCATATGTATATAAATAAATAATTTATTATTACCAAATAGTAATAAATTGAAATAAATTGAATTAAATTACCTTCTTGTACAAGGTCTGAAACATGGTCATAGTCTTCTGATGTAAACACTTGTTCATTGTCTTCAATTGTTGTTTCATATTGATTGTGTGCTTGTGCAGGTGCCAATGATATTTTCTTCCAATCTTCAACTCATTCTATATTTTCACGTGCTTCCCAATCTCCTAAGATACAAAACTGAAAAAATTATGCAATCTCCCTTGTCCAGATAGTCCATGTGCTTTCGTTCAAACTATTCAATGAATGAAATTTAGTAGATCCATTGATTGTCTCACAATCAAGTCTAGGTAGAATGTTCTCTTCTTCAACCAACCAAAATAATTGGTGAACTATAGAGTACTCACTTGAACTAGGTGTAGATAATATTATATTGCACCAATCCATAATCCCACATGCATATTTAAACTTTACTGCATCCTCAAATTTCAATTGTTCTCTAGCAAAATTTTTTTTAACACACACATCGACTCCATCATGTTCTCCTTTACCATGTCCAGCTTAAAAAAAACTCCACATATGTTGGAAATTAAGTTCCTTATGAACCCTACTTAACCAATAGAACATTCGAGCATTCTTGAACTATCCTATACAATTATCTAACCATATGAGGCGTTTTGTCATTCGAATTCATCTTTCTCTTAAATTTCTATGAAATATATTGAAATAGTATTGAACAAACTCTGACGAGTGTAACTGGTTTTCACTCAAATAGAAATGATACTCCCTCAAAAAAATTATATCATGCTTTGTGCTATCATCTGCATGTCTATAAACAATATGAAAAAACATAGCTACTTGCACTGAATTATAATACTGTGATTGGATTTCCTCTTGCGGAGCTAGAGTATAGTTTTCTGCAAATCAACCATTGATAGTATACTACCAACTGAAAATGTGTTTCTACATGCGCAAAATTGGCCATCTTGAGCCATTGAGCATGTTGAGAGTGCATGAAATATTTTGGTACAATATTATTCTTAAATTCTAATATGAATGCATGTACACTAACTTTTTTTGTAACTAAATCACAACGCTTTCCATTTTTGTAATCTTTTAAAGAATAGTTAACATTCTTAAATCTTTTAACATCCACTAATTATTTTCAAAAATCATTATCAACACTTTCATGCATGCAAACTCTTAAGAATGAAATATTTCCACAACTAGTGCATTGTCTAGAAATACAAGAACTTAAATAAAATAATTTTCCATTAGATCTTTCATAAAAAAAACTTGATATAAACTCCCTTATTGTTTTAGGTGGCATATTGTGTCACCAAAAAATGTATAGTTGACATTTTTACACTCACTTGAGTCTTTCTTATGGACTTTGGCCTGATTTTTCCTGGATTTAATGTTGTGATATGGCCAACACATTCACATTAGGTCTTGGACCCTTGAGAATCATTGAGAATTCTAGGCTGTCTTGTAAGTGTTGTAAGCCACTTTCACACTTTTCTAGGAGACTTTCATTATAATTCATTTAAACAATCTCCTTTTTATCACTTACCAAGTCTTATTTCAAAGTGTTGTAAAGAGTTGTAACAAACTCTCACACTTTTCTAGACTTGTCATTGATAATTCAACCCTTTCTTATGTTTAAATGACCCCTTAATGCACTTTCCGACCCTACTTAATTATATTTTTGATATTCCTATTAAACCTTATTTAATGCACTTTAATTTCCAACACCCAATGAAATTTTCCTGGTGGGACCAAGTTTCCACCTGGGGTGACTTAGTCCCACTGGGCACTAAAATAAAAATAATTTTAATTTCTTGGCGGGATTTTATTCTCTTACCTTTGAGGATAGACTATGATGTGTTATTTTTGGAAAATAATGGGAAATAAAGTATAAATAAGGGTTTTTTCTCTCATTTTAACCCCCCATTCATTCAAGCATTCATTCATTGAATCATTCAAGTAATTATCAAGCATTCAAGCACTATAAGCATAATCAAGTCATCCATTGGAGCACTTCATTGCATATCTTCAGATTTACACATCAAGGGTTTGGTAAGTTTATGAAATTGCATGTTGTTTATTTATCATTCTCTTCTCATTTCATTTCATTATCTAGGGTTTGATTACCAAAGTGGAGTTTGACCAAGGAAAACCCCTATACTCTAACCCTTAAACCTTTTTCCCCTCTTGTATGTGTGCTTGCAAACCTTGTATGCAGATTTGTCAAAGAGGAAAGTGTCAAAAAGGTGTTTTTAATCCGTCAAATTCATCAGAATCAACAAATCCCTAATTGAAGCTTGGATACCAATTTCATTCTATTAACCTTGTATGCAGATTTTCACATTTATGAGTACCCATTTGGCGAATTCCTATTCCGGTATATTTTCCCCAAAATTGGACTAAGTTGCCTAGCTTGGTGTAAGTGTCCAGTCAACATTTCCACCCAACTCTGTAGGATTCCAGAGACTAGGTGCACCTCTCCAGTTTTTTTTAATTCTTTCATCATTTACTTGCATTCTTAGGTGTTTTTTCATACATCACTATGTTTTCCAACACTTTGCATTTCTTAGGTTTTGCATCAATAATCGCCTTTCTTTTTTACCTTATTGCATTAGGACATCATATTTAGATACATTGCATACATTTTACATTAATCTTGAGTGTAGACATTATCATTTTGAGTCCATTTCTCTCCTTTTAGGTGAAAAACATAGAAGAGTTAGAGCAACCTTGGACACCCAAAATTAGTGTCCACAATTTGGTGAACTTGACTTTTGAGCATTTCCTTTCTTATTTCAAGTGAATTTGCATCCTAGGTTTACCTTGCATCAACATTGTATTAGATTTTGCATTGTTTAAATTGCATTCCAGGTTTCAAAAATTGCATTAGTGAAAAAGATCATATAGCTTGCATTTTTGCATCATATTTCATTGAAAAAAGACAAAATTCTACATTTTCATACTCTAGTTGCATTTGTGCATCTATAAAACATCAAATTGCATTCAAAATTTCTGAAAAATGACAAAAATATTCTCACTGGGACTAATTCACCACACTGGTTGACTTAGTCCTACACATATTTCACTATAATTTCTGGTATTTTTTGCACATTTTCTACATTTCAGTTTTCTATTATTACAGTTTGTCACAATTTTCAGATTTACTATTTTTCTTGCATTTAGTTTTCTTTCATTCATTAGCATCATGGCTTTTTTCTTTAACAAGTTTTGAATGTCACTAAAATATTTAGTGGACATGTCAAATTTTGCCTTTGGAACTGGTCCTAATGACCTTGAGTCTCCTTATGGTCCTTCAACTCCTCATGTTGTTAGCATCATTGGAGAAGATGATGATAGCATGAATAAGTTCTTAAATGAATGCCTTGACAACCTTGAAGCCAATGCATCCTTTTATCCCTCCATGAAACAACAAGACCTTCCTACGGTCTCACGTCCTGATATGTTTGGCCACTTACATCCTAAAACAAATGAAGGAACTAAGTTCCCTCCAACAGGTGGACCTAGTTCCTCTAACCAAGCAACTCCTCAACCATTCTATGATAACAAAGTTATGAACAAACCAATCAACCTTGAAGAAACTTGTGGCAAAGGTTTTACAATATTAAGCAAGCAAGGATGTGATACAACAAATGAACATAACATTCATCAACTTTTAGAACAAAGACCAACAGATAAAAACACAACAAGGTTAGGCTATCAAGATCCTCCTCATGATAGCAAGCCTCCTCTAGAATATTGGAAACTTCGTGATGATGGCACGATGATCTTTGATTCCCCTCTCGATACGAGTTTTCTTCTTCCTCCTGAACAACCCTCACATGATACCAATGACAAGGATGATAGGATCCCCATGGGTCATCTTCCTCCTTCAATCCATGAAAAAGGTGAATCTATTAAATGCAAATAGCCTTACAAGTTGAAAAAACTAAAGTTTTCTCTCCATCCGCCACCTGAATGTGAAAGGAAATTACAAATCCTTCTAAACAAATAACTCATTTTATTACCACCTATGAATAGGTTGGTAATCTATCCTAAAGATGCTAATGTTCCACATTGTGCATATCATTGTGTTCTTGGACATATAAGTGATGAGTGTCGCCAATTGAAAGAAATACTGAGCAAGTATCATTTTGATGGTGATAATTGCTATTCGATCAATCCATAAACCATCTTTCCCACACCTCATCATGCAATAGTTGTAGAATCTTCCATTCTCACTATTACATGAGGTTTCCCACCACCTACCTCGGCTCATTCTTACCTTGCAAGAAGTTGTTAGTCTTACATCCTAGTAATGCACTTGTCATTGTCCCTTGGTCATGTTATTCACCTTCTTCTTATACCGATTGAGATCGAGAGGTGGATGACTTGTTAGATGGTTGCCTTGCATTTGCATTACTAGTATTTTTCTTTTCTTTTGTATGTGCGTATTGTGTTCCCTTGTAACGTGACATTTGGTGTTCTCCTCTCTTTGTGACATTCCTCTATTTGTACCTTCATTCTTCTATCTATCATACATTGCTTTTTCCTTTTGCCTTTGTTTTGTATTTTCCTTTTGGGGATGACACAAAACGTTGAGGCACCCTATGTCTCTTCCATGTTGATCCACTAGGTCTTTTTATCTTTTTTTTCACTTTTGTGTTTTCCTTTTCGGGATGACGCTAAGCATTGAGACACCCTATGTCTCTTTCATGTTGACCCAAAAGACCTCTTTTTCTTTTTTTCACTTGTCTTTTTCTTTTTGGCTTGTGTTTTCCTTTTGTGGATGATGCAAGGAACTAAGACCGCAATGTCTCTCTCATGTTGACCTAAAAGTTTTTTAATTTTCTTTCTCCTTTGTATTTTTTTAAAGCGTTTTCCTTTTGGGGATGATGCAAAGTGTCGAAACATCCTATGTCTCTTCCATGTTGACCCAAGAAAATATTTCTTTTGTTTTTTCTCTCTTTGTGTCATTCTTCTAGTTCTATGTGTATTTGGGGAATGCTAACAATTCTGAGCTCTTTAAATAAAACATTTTAGCAATGAACATACTGACCCAAAATCCATAGATACCTTATGTATTGTTTGGTGTGTTCCTTTTTTGGGGGCAACTCCTCTTTCTTTTGTTCCTTTTTTCCTTCACATGATGCAACATTACTCAGAAACGTATGACTTGGCATATGGTATTTCCAAGTCGGCTCTCATGTCTTGTTTATTTTTGAATTTTTCATTTGCTACTATAAAGTAATTGCTCACAAAATGGTGTGTAGCAATTCCTTTAAAGTGGGGGCATACATTGGCATAATTTATTTTTCATTTATTTTTCTTTTTTCTTGGTTCTTAATGCAGCCTTGTTACTTTATATGATGCACTTGTCACTTTGTGGATGACATTGGGTGTGATGTCTTTCATGAGCATGATCTACCTCAGCATATTACATTCCTCTTGATGGCCTGATGCAACAAACTGCATCCCCTAAGTTGCAAATATTTTATACTTTGACCGGTACTCTCTTGGAGACATTAGACACAATGTTCCCTAAGTTATAGACCTCCATGAATTAAACAAGTCTCATTTGAACATTATTTTTCATGTTGCATTTTACATTTATATGGCCACCTTGCATAACACAACTTGCATGCCTATGGTTCCATTGCATTTATTCATGAGTTCTAAGCAAATCAAGCTTTTCTTGTCTCATGAAGGATGAAATGACATTGTTCTTTGTGGCGCCTTATTAAAGTTATCAGGAGGTATAACTTTGATATGGTTGAGCAGGAAGCCCATTCCAAGGCATGAATTTTCCCCATAGCCACCTTGCACGGATTTCTCACCCCACATATAATAAGAAGTTTTGTGGCCCTAGATAGATTTTTTTGTGGATTTCTCACCTCGCGGACAACTAGAAGTTTTGTCACCCTAGAGTGAGTATACATGGGCCTTCTCACCCGGCGGACAACCATGAGTTCTGTCACCCCAGAGTGAGCACACATTTACTTTTCCAAAAAAACAACCTAGATCTGATCCACAAAGGGCTGGAAAAATGATCAAAGCTTTCTTTCATTCCTTTTCATCATTTTCATGTGTGTTTCTTTGTGTTTATGTTTAGTTTTCCATGTGATTGTCATCCTGGGGGCTTGATCATCCCTCTTGATTATTTTTGTCTCATCCTACCGACATGAGTGCATTTGGATCCCTCTTAATGTGCATGTTGGGCTACTTTAGTGTGAGTTTGAATCAAATTCATCCTCTCACTAAAGTGGGGGTTAATGTGTCACTAAAAAATGTATAGTTGACATTTTTATGCTCACTTGAGTCTTTCTTATGGACTTTGTCTTGATTTTTCCTAGATTTAATGTTGTAATATGGTCAACACATTCACATTAGGTCTTAGACCCTTGAGAATCATTAAGAATTCTAGGTTGTCTTGTAAAAGTGTTGTGAAGTGTTGTAACCTACTTTAACACTTTTCTAGGACCCTTTCATTATAATTCACTTAAACATCTCATTTTTATAACTTACCAAGTCTCATTTCAAAGTGTTGTAAAGAGTTGTAACAGGCTCTCATGCTTTTCTAGACTTGTCATCAATAATTCAAACCTTTCTTATGTTTAAATGACCCCTTAATGCACTTTCTGACCCTACTTAAGTGTATTTATGAGGATATTCCCATTAAACCTTATTTAATGTACTTTAATTTCCAACACCCAATGAAATTTCCCTTGTGGGACCAAGTCGCCACTTGGGGTGACCTAGTCCCACTAGGCACAAAAATCAAAATTATTTTAATTTCTTGGTGGGATTTTATACTCTTACCCTTGAGGTTAACCTGTGATGTGTTATTTTTGGGAAATAATGGAAAATCAAGTATAAATAAGAGTTTTACCTTTCATTTTAACCCCCCATTCATTCAAGCGTTCATTCATCTAATCATTCAAGCAATTATCAAGCATTCAAGTACTCTAAGCATAATCAAGTCATCCATTGGAGCACTTCATTGAATATCTTTAGATTTACACATCAAGGGTTTGGTAAGTTTATGGAATTGCATGTTGTTTATTTATCATTCTCCACTCATTTTGTTTCATTATCTATGGTTTGATTACCAAAGTGGGGTTTGACCAAGGCAAACCCCTATACTCTAAACCTTAACCCTTTTTCTCCTCTTTGTATGTGTGCTTGCAGACCTTGTATGTAGATTTTTCAAAGAGGAAAGAGTCTAAAAGTTTTTTTCAATCTGTGAAAGTCATGAAATTCAAGAAAGCCCTAATTGAAGCTTGGAGACCAATTTCATCCCATTTTCTACAGATTCAGATTTGGACACCTATCAAAGAAGGAAGAGCTGACTGAAAGCTACAAAATCCTATCCCAAAATTCTAGAAATTCCCAAGTGGACTAAATCGCCATATGTGGTGAATTAGTCCCGTTGCCAGGCCTGTAAATTGATTTTCACATTTCTGAGTACACATTTGGCAGATTCCTATTATGACAGATTTTCCCCAAAATTGGACTAAGTCGCCAAGCTTGGCATAAGTGTCCCAGTCAACATTTCCAATCAACTCTATAGGGTTCTAGAGCCCATCTGCATTAGAATTCAGATTCCAAGTGTAACTCTCTATTTTTGTTTAATTCTTTCATCATTTACTTGCATTCTTAGGTGTTTTTGCATACATCACTATGTTTTCCAACACTTTGCATTTTTTAGGTTTTGCATGAATAATCACCTTTCTTTTTTAGTTTATTGCATTAGGACATCATATTTAGATACATTGCATCCATTTTACATTAATCTTGAGTGTAGACATTAGCATTTTGGGTCCATTTCTCTCCTTTTAGGTGGAAAACCTAGAAGAGTTAGAGCAACCTTGGACACCCAAAATTAGTGTACACACATTTAATACCACATTCTTGTATAATTATGTTAGTATGAAAAGTACAACGTATATATCAAAAAATATCATAAAAATAATGAAATTGATCATGTGTTTTACAACAACAAGATATTTGTTGCTTATTAATTTTTACATAGCAAGGTTTACAATTTTCAAAAGACCTTTGACTTATTTTAATATTACTAGGTAACACTAAATCACCATAAAATTTTCTATTAAATTTAGTTTGTGTTGTATCTAATAGGTGTTTTGGATGAGGATCACAAACTTTGGACCCCACTCTTAATTTTAAAACATCTCTAGCATTAGATGATACCCTAGTATTATCATGCCAATATTTTTCAATCAAAGATTTAATTTCAACATTCAATTTCATGTTAGACCTCAAGAACCAACCACTAAAACTCCAACATTGGTTAATTGGATCTTTTTCTATACTTTCTCTTCTTTTTTCTACTCTTAGCAATGTTTTAGGATGTATATTTAAAAATTTACTAATATTTCTTACCATTATTTTATTCAAAGTTGCTTTATTAACTATAACAGTTGTTATAGATCTTCTTGTTGCATTCTTATCTTTAGATTGACTAATTTTTCCAATAGACTAAATGACACTAGCAATAGTAGACATAGCATGTTTTATGATTGATATTTTATTCTTTGTTTAACAAAAATCTCTAAATTTTTCATTACTTTTCTCATTTTCTGCATTCTCATCAATTGCATCATTAGTTGACATTGAACTGAAATTTTTTTATGATAAAAAAATTAATTTTAGAATCTATTAGCATGTGTTCTTATTTGTCTCCAAGAAATCTTACAAGGAAGATTATCAAAAACATCACTTTCAATTTAAAAAAATATATTCATTTTCTACATCACTTCCTAGAAATTCATTTTCATTTTGAACTTTAAAACTAATTTCATTTTCATCAACAAAACGGTTTTCATTTTCAGGTTCAATAAAAGGATTTTCATTTTCATTTTCAATAACAAAACGGTTTTCATTTTCATTTTCATTAAAAATATTTTCATTTTCATTTTCAACAACAAAACGGTTTTTATTTTCATTTTCAATAAAAGGATTTTCATTTTCATTTTCAACAACAATTTGACTCAAATCTTAAACTCTACAAATATTATCAATGCCGACATTGTTATACCCAACATTTTTTAAATCTCTAAGAAACACCATTTCCATGAGGATCAAAGGTGGATTTGAAGACGTACCTAGACTTGTGCCTATTGAAACATTCTCCATAGCATTGAAAGGGATATTTTAAGACATACCAAGAGTAGTTTGTATATTCGTATTAGTTTCTACATTCACCTTTTTCAAGTTTGCATCGTCTACATCCATGGTCTCCTCAATGTTTTTATCTTCAATAGTTATGGAATTGGATGCTTCACCACCATTCATTGATTGAATTTTCATTCTTCTTTCTCTTTGTCTTTGTTTCTCCTTCTCTCTCTTTTCTTGAATTTCTTCAAGGGTCATTACCTTCCTATCTTTCCTCTTATTCTAACATTGTGATCCCATGATTGATTTTTTTTGAAGTATACACAAATGAATGTCAAAAACTTGAGAGTCTTCCTTCTTTGTTCATCCTTCAAACAAGTAGCAACTGTTAACAAAACTCCTCTTCCTCCTTCAAAAAAGTAGCAATTGAACAAATTTCCTCTTCCTCCTTCAAACAAGTAGTAATTGAACAAAATTCCTCTTCCTCCTTCAAACAAGTAGTAATAAAAAAAAATTTCTTCTTCCTCCTTCAAACAAGTAGCAATTGCACAAAATTTCTCTTCCTCCTTCAAACAAGTAGCTCAATTGAGAAAAATTTCTCATCCTCATTTGAAAACAAATAACAATTCAACAAAACTTCTCTTCATCCTTCAAACAAATAGGAAATAAATAAAATTCATCTTCCTCTGTTGAAAACAAATAGAAATTCAACAAATTTTCTCTTCCTCCTTCAAACAAGTAGGAATTAAATAAATTCCTCTTCCTCCTTTGAAAACAAGTAGCAATTCAACAAAATTTATTTGTAACAACATCCTAATGATCCTCCTTTCAAAATTGAAAAAAATCCCAACTTGAAGAGAAAAACGAAAAAAGGTGATAGAAAATAGGGAATATGTTGCAGTCGGCTGTACAAAATAATTCTCAGACCTAAGATGCCCCTTTTTTGACAATAAAATTAAAAGAAACGGTAAAAAATAACTCAGGATCCCATTTAAGAAATGAGATCCCGATTTATCCTATTTAGTAAATGTGACCTCAAATTATATAAATTAGGATCCCGTTCCTTTCAATGGGAAAATGGGAAACAAGATCCCGTTTACTAAATAGGATCTAGTTAATAAATAAAACGAGATCCCGTTTCTTCAAATTTGAAATGTAGGCCGGGTTTTTCGTTTTGTTGATAGGTTCGAGAAAAAGGTTTGTGGATCCGAACCTAGGCCCTGGACTTGGTTTGACTTGCAAGTTGAAGGTCCTATCAATGTCACAAAAAAATAGTAACTTTGGGCATACGTTTGAAGACTTTTTTCTTACAGGAATTTTTGACGAAATTAAAACCCATTATAGATTAGATAGTGTAGATTCCAAATATGTATTTTTTTTTTACAATTGGATTATTTTTTTAATTTTTCATTTAATTTATGATTAAATAGGTCCATACAATTGAATTACCAGGGCTTTTTAGTATTTTAATAACTTTTTATCAACATAATGTTTTCATGAATGGATTGCACGAAAGCGTACTTCAAAAAATTCTTTTTAATTTATTTTTTTTTCAAAAAATCATAAGTTTAGGTCATCTTATGTGTGACGTACACAAGATTTTTTAAAACACCAAATATGTAAACTAAAAAATTAACAAAAAAAATTCAATAAAAAATTACAAAGAAATATGGAAAGCATGCTTTAGTGAGTTACAAATATTTTCCCAAAAGGATTTTAAAAAATATGATTATTTAGGTCAAAATATGGATGACGTACATGTGCATGGTATGGTAAAACAAATGACTTTTAAATAGTGGTTTTTAGAAATGCCTATTGAAAAGCAATTTGTATCATCTAGGTATTGAAATAAATTACATATTTGGAAACTAGACTTCAAGTACTATATTTTATGATCAATGAATTTTTCCAAGATTCCATCTCTAAGTGCTTCAAATTTTTAAGGTCAAATGTGTTGAATTTTGAAAATCATGGAAAACACTTCCATTAAATGGCCAAAAAGTGGATTCAACTTCTTGCTAGCACCCCTATGTGTCAAGTACAAAAGGTTGCTAACCAACTACTGATACAAGGTAGTATCCATTGATGGAGTACTGTAATGGAATGCAACACAACACTTGACTAAAAATGAGTAGGGTTAGCTTGCAATCAGCCATCCCAAATCTTTGAAGCAAATCAAAAGCATACTTCTGTTGGAAAATAAAAATACCTGTAGAAGACTGATGAATCTGAAGACCAAGGAAGAAATGGAAAGGGCCAAGGTCAGTCATATCAAATCTCTCTGTCAAAGCTCTCTGAGTATCCTCAGTCATGGTAGGAGAACTCCCTGTGAGAATCAAGTCATCCACATATAGATCAAGAATAATAAGATCCCCTCCATGCCTCTGAATGTAAACTGTAGGGTTAGAGTGACATCTAGTGAATCCAGAAGCAAGCGGAAAAATGTCTATCTTCTTATACCAAGCTTGAGGGGCTTGTTTGAGATCATACAATGAATTTCGAAGCATACAAACAAGTGAAGGGTCCTACACAAAGCCCGATGGCTGCTCCATATAGATCTCCTCCTAAAGATCACCATGCAGGAAAGCACTCTTCACATCCATCTAATACACTAACCCTGAGATGCAACAATAGAAAGTACAAGATGTCTGGAATCCATCTTGGCAACAAGAGCGAAGGTCTCTGAATAGTCAATGCTCTCAACCTAAGAATACCCCTTAGCCACAAGATGAGCCTTGTACAGTTTGTCAATAGAACCGTCAACTATAAACTTCGTACGATACAACCACTTGCATCAGACCAAATTTCTTCCCTTAGGAAGTGGAACAAGATCCCAAGTATGATTCTCCATAAAAGAAGAATGTTCCTTAGCCATAACACTATCCCACTTTGGAACACCTGAAGCATCTAAAAACTTTAGAGGATCAATAGAAACTACATGACTCAAAAGATTGATACTTGAAGTCTGAGAACGAGTACGACAAGAAATGATGGGATCACTTGCATAAGAACCAACCTCCTTAAGAAGAGTGTGAGCTCAAAGAGGTTGTGTGGGTGTAGGGTCAGGAGAAGATGGAGTTATGTCAACAAAAATATCTATACCATCATTAGGAGCATTAGTGTTCATCATCATCATCAACAATAGGAAACAAAACATCCTTTGAAGAAGAACTGGGAAGAAGGGAGGTAGAGGCCTGTGATGGAGAATCCTTTGAAATGAAAGACTCATCAAAATGAACATCATGATGAAAATGTACCTCTCGAGTGACGAGATAAAAAAAAAGATAACCCTTCACATCCTAACAATAGCCAACGAAGATGAACCATTGACTCTTCTTCACCATTGCTTTCTGCCTCCCTAGTGTTGGAATGAATTTCCATGCATCTCTGTCAAATACTCTAAAGTAGGAGACCTTAGGCTTGACATGAGACTAAGTCTCCTCGGGAGTGATATTCTGCACTTCCTTATGAGGCATAGAGATCTAAATGTAGTTGGCACAATTGAAAACCTCTTCCCAAAAATCTTGAGCCATGGACCTAGACTAGATCATGCAATTGGCCATCTACCATAAGGTTTTGTTCTTCCGCTTGGCCATACCATTTTATTGAGGAGTGTATGGCACTGTGTATTGATGAAGAATACCTTGAGCACTGTAGAAGTCTTGCAATTCTCAATTGGCATACTCCCCCATTATTTGTGTGAATCTTTTGAAGGGAATGTCCAAAACACTTCTCCACAAATGCAAGGAAGGTCATGAAGAAACAAAGAACCTCATCCTTGTACTTCAAAAAGTATACCCAAGTACGGTGGGAGAAGTCATCAATGAAGGTGAGCATATACTTGGCCCCCGAAAATGAAGGAGTGGGAAATGATATAAGATCACTATGCACCAACTCAAGGGGTGTTGAAGCACAGGTAGCCATACCTTTTGGAAATGGATCTCGATGATGTTTCCCAAGTACACAACCTGGGAAAACCCCATCAGAACAAGAGATCTAAGGTAGACCAATGACCAAGTTCTGTGTGCTCATCTTTTGGAGCTATCTATAATTTAGGTGCCCAGACTGCTCATGCCATAGCTTACTCACAAAATCTACATGAGCAATAAAGGATGATCCCAATGAAGGCTCAAATCCATCAAACTTATACTAGCAAGCTCTATGATCAACTACTCTAGTAGCAACAACCTTCTTAGGATTCTCCAACTCTCGAATAGTCATATCACTGCCTGAGATAACTCAACAAGCCTTCCATCACCATGCTGACAAATCTGATAAATGGAGAGTAGATTCTATAAAATATCAAGAACAAGAAGAAAATCATCAATGCAACCATCCTGCATCTGAACTGAGCCTGTCCCTAAAACAAGAATCTAAGAAGTCTCCAACTGCAATGTGAGTAGTGTGACAATTGGAGAGAGAGTCAAGAAGATCTGCATTATGAGTCATGTGATGTGAAGCACTAGAATCAAGAATCCAATTGTCATGGGTAGAGGAAAAACCTCTTGCTGCAAGGGCTTGGCATTTTCCCAACGAAGAAGGCTTTGACATCATAATGTTGTGCTTCTTCATAGGTTCCTTGAATGCTGCGAGCCTCACAAAACAATGTGCATCATTATGCCCTAACTTTCCACAAAAGAAACAATTTTCCTTCTTCTTACACTTGGAAGATGATTCTCCTGAGTTAGAAGGAGGTCTTGTCTTTTGATAATTCTTCTCCTTAGGCTTGGAGGGATTCTCACCACCTGGAGGAGAATTTGTCTTAGGCTTCTTCTTATTCTTACCCTTGCCCTTGGAAGATTGAGCCATCAGGGCATGACTCATAGGAAGAGCATCCATGTGGATCAACTTGGCTTGCTCTTGATCTAATTGATCACAAAACACCTCAAAAGAAGGCATTTGATAAGCATCTCCCATAGCATCCATGGTAGAATATGTGGAAGAAAATACTTGAAATGCACCATACAACTTAGACAAGATCAAGAAGATACACTCTTTATCTGTCTTGGCATGACCACATCTTTTCAACTATGACATATCAGTTTGAACTGTGCAAGGAAGTCTTGAATAGTGGGAAAGGCATCTGGAGAGAGAGAAGTGAGATCGACTTCAAGCTGCAAGATCCTGAATTGATTGACCTTTCCATACAACTCAACAAGCTTATCCCACACCTCTATGGTTGTTGTACACTCCGCAATATGAAACAACAGATTATAAAAAACATGGAAGCCTATAAATCCTCTCGCGTCATCCATTTTGTTGTGATGGACAAACTTCTCAAAATCCTTAGTGAACTCAGGTTGTTTGGCATCCAACATTTGTCAAAGACCCCGAGATTGCAACAATTGTGTCATCCTAAGCTTCCATGTGTGATAATTGTGCAGAGTGAGTGGTTCAATCTTCGGTTTTGACATGATGTACAAATGAACACGAAGAGACCAATATACTACTTATATCCCCTAGAATGGATAAATCCAATAATGTGCAATTCCCCGCAATTTTTTTTTTCAAAAAATAGCATATTGAAGCAAGAAACTGATGGCATAATTTTTCAAAATAAAAGAGTACCTCTTTCACACCATGCAAGAAGTTCACCACGCAAAGCTCTCCATATAAGCCAAAGCCTCTCCACGATCAAACAATACCTCTAATAGCCTTAGCACACAAAATATTAAAGGCGTTTGGGTATAAAAGAACTTAATTTGATTACTCTCTAACAAATGTGGGACTAATTTTCGCAGCAAGTGTTTAAAAAAATGAATCTTTTTTACATGCCCACGAGAGAAGGGATCCCTAAATGAGATCTTCACAACCTCCAAACAAAGATCATGCCCAGCAGGTTTGAGAAATCCGTGCCCTCCGTTGGCAAAATTGCAATCTGTCAAACTCTATCGCTTGGCCAATCCTTTTCCAAGTGTGCCCCAAACTGCGTAGATTTCCTGGATGGGTTGAGATCATGCGATGAAAATGGGGATTGCTGCCTGTAAAAAAATCACAGATTATCACAAAAGAAAACGCGCCTAATAGAATCAGGCCTGCCTTTGTTTTGAATCGGCCCCTCCAATCATAAATTTCAGCGCCCAAAAACTTAACCGTGGCTTCCAAGCAGAGATACGTGCCTCTTCAATAGAAATCGGGCTCTGGAAACAAATCAGTTCACCAGTGATTTCTCCTGCATAATCTCCAAATGGCACTGTTTCCAATTGAGAGAAAACATGCCTTAAAGAGCAGAATCAAATGAAAAGGCCTTCACGGAATGTGTAGAGAATTGTTCCAGCCTCTATCACAACACCCAACATAGACATAGCCTCCAATTCACATGTCAGCCTGGCAGAAAGAATACTGCCCACAAACAACAAAATCATTCCTCCAAACAAAATGAAGGAAAATGCCTCCAAAGAGCAGATGAAGACTTCAAACAAGAGAATTACACCTAGCATGAAGAAAATCGCCCCTCCAGATTAGAATTCATGCATTCACAGATGGACTACAAATGAAGAATGTCGAATGCCTCCAGACAACGGAAAACACATGCTGGCAAAGAAACTTTGATCTCACACATCTTTGGCGAACACTCTCAGCGAAAGGGGCTTGCAAATGAACGCTCTGATATCATGTTGGAGAAAAGTACCCAAGAGGAACTGCAAATCAAAAGAAACCTTCATGAATGAGAGAAGCAACACAGGAGATGCTATTTCACTAGGAGTGAAAAATAATACATTGAGATATGAAAATAATGTACATAGCATGTCTTAAAAAGGCACGAGAAGGTTGGTACTAGAAGGTAACCGCAAAAAAAATTAAAATACAGTTATAATTATTAAAAGCAAAACTACCCCTAAGTTAACTTAAGAAATGTGAACGGTGAAAAACCATTCACTCTAACAGTTATGATAAAACTTTATATATATTTTTGCAATTTATTTCTCTCTTAGTATTTATAGATAGTAAATGTGTACTTATTATCATACTAGGTTTTCGGGATAAAGAGAATATATAGTATACACTAATAACGAATGGCATAAAATAAATCATATTTTATGTCAAAATAATATGGGCTATCTTCCTCGTGAGAATGGTTTCTTCAATCGTTTGATTAGAGATATTAAACCTAAGTAAAAAGAGGGGTTGATATAGGAGAGTTTGACTATAGGAATTCAACAATCTTCTCAAATTTATTTATAAATATTATCTTGATAAAATTAGACTTAGAGAAGGTGAAGGTGATGTGCTTCACTACTAAAATTATAGGCCAAATCATTTGTATGGATCACAATTCATTTTTGCACATTATATCATGTCTATGATAGTTGGGTTCAATCTGGAGGGACTTGGATTATGCCTAAACAGGTTTTTTGAGATTGCACAAAGTCTAATAGATTCATCAATTAATAAGCATTACTGTTTTTGATACCATCAATATTAGTTAAGCACCATTATTTCCAAAACTAAGTATCACAATCTATTGCATTTAATTTAATTTTTTTTTTTTTAAAACCAACACTAATTAATGGATAAAATTTGTACTTAACTCTTATATTTAATTTAATTTATATAAAGCAATTCATCTCCTTTTACTAATATTATCAAGAAAATAAAATAAATTGTTTAATTTTGATATTTCTTAATAAACAAATGTAGTTACAAAAATTTGAATGAGTCGAAGCCTTATAACAAAAGAAGGATCTAAACATCACTTTTCAGATAAATGAAGCCTTTCTGAAATGTTGACTGAGTGATTCTGATTAATTTGATCTCCTATTCGTAACAAATTAGTTCAATTATAATTCCTGAATATACTAATTTAAAAGCTTTAAGAGAAAATAAATTTTGTATATCCCTGGCATCGAGAATTCAAAAGCTTTTAGAGATTTAAAGAAAAACAGGATGAGCATTACCGAAGCTCAAGTATTATTTTAAACGTTACTACATTGATGGCCGCATTATTTTTTGGATTGGATATTGTTTTTAATAATTAAGTATGAAACGAGAGAAGCACTCGTAAGCAGCATCATAATATTTAAGCGAGAAACATCATCGAGAATTTAAAAGCTTTCAGAGATTTGAAGAAAAACAGGATGAGCATTCCCCGAGCTCAAGTGTTATTTTAAACGTTACTGCATGGATAGCAAAAGTAGGCACTACATATTACTTGATAGGCTAGGCGTGGGAATTGAAATGAATTTGATCAGACAGAGCCTTTATGGTCGAGCTATACTCGGTTTGCTGGTCCTCATACTTGGACCACAGCATGACTCCTCCATAATTCTGAGAGGTCTTGATCTTTGGCAGCACGTCGGAGATGAGTGTCTCTGCAGGAATGAAGCCACCGCTGGGGGCAGCTCCGGTGGAAGCGGGAAGGCCGAGGAAGAAGCCAGGCTGTGTTTTAGTGGTGATACCAGACGTGGTCCACTGGCTCCACGAATTCACTAGATTAGAAGCGTCCCCATCCGCATACTGGCAGGGGGCGTTGTTGTAAAACATTATCCATACATAGTCGAACAGACCCGTCTGCAAGGCAGGTCCGAGGTGCTTATCTGCATAGGGGCACTGTGGAGCGGCGCTGAGATAGACCTTCTCGGAGGAGGTGCTAAGATCGAACACGGCCCTGGCCAGATCGTCCCAGTGCTCCGTCGTGTCTTCGATATCGAAGTCAATGCCGTCCAGAACGGCGTCTCCGAGAGGCCTGGAGTCCGACTGCCCTCCGAGAAAGTTGTTCCACAGATAGGTGGCCACGCTTTTCGCGTCATCTGCGGAGACGATCGAATAGCTTCCGGATTCGCCTCCCAAGGAGAGGAACACCTTTACGCCGCTAGACCGGCAGGAGTTAATATCGGCACTGAGCGATTTGCATTCTCCCAAGGCGGGATCGCAGTGGCCTGCCAGGTTGAGCACCGGTGTCCGCCCGTTGCCAAACGTGGTCAGAAACGAGAGCATTACAAATGCAAAGTTACCGCTTGAGCAGGTGTCGGCAAGGGTGGCTTCGTCGCCATTTTGGCCCCTGTATATGCTTATGCTTCCCGCCCATGCTCCGCTCCACAGCAGAGCAAGTAGAAAGGCAATTGAGGCCGCTCTAATTCTACTACTTTCCATGGCTTGCAACGAATTATACAAGTTGTTGGTAGGATTGGGCTCCTTATATACAAAATATCTAAAGGAAATTGTCCAGCAGCCGTGTCGTGTGCGACACAAATTTTCTGAACACTATTTCATCATTTACTGTGAATGCGCAGCTTCCTTGCACTCATCAGTTGGCGAACTTTTTATGTAAGCTGTGGAATAAAGTCTGGTCGCGCGGACAAAAACAAGTGAGTTGGTCTGTTTTCCTTGTCTCATCTCCCCAAGATCATTCAACATTATTTAAACCCGTCAAAGCCCCCTCCCACCGCAACGTTCTCCCACGCACTGAACACGATCCCTTGACCACTGACCACATTTCAAGAAAATCCATCTCCACTCCGACAGCTATCTTCACTCGGTGATTGAAGATGAGGTGGACATCTTTGTAATGACTTCACAGCTATTTAATCAGATTTCAGATTTCGGAGACTTGTTTTGTTTTAGTTTGTTTCCTCCTACAATTGTCCACTGCTTCTGTGATTTTATTTTGAAAAGTCATACTTATTTTTTGCCACTGAACTTAAAGCAGGAGTTACTATTCAACGTAATCTACACTCTAACGAAAACGTGTGTACACTCCCGCTCATTGCAGGGCTTTCTTCTGTGTTGAATTAAATTATTTCGTTATGTTTATTTTAACGTGATCTGTCTAGTTATATGTAGACGGGGCTAGAGATAATATCTCGCGGTGATTGCAAGAACTTCATATTCATTTTAATTAGTCTATTCGATGATTTTTGTTGTAAGCTTTGCATTCTTCCCCTACGAATATGAATGCGAACTTGAACTCAACGGATTCATCATGACCCGCACAAGAGAAATTAATCCAAATCAATTCATATCAGATATGCCTAATTTTTGTCAAATTTTAATAATTATAATCATGAAAGCTTCCAAGATATAGAATAGATAATTGTAATGAATGAGTATTCAAAATAAAAAGTGAATGTGAGTTGTATTGAGATCTCGAAACAAAAATTATTATAAATATTAGTAATTCGTAAGATTGATTCATCATAGTATAAGAAATTAACAATCTTCGAGTGCAAATCATTCTTGAATTCTATGCATATCTTGATTTTGTTGAGTCAATTTTATGGCTTAGGATCAATCTCACACCACTTGGATCTTATCACTACTACATGCTACTGATTTCGGCTAGGTGTAGACTTTTGAGATCATGTTCACTTTTTAACTTGCTCTTCAATATCATGTAAGGTAAATGAGAAATGACTCTCCTTATGGGCATCCACCACTTGAGGGTCTCATATGTCAAGTTTTTGTCTCACTTGTCAATGATAATTGTTTCCTTTTACCTTTTTTTTTCACCATTTTAATATTTTTGTAGAGATTAGTAGATACCTTAGTTAAATGATTGCAACTTGATAAAACTAAAGAAGAAGATTTTGTTGATGTGAAATTTTAAGATGCATGAAAATTTATATTTTTAGTTTATTGTCTATTATCTTATTCATATACATTTTTTTTTTTCTCAATCCAAACATGTAAAAGAAGTTAAAAATGGCCATATATTTATGCCAAACAATTAATTTTTCAATTGCATTTTCCTTTATTATAATCATTATATAATTATAATATGTTTTTTTAAGTATTTTATTCTCACAAACATTGAAATTTTTTATTGAAATTTTTTATTGAAGGCTATTTATTTAGAGTTTGGTATGATAGTGGTTTAAATGAAATGTTTAGTTCCATATACTTATAAATATGTTATTTAAAAATTTGGTGTACCTAAGATATATGGTTAAAAGAGAATTTTTTTTAATAGGAATTAAGCATTAGGATGGGATATTAAAAGACAAATATGTTGTGCTGTCACAATAGTGGTTTACAATTCCTGAGAGGAACGAATTTTAGTTGAAATCACATATTTTTAGAAAATATAATGATTTAAGCCTTAAAAAGTTCCATTTTAAGGATTCCAATTGAAGAGGGTTTGATCAAATCACCTTAGATCAAACCCCCTTGGATAGAACCTCACTAGTTTTAAACCATACCTATAAATGCGTCTCCTTTACACCTATCAAAATGCGATAAAAAATCACTTTTGATTTAGCTTTGGGGGATCAAATGAATTCATTTAAAATTTATTTCAAATGATTATGGTATTCCTCAGAACAAGCTATCCAATGAATATAATTTTAATATGTTTTGGTTTTTATATATATTTATTTTTAAAATTTTATTAAACATAGGTTTTTCATTGAAAATGAATTTCTTTGTTCTTCACATGTGGAAAAATAGAAGATTATAAAAAAAAAAATTAAAAATATGAGTGCACCAAATATTGAAGTCCTTGATCCAACCAAAAAATAAAATAAAATTTTGACATATACAAAAAGTTAGCTATACGATTAGTGTGTTAATTTGTAATTTGTTTGACTTTGAAACTTAATTAAGGAAAAAATATTCAATAAAAAACTATCTAACCAAGTAGAAGCACTAGATATCAAGGTTACAAATCTAAATTTGAAAGAATTAAAATTTTATCCTTTATGGAAAAAAAGTTATGCGTTATACGGTGTGCATCACTTTTAAAAATGTTGTTTTCATAAAAAATCAATTTTCGTGAGATGAAAAAGAAGTGTAATTTGATTCCAAAATTTTGAAAAAAATATTTTTAGAATCTACAAACAAAATTTGATGAGACTCTAGTTTGCACCATCTTCAAATTCCTCACAGTTTAGCCGCTATAGGTGCTTGAATGTAAAGATTTAGTTAAAAATAATAATTTCAGTGTCCAGTGTGGCCAAAAATTGTAAACCACTATTATGGGATCACCCTAAAGGAAAATAAAATCGTTTAGGTCGTATTATTTAAGATTCTATGATATCAAATGATGTATAATGAGTTTACTAAGTGAATCCCTCAAAATTTATTTCCATATTCATGCATCATCATAGGTATATTTTTACCTATCATTACATATGATTTCATGACCATATTATTAATATATTTAGTATAGTGTTAAAATGATGATTCATTTATCTAGTTCCATAAATACTAAAATTTTCATTTCTTTGTATACTCTCCTTTGAAACTTAGTCTCATATGTTTCATGCATGTAATTAGAGGGAATGATTATAATTTCACTATTGTTCCATATTTTAGTAAGGTTTTGTTAATTATCACATGATCAAAGGCCATCTTAGATGACACCACATTATTTTTGCTACCCAAGTTGATATCATTGGTTTTCTGTTGTAAGTACTATCCATGTTCCTCATAATTTTTTGGCCTCATTCCAGTAAATAAATATTTAGATAGATACCATCATGATTTCTTATTAATGAAAATCTTGATTTGAACATATAACTTGTAGCCTTGAGTTTTTGGGAATTCATTTTAGTAGGATACAAGTGATCAATACATTGACTATGGATGAGATAAAAGACATTATCCTAATACCAATTATCCTTGTATTATTTTTCCATCAATATAAAATTGGAACTAGATTGTGGGGAAGCTACAAATGGATTTGAAAAATATTTTTCTTTATTAAGATAAAAAAAATAAAAAAATATGAGGGTAAAAAGGAATTTCTTATATATCAAGAAGGTCTCTAGTATGATTGTCTAACTTTGAAGGCTGAATTAAACTCTTGAAAGTAGACTAGGTTTGGTATAATTGAGTTATATTTTGATCTTTGATTTGTTAGCTAAATATGTTCACTTATAGAACTAAAAAAATTAACCTTATGACTCAATAACCAACTCCTCTCTTGAAAGTATTCTAAAATAATTCCCAAGGTTTTATGGTCACCAAGTATTAGTATTAAAATATACTCTAACTAATTAGAAATAAAAAGGAGAAATGTTAAAAGAATTTCAGAGGGATGAAATATTGTGTTATCCCTAAATGTGAACTTGTGCTATAGGATGGAACAATTTTTTTTTTAAAACACATTTTTCTCAATCAATTTTGCATAATTCACACATGAGAATATGCTATCTCCAAAAGATTGATCAATCACTAAAATTGGAAATATGTATCCACCATTTTATATGTAGAATGAATCTCCAAATATTTGGGAATTGGGAAGAATTAGGTTTAGGCTAAAATGAGATTGAAATTTGATTATTGTATTTTTATTAGATCTAAAATACAAGTGCATTATAATGTGCTCTGTTTTTTCCTTTGATGTAATATAAATTTGTCCTGACCACTTTTTGGTCTCCCATATTTTTGCACATGCCCTAGCTCATCCATAATCCTATTGAAAGCTTGTAGGTTTAAACAATTTTTGTAATGAAATTAACATAGGCTTGAAGGCCTAAAAAAACATGTTAGAAAATATTATTTCTATAGGCCAACATCCCATAGGGATGTGTTGAGTAGGAAAAGTGATCTTAGATCCAATTAAGATAACTAGAATTATATCCTTTTTATTTGGCTCAACATTGAAAATAAATTTAACTAGGGTTTTGATGATTAGGATGCTCCCATAATGGAGATCCAATACCCTAGTGATTTATGTTTATGATGTGTTGTGTTGTGATAAATTTTATTTGTGTTTTAATAAGCATATTTGACATACAACCCTAGATCTAAAAATTTAATTTATCTGATAGATCTAGGAACAAAAAGTTACAAAACTAATCTAGATCTAAGAAGTGACAAAAAAGAGGAGATTGCATTGTAAATTTTAGCTAGAACTAGATGGTATAGGGTGCAAGGATTCCCTAGACTGAAATCCCACTGTTTTAGATTTGAAAATTTAGATATGTTGATTAATGTCTACACATTGTTTCCTTAGACTATCAATGGCTGAAACTTTTAGATTTGACCTACACACATGAAAATGGGGGAAAAGGTTGTGTCATCTAAGGGCTTGTCTAAGTAAAACCCCATGTTGGTATTCCTACCTCCATGTACAATGATTGATGATGATCAAGAGGGCATATTGTAGGCTGGGAAAAGGACAAAACAATAATAATTGAATAAAATTGATGAATGACAAATAATAATGTTACATTTGTGTGAAAACCCTTGAACAAGAGATGAAAGACACAAGCTAATTGATGGTTTCCTTGAATACTTAATAGAAGTGCAAAAGGTTAGTGCACATACACCATAGATTGTTGAAGCTGACATCTAGAGGATAGCTCAATACTTCTCCATAATTTCCTTCTAATTGATCTCCCTCTCTAAAACTTTATTTCTAATTTTTAAAATGAGAGGAAAACATGTTTATATATGAATTTTAATTAATCGTTTTGGTAGGGGCTGACCTGGGGTCATTTTGAAATTATAAAAGACTGTTAATAAAAATTTAAAACATTTCAAAAAAAATATTTTTAGGTTAGGGCAACATGCACCCTTGACGATTCTTTTTGCCTCAATTTTATAGGGATGACATGAGGGTTTAAATTTATTTTATTAATATAACCATGAAATTGGTAAAGTATTATTATAATTAAAGTTATTGGGAAATAGGGTTTCAAGGTAGTGTGAATTTGTTAAGGGTGATAATTTTTAACACTACATTTAGCCCCCAATTTAGTAAGAGTATGATCTTATATTCATACTCACACTAAAGGAATAACAATACATATCAAAACACTGAAGAGACAAGATGACACTAAGTTGACGGGTGTGCAAGCCCCCAACTTAGGATCTCATTAATTTATACTATTAAGACAAACATGCACATAAGAAAAGAAAAGTTTCACTCACACATAAGACCATTAATGATCAATCAAAGGAGTACACTTTAAAATAATACAAAAAAGATGCATAAAGAAAACACATCATATACAAAATAATACATGAAAAAAAAACATAAAATACACAAAGAAAACATGCCAAAGACACAGTAGGTATAAGACAAACAATAAAAAAAAATGCAAGGGGTTAGTACTAAAAAGGAATTTGAGTTGATAAGGAAAAGATACCCCATTCTTGAATTTGTCTCTAATACAAAACATCATCTCTCAAATGTGATGTTTAAAAAATGGTATTCTCATAAGGATATAAATTCACTCATGAAACACATGGATCCATTGGAAAGCAAGGTGTGTTATGCTAGATGGTAATTTAAAAATTCTCAAGTTCATGAACTAGCAAGCTTCACTATTCCAAATCGATGGAATATTTTGTCAATCACACTTCAGGGAGTGCACAAAAGTTTAACTTCATAGGGGACAAATCAATGTTCAACATCATAGACAAGCAATTGATAACCACACCTCAAGGGGTGTTATAACAACATCGACACTAAAGGGGTATGACAATAATTCAAATCTCACAAGAGGTCTATGAAATGGATATAGTGATATTCCCTCCTTAAAATGTCAACATACTTGCAATAAATAGAGTGATATGGCCCCCTTAAAATGTCAACATACTTGCAATGTTGGTATTTTAAGGATACAAAAGATGAAGAGGGGATCCTTGAAAAGAATACACACCTCCCAAAACTAGTTATCCTTTACCCCCAAGTGTAAAATGAAAATAAATCCACATAAGAGACTATTATGTTGCTACCATATAACATATGATTGCAATTAATAGTGTACCACCGTGAATATTAATGAGAAAGCACCTAAACCTATAAATTCCACATAGTGAGGAGAAACATCATAGAATAGGAATCATTATTATTTAGAGGAATTAGGTGCATCATCACATGGAAGAGCACCACAATCACTAATTTTTTGTATTTTACTACTCAAGGCTTGTCATTGATTTGTGGAATGACCATGCACTATATGCTATGCACAAAAAGAGTTACTCACATAAAATTTCTTTCAAGTTGGAGGAGGAAGAGTAATCAAGTGAGTTGTGAGAAACCTTGATAAAATATGCTCTTGCTTTGATAGAGGTGTATGAGATAAATTTTTCTCTTGTGAAGAAAAGCTTGCTCACTTACCACATGTTGTTTTAAATACAGTACATGATGGAGCATAAGATGAAGATCAAGAAGAAAGGTGAAAAAATAAACACTTTTTAGAAAGATATGGCCTAGAATTCACATGATCCTTAACTCCTTGTTCTACGTTTTCCTTATATCCATTTTTAGAAAGTATTTTATATCCAAGCCCATAAAATTATTCCAACACTAATGGAGAAGTATTATCTATGTCATGCTCATGAGAAGAATTGATTCTTTTGTAAGAATGGAAATATGTTTGAAGTTTTGGGAAGTTAGGCATCACAAACACCTAAGGGAAAAAGGCTAAAAGGACTCCATCACCATCATGGGGTGATGTTTATGGATTTGTTGATGTAGAAAAATATTGAGCAAATGAAATATAAGATTCTTTAGGTTTAGATTGTGAGAATTTTTACTCTCCAATAAAGGAGGGTTTAAGATATAATTAACCCCAATCAGCCCCAAAACATGTGTTTGAAGATGAATCAATATCCTAATAATTATGTGTATTCAAAATTTCATACTTTTGTGGTGAGATTTTAGAATCCCCATTGAAATGAGGCGAAAAATATAATGACCTCCAATCATCGATGTCTAAGAGTTTTTAATAGGTGAAATATAATAATAATTATCTTCAACATTTATGGGCTCCAACTTTGGATTTTAAGTCAAAGTATTAAGGGATTTGGAAATGTTATGTTTGGATTCAATTTGTGAATCATGGATTTATCATCCTCTTTAACTGATTATATCTTGTTATTGTATTAATACTTCATCTTGCAATGGAGAGCAGATGAGACTCCCTTCATGGAATGAATGAATGGTCTACCTAGGAAAAGATTATATGAGAGAGTATCCGACATGACATGGATAAGGTTAGGCAGAGTCATGGGTCCTACCTTAATGGGTAGTGTTATTATCCCCAATTGCTACCTAATAATATTGGAAAAACCTTGGATATCAAGATTAACAACTTATATGTGATTCTTATCCACACCAAATTTATCTAGAAGATCAATGTGACAAACACTAAGATCAACGAATTATCAATAACAGTACATCTAAGCCAAATTTTATTAATTAAAACCATTATCAATAGAGCTTCATGTTTGTTTTGGATGTCGAGTGGGGGTAATTTATGTTGAGGGAATGCAATTTATCAAACTTTGTTGCCTGCATACATTCAAACAAAGTTGCTACATCATTTAAATTTATATAAGGTGAAATATCAATATTTTGTAAAGGCTCTTGGAGCATCCTATGGTATGTAAGAGATTTTTGAATCAAGTACCAAAGGGAGATATTGGCTAGAGTTTTATGAAGTTTCTCAACAAGATCATATTATTTACCACTAAATTGAGGAAGGCTAGGTGGGAGTGGGAGATATGGTTGGGGTAATGGAATGGATATTGTATGTTTTTGTTTCATATTGCTTCTAGTGTTATATGTGATCAATTGTGTGATAACTTGGTTGCTTCAACACATCTTGTTGTACATTATTGTTAGTGAGTTGTTTTGTGAAGTATATGATATGGCCATGAGGTTTTGGAGGTCCTATAATGAGAGGTTTTTGAGATGGTCAAATAACAAAAGGAGATCTAAAATTCATAACCTAAATTGATTTGATTGCTTGTTGATGATATTCTATCAATGTATAACCTAATGCCAATTTACAATCTTCCTCTATGCAATCCATCTTACTATATTTTGAAGAATTAAATGTACAAATGATTACATCCTCTTGCGCCACAATATATTCCAAAGTATTAGAGTTAATTGGAGAGTAATAAACATGATTCTCACGATTCTTTATGACTGGATCCTCTTGCACTAATATACTCTCATAAATAGGAGATATTGGGAGAAGAACTAACACAATTGCCATGATTGTCAATAATTATAATTTTTTCTTCAAAATGTTCTCATAGGTAGAAAAATTATAGTTATACAAGCCATACATTACCATATTAAAACCACATTTTTGAAAATGAAACATGTTCTTTTCCCTATGGACAAAATGAGTGATGCAAAACAACAACATATAGGTTTAAAAAATAAAATTTTAGAACAAGAACTAGATCTGAATAGAGACCACACACATGGATGTGTACAACAAATTTCACCCTGAACTAGCTGATCTAGGGTGCAAGGACATCCTTGACTAGATAAGTAATTTTTAAAAATTAAAAATTAAAAAATTATTGATAGTATCTAAGGGTTGTATGTTTTAGAGGTTTAGGTCTAGAAGTGAGAAAATTTTAGGAAATGCACCAAAACCTATTTTTTTCTATATAAATCATATACATGCATGCAATTTTGGATATTTTTTAAGAAATTTAATATGTTCAAATGATTATTTTAAAAAATTGATCATTGTAATTGAATTTTTTTTTTCAAAAAAATACAAAAAAGCTATGCTTTTGATCTTTTGAAATGAAAACACTATGCAATTTTTTACCATTTCAATGTTTTACACTCAAATATGCATGGATAAATGATACAATAATTTTGTAGTTAATTTTCTCAATGAAAATAACTCAAATCTAATTAAAAAATAAGGAAAATGAGATCTAAAAGTTTATGCAATTTAATTATTATTATTTTTTTCAATTTTATGATGAAAAACTATTGAAAATGGATAGTTTTTTTAAAATAAAAGCAAATAATAAACAAGATTTTCAAATAACCTAGTTTTTGAAACAATTTTCAAAATTTTTACGCTATGAAAACCATAAAATTGCAAGTGCAAGATATGTCAGGTTCACAATAATATTTAGTAGGAAATGTGATCCTAGATCCAATTAATATAACTAGGATTATCTCCTTTTCACTTTGTTCAACAATGAACGTAAATTTAACTAGGGTTCTCATGATTATATTTTTGCCAAAATGGAGATCCAATCCCTTAGTGATTTATGTTTGTGATGTGTTGTGTTGTGATAAATTTGATTTGTGTTTTAACAAGCCTATTTGACATACAACCCTAGATCTAAAAAAGTAATTCATCATATAGAGAAAAATAAAAATTTACAAAACTAACCTATATTTGAGATGTGACAACAAAGAGGATCTTGTAGTATAAATTTTAGCTAGAATTGATTGGTCTAGGGTCCAAGGATGACCTAGACTAAAATTCTACTCTTTTGAATTTAAAAATTCTAATATGTTGATTAATATTTGCATTTTCTTTTCCTAGAATGTCATTGGTTGAAACCTTTATATTTGAATTGCATACATGAAAATAAGGGAACACCTTGTGTTGTATAGGAGCTTTCCTAAGTCAAAATTCATTTTGGTATTCCTACCTCCATGCACAACAATTGATGATGACCAAGAGGGCATGCCCTAGGATAGGTAGGGGCCAAAACAACAATAATTGATTGAATTTGATGAATGAAAAATGATAATGCTACCTTGATGTTAAAACCATTGAAGAAGAGATGCCACACACAACTTTATTAATGGATGCCTTGAATATTTGATAGACCTTCAAAAGGTTAGCTAACATATGTAACATAGATTTTTGAAGCTAGCATATAGAGGATAACTCAATAATTCTCCATATTTTCCTTCTAATTGATCTCCCTCTCTAAAATTTAATTTCTAATGTTCAAAATTAGAGGAAAAAATATTTATATATGGATTTAAATTAATCTTTTTGGGTAGGGACTTGGGGTCATTTTGAAATCATTAAAGGACACCAATCAAAAATTTAAAAATTCAAAAATTTGGTTTTTAGTCTAGGGCACTCTACACCCTTGACCAATGCCTTTTGGACCAAATTTATAAGGTGATAGGTATTTAAATGTATTCTATTAATTTTGTCTTGAAAATGGTAAATTATATTGCAATCTCGTTGTTTGGTTGCTAGAGTCTCTAAGAAATGATTCACATTACTCTTCTTGTGATGCTTTTCTCATGTTTTTTGGAAGATAGCTTCTTGTTGTGACAAGGCATGTGTTATCCAAGTTTCAAGCCTTTTAGGTTACTAGAAAAGTGTTTTTGAAAGTGATGGTTTCAAGTCTATGTTGATTCTATAAGGGTGTTCTTAGAGGTGAAAATTATGGCTCTACATTTCTCCGCATGCATAGATATGGTTATGAACCATATATTTTTGGAAACACAAGGCTCTCTAGCTCTTCTAGGTGTTTTCACCTAAAAGGAGAGAGGTAGGCCAAAAATGATAACTAGGTTCACTCAAATTATACAATATATGATGTTATTTAGACTAAATGAAATGAATTAAGTGAAATTAGATGACCTATTTGATTGAATTTGAATGCAAAACCTAAGATTTATGCAATGTTTGAAAACATAGTGTGGTTTGGAAAAAGGCTTAAAAGAATGAACAAAAATGCAAGCTAAACCAAATAGAAGGTTTTTTTTTCAGAATGTATGCACCTAGGAAACTGAAGAAGATTGGAAAAAAATTTGGAAAATTGATAAAGTCTTAATTTGAGCTGACCTAGACTCATTTTCCACGCTAGGTGAATTAGTCCCAGTTTTGGGTTTTTTTGCACATAAGCTATTTTTTGTCAATTGAGAACTGGGATCTGCATCTAACTCAAAATTTCATCTTAAGAGGGAATCATTTTCCATGCATGGAAAATTAGTCCCCTTCAAATTTCTGCAACTTTAGATTTATGTTTTGCACCTTGACACCTACACAACAATTTCTAACGAAAAATTGACTCGAGATCTCAAAAAATTACTATAAAACAACTTAAAATTGTTTTTCTAATAGGGGGTTTTACTTGGTCAAACCCCTAGCTGGGTAATTAAACCTTGAATAGAGAAAAATATACATAAAACACTAGGCTTAGATGTGTCAAAGACTAGGAAAGTCTAAAATATGAAAAAAGCCCTATTCTATTGTTCTAGAATAAGAAATGCAAAGATGATTTATGTGACAGAAGATATCAACCCTAGAAAACTTACAACACATTAAAAATGGAAATGAAATGATGTCCAAATGACAAGTAAACAAAATGCAAACATTAATCTAAAGATAGAGTGAAAGTGGAAGATGTAATCACTTTGAAACCAAGTCTTTAGGTGTGATTTGGTGGCTAGTTGCACCTCCTCAACCTAGATTTCTTCATGATTCACAATAGGCATCCATCATCAACCATTTGCAATGTTGAACCTTGACCAAGAGAGTGAGCTTCAAGACCTACAAAAACCCTAGTTTGTTGCCCTAAAACTTGAACTTTTGCTAATGAGACTTGTTGTGGAAGACTTGACTTTAGAAATTTCTTTTGAGAAATGACAAAAATATGTGTAAAATGAATTAAAATCAGTATTTATAAGAAACAACACTTGATTTTCCTGTTATTTAGACCTAAAAGGCCTACATTCACTAGAAATTTTAGTTAAATTAATCAATTTCCCA
This sequence comes from Sequoia sempervirens, assembly GCA_007258455.2. Lineage (NCBI taxonomy): Eukaryota > Viridiplantae > Streptophyta > Pinopsida > Cupressales > Cupressaceae > Sequoia > Sequoia sempervirens. Next base: position 985,999,841 of record VDFB02281492.1, read on the forward strand.
TTGAAAATTGAATTTTCCCTCAAAAGGGACTCATTCGCCACCCTTGGCAAATGGGTCCCATTAGAGGGGACTCATTCGCTCAAGGTGGAAAATGGGTCCCACTACTGATTTTTGAAGGTTGGTTTTTGGGGTATGAAAGAATTAAGTGTTTTTTGTCAGGTTTTATGTGACTTCTTAGGTAAAATGAGCCTCTAGATAAAAAAATGGGTCTTAGGGGCCTATAAATGTTGTTTTGAAGGATAAATGATGCAAAGGGACTCAAAAGTGGGTTAAATTACATGTGGAATGATCTCTTTTCTCAAGAGGGTCCAATTTTCTAGGGTGCAGTTGGCCCCCACTTTAGTGCCCATATGACTCTAGGTGCATATGTAAGCTAAAGGACTCTAAACAATGCAGATTATTACATAAAAAGGATACTCATTCAAAAGGCAGGAGAATGAAGCCCCCAGTGTATTTTTCTACAAAACCACGATATTAGGTACTGCATATTGCAACAAACATTCATTAATTATCCAAAAATCCTTTTATCTAACTCCTAGGAATCCAATTCGAGGGTAGATGTATGCCCCCTTGATTCCTCTTGCTTTACGGAGGTGGAATCAAGGTAGCAATCTAGCTACGTCGAAGAAGAAACATTGTATCATAGGGAATTTCCAAGTACCATGCCTCATGATGATAGAACGATGATGTCAGGTGCAGAATCAAAATTCCAATGCAACAAATGGTGTTGAAAATGGATTACCCTAGCTCCCATTATGTTGATTTGAAGAAGAGATACTTTATGAGTTCGTGAAGAGAGAATAACCCTTTGATAATGCATAAGAGTAAAAAGAGGTGAAAATGAGTTAAAAGAAAGAGACGAAAGTAACTTGTCACTTACTATTCATTTTACCTTCTTGTATCTTGAGAGTGACGAGTGAGAGAAAAATATGTTGAGAAGATGGAATTACACACCTTTGTGTTTGGATGATCTTCGTGAGCAGGTGGCATGAGGTGAGCTATATTATGAGCTGAGTCAATTCTACAACTTTTTCCTTGTAATTTTTGTAATAATTTAATGATTTTAATGCATGGATAGGTTAGTTTAGAGTCTTGGAAAAATAAGTTCGGAAAGTGTCCCCTTTTTTTTGCAAAGTGTTCCATTTGTTCGTAGAGTGTCTCATTTCTTCGCAAAGTGTCCCGTTTCTTCGTGAAGTGTCCTATTTCTTTGTAAAATGTCCAAAAAGAGTTCTAAAGTGTCTAGGGCCATTAGAAAAGCACACTATATTAACTTTGGTACATGTGCTTGATTAAATATGTAAAAATGGAAGAAATTAGATGGATTTTAGAGCATTTTGTGATGATTTTGATAGGTCCTCACCTGATCGTGGAAGTGGCTAGGGGGAAGTTAGCTCACATTTTTGAGAGATCATCCACCAACACTATCGGTGGTAGAGACAAATCATTTATAGTCCATGGGTATCTATTGGGCATGTATCTTATGCCACCTATGAGATACCATGACGCCATGCTTATGGCTCTGTGCAAGCATTGGGATGTTGATACTTGTACTTTTCATCTTCCTACTAGATGACCATCACACTAGAGGATGTACACTGCATTCTTCGAGTTCCTATTTGGGGAGAGTAGGTATATTTCCAGGGGGATTGGTCATTCTAGGAGAAGAAGAGGGACATGCAATATTGTCTAGGTTGACTTGTACACGACGAGAGGGTTAGATTGTGGATTGAGTTCCCCATGCTGCTATATTTGTGAGATCTTCTAGTCAGATGGATTATGATGCACAAAATGGCTTTGGTTCTCAGTCCAAATGGATGCGAAACACACTTGGATGGAGGACTAGTACATTTGATACAAAGGATGTATGAGCAGAGGATAGTATATGATTGGGGCCGCTGCATTTTAGCACACTTGTATTATGATCTTGGTTAGTTTGTGTTTTGAGAGATTGACAGTATGGGGTGCTGCCACAATAATGGGTTACACTTTCTGGGACATCCTGATTTTTGCCTGAAATCACATATTTTTAGAAAATACAATGATTTATGACTTTAAAGGTTCTATTTAAATTATTTTAATTAAAGAGGGATTGATCAAACCCCCTTAGATCAAACCCCCTTTGATAGAACATTGTTAGATTTAAACCATACCTATAATCGAGTCTCCTCTACACCTATCAAAATGTTGATAGAAAACCACTTTTGATTTACCATTTGGGTGATCAAATGAATTCATTTAAAATTTATGTTTTGTAATCTTGCAGCCCTTATTATAAGCTTCCCAAAAAGTATAATTTTAAATATGTTTAATTTGATTATTATATTTATTTTTTATTTCTTGTGAATGTAGGATTTTCAATGAACATCAAGTTCTTTATTTCACACATACGAAAAAAATAAAAATAGAGAAAAAAATTCTAAAAAATACATGTGCACTAGGTATTGATGTCCTTATTCCAACAAAAAAAGAATAAGTTAATTCAAATGAATACAAAAAAAATTATGCAGGCTAAAGTACACCTCTATCCAAATTATAATTATGTTGACTTGGAAAATTAATTAAAAAAAATATGTAACAAAAAATTATGAAAAAATATCCATTCCCTCGATATTGGTGTGAAAAAATTGTATTTTAAAAATTAGAAATGTATCCTATCGATAAGAAAAGTTATGTGGGCCGAAGTAAACATCACTTTTTAAAAATGTTGATTAGTAGAAAAAATAAGTTATTAAAAATTACATAAAATGATTCACAATTTATTTTTTTTAAAAAATATAATTAGAATCTACACAAAATTTCTAACAAATAACTAGTTTGATTCATCCTAAAAACCTTAATGGTTTAGCTACTATAGGTGTAAGAAAGTGAATGTCTGGTGAAAAATCCTGATTTTAATGTCAAGTTTGGCTAAAAACTGTAACCCATTATTGTGGGATCACCCTATGGTCAATTGTAGACTTTTGTAGGTGTGGTGTCTTGAGCATATCACATGTACTAGGCCTATTAGATTCCCTTTTTCTATAGGTATAGGATATCCATGAGCATTTGGCTATCCTTTGTGATGCTTATGGAAGTATGGGGATTTACACTTTTGGAGGGTGAGATTTGACTAGCTAGAGGAGGATAAGATCTTTTGGAGACCTTATCTACTCACTCTATAGTGGGTAGATCCCATAGGATAGCTATGAAGGATGTAGATGGATGGGTATCTAGCTGGGGGGCATGACTATGTTGTACATCCTTTATACTATGGGAGATTCATGTGACAATTTAGACAAGTAGACATCACTAAGGGAATACCCCTTCATTATATGGTTAGTGTGGAGTGTACAGAGGCCAAGTGATACTATTCAACTGACTATAGATCATGTTCATGAGAGTGACTCTGATGATTCAGATCATGACAGTCAACATCTGACACTGATGATGTTGGCAGCATAGATGAGCATGAGGAGTGGTGGTCATATGCATGACTAGCTCTTGTGTTCCCCATGGATTTCCCTACAGGTGATGTGGGTCCAACACCACATGAGGGGGAGGAGCCAAAGGAGAGAGAAGAGGAGGTACGGTATAGGCTAGTAGATATTTTTATAGATGTTATTGATGAGGAGTACTAGTTTGATGCAGATCCTAACTATGAGGATCAAGATGGAGGAGAGGATGATGATGAGGAGGATTATGAGGAGAATGATTATTATGAGGAGGAGCCACCCCTGAGTGAGGGTGATGAGATAGCTATTGAGGACCGATACGAGCATGGAGAGTCATCGTATACTTATAGGACCAGATCTTGGGAAACAACTACAACATACATTAACACTTAGAGTCAGAGAGAGGCTAGCACATCCTCCATGCCCCCTAGAGAGGATGACGTTGAGATTCCTCATCTGACTAGAGACATAAGTGATGAAATTTGATTTTACGCGTGTATTTTAGTATTTTATGCTTTGTTTATATAGACATATCATGATGATGTGTTACTGATTGTGTACATTATCTATCTTGTAGGAGCCATGGGAGACAGGTGAGAGTTTTATCATCAAGCTTCCAAAGAGATAGTTCCTACATCCATCAATGAGGATGAGATGGATCTTGACTACGTGCTCCCACCAATCATGAAGGAGGAGCCAGATTCACTTAGACCTTTCATGAGGTTACGAGAAGTGTACGAGAGTGTGAGGACATGACCCCATCAAGCTGAGAGTGCAATACAAACATAACACACCTCAACAGAGGTTGAGAGACTACATGCAGAGCTAGCACAAACATGAGCAGAGAAGGATCAAATGGTAGAGGAGTGGCTTGTAGTTGTTGGTTGAGTATAGGGTTTGGAGTATGCACTTAGAATCGGTAATTCCCGATCATGGTAACACATGACCATCTCATAAGGTCTGAGGACTGGATCATGAGCACTAGATATTAAGGGGTATAGCTCTCATAGATCTTTATGACTTTGTATATGATATTGAGATGTATATAAAACTTTGATATATATATATATAGAGATGTGCATTTGGTGATATTATTATGTGTCTCTTTGTGTGGATTTTAAATGAAATTTGGTTAATTAAATGACTTATGATAAAAGTATTTAATTAATGTCTACATGATGTAACATGAATAATGTGATCTAGTTTAAAACATATTTCAATTTTTACTTTTTTTGTTTTTGGTTTTTGATTGTGTTTTAATTTTTGCATCAATTTTTTGGATCACACTCCGTGATCCATCCTCAGGATGTAAAGAGAGCATAAGGAGATGAATAATGTTCCATTGCAGACTCAAAATTTGCTTAAAAGAAGGGAAGAAAGGAGGAAAGAAGAAACAAAGTACGAGGAGAGAGAGAGAGAGAGAGAGAAGTTGAAAGGATAAAAAGAGAAGAAAAAAATTACAAAGGAAAATGTAAATCAAAGAAAGTAAATCAATTTTCATACATAAGAAACAAAAAACAAAATGCTAAGAAAGCAAGTTGATTAATAAATTAAAAGAATACTAAAGAGCAAGTTAATGCACCCAAAGAGAATAAATTTTGAGAAGGAAATGATATATGTAAATGCAAGAATTAAATTTTTTTACAAGACCACCAAAGAGCAAAAAAATTACACAAAGAGAAATCGAATTTCAAATACATAAATATAAACAAAAAATTAGATGGAATTGTAAAAATTCCATCTAGTTTTTTGTTTATATTTATGTATTTGAAATTCGATTTCTCTTTGTGTAATTTTTGTGCTCTTTGGTGGTCTTGTAAAAATTTTTAATTCTTGCATTTACATATATCATTTCCTTCTCAAAATTTATTCTCTTTGGGTGCATTAACTTGCTCTTTAGTATTCTTTTAATTTATTAATCAGCTTGCTTTCTTAGCATTTTGTTTTTTGTTTCTTATGTATGCAAATTGATTTACTTTCTTTGATTTACATTTTCCTTTGTAATTTTTTTCTTCTCTTTTTATCCTTTCAACTTCTCTCTCTCTCTCTCTCTCTCCTCGTAATTTGTGTCTTCTTTCCTCCTTTCTTCCCTTCTTTTAACCAAATTTTGAGTCTGCAATGGAACATTATTCATCTCCTTATGCTCTCTTTACATCCTGAGGATGGATCACAGAGTGTGATCCGAAACGTTGATGCAAAAATTAAAACACAATAAAAAACCAGAAATAGAAAAAGTAAGCATTATGGATTGTGGAAATCTCATAGCATTAATATTTCAATTTTATCGTAGATACAACATTGTTGATTAGAAGAGAATATGCTAAATTAAATACACCTATAATTGATATAAGGATTTAACTTAACATAACACAAAGGTGAATATTATGAATCCTAAATTAATTTTAAAATGAATGGGTATGTGTAGGATCATCATGGAAACAATAGGCCCTTAAGTGGCAAAAATTCAAAAAAATCAGTTAGGCAACTTGACGTAAAATTTTGAATAAGTTATCTATATTATTTAAAAAATACGTAAGAATAGAATTTGTAGTAAATTGAATGTAGTTTCTAAACTCCTATGTTTATTTAAAAAATCTATTTGGTGAAAATGAAATTTCAATGCAGAGTACTTTTAAATTTCGTGGAAATAAGAAGTAGGTGTTTGTCTAACCACCCTAACCACAATAAAATGATAATATTTTTAATAATATTTAGATATAAGACTCATGTCTGATGTGATGCATATTTTTTTGTAATTTTTTCCAAGTAAATAATTAATTTGAATTTTTTATTACAAATTTTAAAAATATAAAAACTTGTATGTTTGACCACCTTAACTTGGTCAAAACTTGAAATTCATTTTTTTTTATCCTATAGTATGAAAAGCATAGAATGTGACACATGTTTCGAGCTCAAAAAAAGTGATACCGTTTGAAAGCTATAGATGTTTTAAAATCAGCCTATCAATTAGGACTTTAGTTGAGTAATTCAAATAGAAAATGAATAATATTTATTTATTAAATTCAAACTAAAGCATAATTTATATTGGTGGAAAGATGAGAATCTCCTTTAAAAACTCTTTTCATTTCATCAATTTTGGGTAAAAAAAGTCATCAGCCATATACCCTACACATTCCCATCATATCACCACTTTTTGGCCCATCATGATCATGTACATACCGAACTTAAATAATTACCTTAGTGTTAAAAAAAACACAAAATTAGTTGTCAAGAATGAAGTGATGTGAAAGTTATTTAGAATGACATCAAATAACTTTAAACAACACTGCTTTATCAATTGCAGTATTCAAAGAGGTCAGAAATAATACTGACACAAATGTGTGGAATTAATAGGTTCCTTAAGGGGTGTTCTATCAAGCTATGTTAAGAGATAAGCACTGGACCAATAATTGGTAGCAACCCTATAAAGTCCTAACCAATTAGGGCAGAATTTATCTTTATCTTCATTGTCAACACTATTATTGCATTGATTTTCAATAAGAACAAAATCTCCCTTACAAAAAAATCAAGGGATGACCTGTGTGTTGTGTCTTCATTGTAATTGTTTGATATGGCCGTGGTGATGTTCAATAGTGTGAATAAATTGCTCATCAAGCATCTCAAGTTGATGTAATCGTTGATCTTTATAAGTTTCATTATCAATAAGGTCTTGGGGAGCAACTTGTAGTGTAGGAATTTATAGCTCCAAGGGCATGATCATGTCAGTTCCATAAACAAGGTTATAAGGTGTAGTTCCCACAGATGATCTAACACTTGTTCAATAAGCCCAAAGTGAATAATACAATTGCGTATGCCAATATTTATGATGTTTGTTGATAGTTTTCTTAAGGATTTGTTCTAGAATCCAATTAGTATTTTCAACTTGTCCATTGGATTGTGGATAATATGGTGTAGAAAAGAGATGTTGAATATGGAACGTTTCAAGAAATTTCTTAACTTCATTATTCTTAAGCAGGGTTTTGTTATCTAAAATGATTGTGGAAGGGGGTCCAAGGGGAGCAATTATGTGTTCCAACATGAAATGAAAAATTGCTTCAACAGTTATAGAATGGAGAGGAATAGCTTCCAACCATTTTGTGAAATAGTCTATTGTGGTTATGATAAATGTATGCCCAACAGAGGAGGGAGGTGAAATTTTACCAATAATATCCAATCCCCATATTGAAAAACAACCAAATGGGAACTTGGGCATGAAATTCAACAGTAGGAGCATGGATCAAATGGCTATGTTCTTGACATTTTTGACATTTTTAACATAAGTGAAGCAATATTTCTCCATATGTTTCCAATAATAACCCATACAAATAAGTTTTTGCACTAATGACCAACCTCCAAAATGACCTCCACAAGCACCAGCATGAGCTTCTTCAAGTTCTATGGGAGTTTTCAGAATCCTTAAAACATCATAATAAGAGACCATTGAAAGTTCTTATATACAATACATTTGCAAGAATCACATATTTGGTTGCTAGTTTGCGTAAATTTTTTCAAGTATTTGTTGTTGTAGACTCAGTTTTGGTACCATATTTTAAATAGTTGTATATAGTATCATAACATTCACATGAGGAATCTTGAGTTATTTCCAAAATTTCATCTAGTGGAGTATCAATCGAAGGTTTCATGATGGGATGGATAACAAAGGTAAAATCTGTGGAAGGATCATGTAGGGATATAAGAGACATTGCGCTTGCCATTGCATCCACATGTCTATTGTCTTTTCATGGGATGTTATCAATGGTGAACGAGTCAGAATTTTCTAATAGTCTCATTATAAGATCCTTGTATTTTGATAATTTGTCATGTTTAGTTTGACACGCACAATTTATTTGTTTGATGAACAATTGTGAATCACCAAAGATCTTGATATGTTTAGTGTTCATTGTTAAAACAACTCACAAACCTATGATCAATGCCTCATACTCAACTGTATTGTTTATGCATAGGAAATTGAAATGATAGGACAAGGGAATAGGTTTGTAGTCAAGTGGAATTAGTACCACTCTAGCACCAAAACCTATTCAACACTTAGATCCATTGAAGTACAATTTCCATTGTTTAATGTTAGTAGTTATGACATGATCATTAGGAAAGGAGTCATGAGTAGGTAAAGTGAAAGGAGAAGAAGCATCAACTAAGTGATTGGTTAAGGCTTGGAATTTGATTGTTTTTTGTGAGACAAATTTAAGGTCAAACTCAATTAACAACATTACCCACTTAGCTAAGCATCTTGAAAGATATGTTTTGTTGAAGAGATGTTTGAGAGGGTCAAATTTTGTGATGAATTGTATTTTAGCATTTAGTAAATAATGTCACAACTTACTAGTAGTGAATACAAGAGCCAATAATTGTTTTTGAATTAGTGAATATCGAGTTTTGAAATCAATTAAGGTTTTAATTATGTAATAAATGGGATACTCTTTGCCATGATCTTCATGTTGAGCCAACAATGCTACAAGAGCATGGGTAGAGGTAGTGATGTACAAGATAAATGGTCTATTTGGCACAAGTTGTAAAATAAGTGGAGTTGCTAGGTATTCTTTTAAAATCTCAAAATCCTATTTACAATTCTCATCCCGATCAAAAGGTATACCCTTTTTAAGGAGATGTGTGAAAGGAAATGTGCAATTGGCTAAAGATGTAATGAAATGTCGGATAGCTTGGATTCAACCTTGTAACATAAGCAACTGAGAAATATTCTGAGGAGGTGGCATGTTAATGATTGCATCAATTTTATTCATGTATACCTCAATTCCTTGTGAGATATGACAAACCCCAAAATTTTTCCACTATCTATTCCAAAGACACTTTTTTGGATTCAATCGCATGTTGAATTTACATATTCGCTCAAATATTTTGCTAAGGAAATTTACATTGTCTTGATGTACTAAATATTTAAGTAGAATATTGTCCACATAATCTTCCAAAATTTTGTGAATGTAATTGTGAAAGATTAATTCCATTTCCCATTGATGAGTTGTGTTGACATTCTTTAGATCAAAGGGCATCACAACCCAACAAAATGTTCCCCAAATAGTTGTAAAGGAAGTTTTGTATTGATCTCGAGGGTTAATAAGGATTTGATTATAGCTAGAAAATCCATCCATGAATGACAACAAAGCATGTCCAATAGTTGAATCCACAATCATGTCTATATTAGGAAGTGGAAAGCCATCTTTAAAGAAGCTTTATTCAAGTCACAAAAATCCATACATATCCTAATATGATTATTGGGTTTTGCAACTACAACAATGTTTGAGATCCAAGGAGAATAATCAATAGGTCTAATAAAGCCTACATCAAGGATATTTTCAAGCTTCGCTTTAACACACAAGGCTATGTTAGGGTGCATTTTTCTTATCTTTTGATGAATGGATTTAGCATTTTCAGCAAGGACAATGTTATGTGTCATAATTTTGGGGTCATTTCCTAGTATATTTGAATATTTTCAAGCAAAAGGTCAAGGAAATCATGAAGTAAAGCGGTAGTGTCTTCTTGTTCTTCATCGACAAGGCACTTCCCAATCTTGATAACTTTTTCTTCATCATTAATGTCCATTGACACATCAATTGTATCTCATAAAGGAAGTGCATTGGATTTAGGACCTTTAGATTGATAGAGTTCTTTAGAGATATCACTTTCTTCTTGCTTGGTAACAAGAATGGAATGAGGAATTTTTTTATGGAAGTAAGCGAGGATGTGTTATCATAAACTTCGAACGTTCATTTCAAAGTTTCATTGCTATCAACATACTTATATGATGGTGGTGAGTTTATATCAAGCAATTCAGGATGTTTGATTGTGAATTGGTGTTTTTGTTGACATGTAATAGTGTTAATGTTCAAAGATGGTCATTGAGTAGCTTTTGTCATTTTAGAAAAATAATATCCCAATCTAGTTTTTGTTTCTTGCATATTAGGTTCAATAGGGACATGAATACCTTGCTCATGTTTTCCACACCCTTTTCTAGTATATTCTAATTCTTTTACATGTTCATAGCCTTTTCCATAAAGTCTTTCCATTTCTTGTGGATTAGGCAGGGAGTGATAATCTATCTCATCAAAATTTGTTGTGTATGTTGCATTTTCATCCAAATTATAGGAGATAGATGTTTGAGATGATTGTTCAGAATTTTGAGTGGACATGATTGTTGGTTGTTCTTGTTTCTCATCTTTCTTTTCTGTGAGTATGTATTTTCCCATAAACAAGGGTGTGAATTGTAAGGACCCCCAATCATTTCCAAATAATTTAGATACCCATTCCTCATCATTTTGTTCAATTTCAAGAGGATCTATGTTAGATTTTGGAGTTAATTTTTGTAGAGGACTAGGAAATCTTTTTTCAAGGAGCAAGAAACTTTCAAGCTCAAGGTCTATTTCAACTTGATAAATGTGATTGTTATGGAGATATTTCATGATATGATGAAGGGTCAAAGGCACTCCATTCATTTCATGAATCCATGGTCTACCTAAAAGAAGATTATATGAAAGATCATAAGGCATAACATGGATAGGAGTTTTCTAAGTAGCCACCCCAACCGTAATAGGTAAAGTAATTATCCCAAGCAGTTTCTTTTTTATATTGTCAAATCCTCAAATGGAGATGGAATCAAGTATTATTTGTGACTTGTCAACGCATAATCAATCAAGGAGATTCATGTTGCACACATTAAGAGAAGAACCGTTATCAATGAGGGTTCATTTGATACCGATGTGATTGAATTGGGAAATTATCATAAAGGCTTTGTTTTGTTTGCACAAATCTAAAGGAGGGAGCTTATGTTGATGAAAAGTAATGTCAAGATTCATTTTTTGGATTAGAACTGCCACATCATTCAGAGTGGTACTAGGAGGAGTTGTGATTTTTTTTAAGGATATTTGAAGAATGTTGTGATAATTAGTTGAGTTTTGAAGTAAATCCCAAAGGGAAATCTTGGTAGGAGTATTATTTAATTTTTCAAAAAGATCATAGTCCTTTGTGTGTGGGATATAGCAAGGAGCACTAGTCAGATTAGGTAAGGGTAAAGAGGGTGGGGTTGGTTATGGCAGTTGTGGGTTATTTTGGGTATTATATGTATGAGAAACAATAATTTTATTAGATTACTACAATATATTGGTTTTAGGTGGGTAAAGAGTGTATTGGTTAGAGGGATGAAGTTTATGTGAGGGTTTGTAAATAATAAGTTGAGGTTGAATGACATTAACATCCTTGGTTTTAAGTTTCTCACAACAAACCTTAGGGGGTGATTTGAGTGAGATGAATTCTGGAAGGGACTCATCTAACAAATCCAAATCATCACCACTAAAAGGTTTGAGGGATGAGTTATGGTCAATTGGTTTAAGGTGTTTGAGAGAAGCATTAGATGTGTTTATGTTTGTTATCATGAGTTTGTCATAACAAACCTTAGTGGATGACTTATGCAAGATGAAGTCTTGGAGGGCTTCATCTAAGAAATCAAAGTCAACATGACTAAAAGCTTTGAGGGATAATTTATCATTAAGGGGTTTAGGTTTCTCATTACAAACATTAGAGATGAAGTGAGTGAGAGGAAGTCCTGAAGAACTCCATGTAATTTTTTAACATCATCACTACTAAGAGGCCTAGATGAGATGTTGTTTCTAATTTGAATTTTTTTTTTTGAAGGGATGGTTCGATGTTTTTGATTTTGTGTCTTTATGTTGCGATGAATCTGATCTAAAAGAACTAGGAAAAAATACAAAAAAGGATGTTTTTAGAGATCTAAAACAATCCATGAATGCCATGAAAGGAAGTAAAATTTATGTTAAGGAAAAAAAAACAACTAAACTATAATAGAAAGATAATTATAGAAAATAAAAAAATGCAATGCAAAGAACTAAAATCTAGAAATTTTGATTTAGAAACTATCGTGGGACTGATTCACCCAAGGTGATGAATGAGTCCCAGGGGATGAATTTTTAAAGTTTTTTCTAATTTTTTTGTCTTTTCTAAAAATTTTCAGGTTTGTATAATGCAGAGAAAAAATGTAAATACAAGATGTTGAAATGGTTTTATGAAATGCAATGCAATAATAAAGTATAAATAATGCCTTAACTAATGTAATGTTTAAGAAGTCCTAAGATGAAAAAAAATACAAAATGATGAAGTAATTAATTCCTAAGATGCAAACAAAAATGTAAATAAAAATGATATTATGTTCAATATGCAGGTTCACCAAAATGAATTGTAGATTTTTGGAACCACAAGGCTCTCTAGCTCTTCTAAGGTTTTTCACCTAAAAGGAGAGAGGTAGGCCAAAAATGATAACTAGGTTCACTCAAATTATGCAATATATGATGTTATTTAGACTAAATGAAATGAATTAAGTGCAATTAGATGACCTATTTGATGGAATTTGAATGCAAAACCTAAGATTTATGTGATGCTTGAAAACAAAGTGTGGTTTGCAAAAAGGCTTAAAAGAATGAACAAAAATGAAAACTAAACCAAATAGAAGGCTATTTTTTAGAATGTGTGCACGTAGGAAACTGAAGAAGACAAAAAAATCTAGAAAATTGATGAAGTTTTAATTTGAGCTGACTGGGACTCATTTACCACCGTAGGCGAATCAGTCCTAGTTCTAGGTTTTTAGATGCACATAAGTTTTTTTTGTCAACCGAGAACTAGGATCTACATCTAACTCAAAATTGTATCTCAAGAGGGACTCATTCACCATGCATGGTGTATTAGTCCACCTTCAAATTTCTACAATTTTAGATTTATGTTCTGCACCTTGACACCTACACTTCAATTTCAGACATAAACCTGTCTCGGGATCTTTGAAAATTCCTACAAAATAGCTTGAAATTGTTTGTCTAATGGGGGGTTTTCCTTGGTCAAACCCCTAGTTGGGTAATTAAGCCTTGAATAGAGAAAACTTTGTATAAAAACTTAGCCTTAGATGTGTTAAGGACTAGGAAAGTCTGAAATATCACAAAAGCCCTATTCCATTGTTCTAGAATAAGAAATGCAAAGATGATTTGTTTGATACAATATCTCAACCCTAGAAACCTTACAACACATCAAAAATGGAAATGAAATTACATGCAAATGACAAGTAAACAAAATGCAAACCTTAATCTGAAGATAGAGTGAAAATGGAAGATGGAATCACTTGGAAACCAAGTCTTTAGGTGTGATTTGGTGGCTAGTTGCACCTCCTCAACCTATATTTCTTCATGATTCACCATAGGCATCCATCATCAACCCTAAGTTACAATGTTGAACCTTGACCAAGAGAGTGAGCTTCAAGACCCACAAAAACCCTAGTTTGCTGCCCTAAAACTTCAAGTTTTGCTAATGAGACTTGTTGTGGAAGACTTGAATTTAGAAATTGCTTTTGAAAAATGATAAAAAGATGTGTAACGTGACTTAAAATGAGTATTTATAAGTAGCAACACCTTATTTTCCCATTATTTAGACCTAAGAGGTCGACATTCACCAAAAATTTAAGTTAAATTAATCAAATTCCCATTAAAAATTGAATTGTCCCTCAAAAGGGACTCATTCGCCACCCTTGGCGAATGGGTCCCACTAGAGGGGAATCATTTTACCAAGGTGGAGAATGGGTCCCACTACTAATTTTTGAAGGCGGGTTTTTGGGGTATGAAAGAATTAAGTATTGTTTGTTAGGTTTTATGTGATTTCTCAGGTAAAATGGACCTCTAGATTAAAAACAATGGGCCTTAGGGGCCTATAAATGTTGTTTTGAAGGATAAATGATGCAAAGGGACTCAAAAGTGGGTCAATTTACACATGAAATTGTCTCTTTTCTCAAGAGGGTCCAATTTTCTATGATGCAGGTTATGCATTTTAGAAGTTAGTTTCATGGAGATCCTAAGGTATTATTGTTGTAACAAAATTTTGTGCCCTTTTGCTAAGATGATAAAATCACTTAGCCACCTCATGAAACATGGGATGATCTCCCTAGGTGTGGGCTCAAATTGTGGAGATCAACCTCTAGAGATAGTTAGTTCCATTGGAAATTCACCTAAACTAACTAAACAAATGTGTTTTGGAGGAAAACATTAAGGATTAACTTGAAATGAACTACTACCTTCTACAATGATGCACCAAATGAGTTTTTTGAAGCTTATATTACTATTTGGACTCAAAATGACCAACAATCTAAACCCAACACATACATAGCTCAATATTTTGTATTTCTTTATAAAAGTGTTTAATAACAAGGATTGGTATGTTAAAGATAGTGTTTAGGAGGTATGCATGCTATCATGACATATACTCTAGTATTAACTAGTTAACACAATTTATCACCCACAAAAATGCATACTTTTTTCTCAAGGGAAAGGAAAATAGGATAGAAATCAAGGGGAAATATATCACCAAAATATAACTTATCCACTAGCTAGAATATTTGCATAATAAAAAACAAAATGATAAGGTAAAATAGCTTATTATATTCATCAAAAAGTGTTACATGCAGCCATGTACAAGCTTGAAAATTGAGTTACAATACATTTCCAACTTGAAAGAACTCAAGAAAAAGTTACAATACAACAACTAGAAGAGAAAATATTAACTTAAAACTACTACTAAAGCTTCCTTTTTATGCTGCTCAATAGTTGCTAGACAATAGAGACATGTGTTTGCTGAGTTAAACCTCCTTTAATAATCCAAAATTGAAAACCCTATTTTTCAGCCCCTAAAACTACTCCAAAAAGGTGTTGGAGTAATGAAAAAGTATTATCTTGAATCTTTCTACCATTAAGGCTCCTAAAACAACTCCTAAACGACTAAGAAAGCTTCAAACTTGGTCAAAACTACCTTCTACATTCCCTACATTAGTTACACAAATCAACAAAACTCTTAGATGCTTGCAACTACTCATAGCCCCCTTCAAACTACCTCTTGAATGATGATAGGGCATGCAGGAAGAGGTTTGAAGGTAAATTAATGCCACTTGTCTCATGTCCTAACAAAACTATTATTTTCCAATCAGTCCAATAGTGAGAGAAATTTGTCTCTTAAAAAGCCCTATATAGTTGCTCCTTAAGTAAAACACAAAGAAAGATCATCAAAAATTAGTCCCGAACAATGTAAAGCTTCATCTTGAGCATATATCCTCCACTAATCTTCATCATGAAATCTTGAACACTTGTATACTATCATAATCATGCCCTCATTAAATTTGTGTTCATTTTTTACATTCATAAACCATTGCCATGTTAGAATATTACCTTCCCTAAAGGACTACCACCTACATTTGAATGCTGAATGTCTTTTGACTATCTTTTTGAGGTTTTGGACTATCACATGTAGTGAATCCTCTATCATTTTCCATAGAAATGCTCTTATCTATAATGTGACAAAACTCATTCTAGAGTGTCTTCTAGATATGATATCTTTATTCCTCTATGCAACAAAATACCCATGCAAGTTATCCCTAATACAACCTTCTCCTATAATATTTACATACTACTAGTTATAATGTCATATGAGCATGATAGATATGTAATAGTGCATTCTCCAATACTTGAGTTGCATAGGAAATTCAAGCTAATCATCTCATCACTATCATAAGGAATTCTCATCACTCACTATTTACTATCACCTAAATAATATTATCATAAAGGACTGTATATTGCCTAAAACCACTAGCTTTAGACATTATCATCCATATCTCATCCCAAAAAATATTGCCACTATTTGATATACCATACAGTGCTACTACAAGTGGATACATTAGAATGATGATAACAACCTACAATCTTACACATACTTGTATGAATCATAGAAACCTTAGGGTTTAATAGGATTAAGGCATTGCTAGACTTTGATGATAGCTTTCTTAGAAAAAATCATAATTTTTTATCTTAACCATCCACCGTTACAACATAATTTCCTAGTTTCCTTGCTCTCCTCTTATAGTGAATAACACTATCATGCACTTTGAAGAGGATAGAAAGGACAAGGGAGTCTTGACTATGTTGGGATATTAAAATCATCTTTAAAGTGTATGATAGTTTTATTCACTATAAGAGGAGAGCAAGGACACTAGGAACCTATGTTGTAATGTTTGATAGTCAATGGTAGAAACTATGATTTTTGCTAAGAAATTATTTTTATACAATAAATAGGATCTTAGTCAAACATGTGACAATTATATTCATGGTAGACATGATTTTGAAATGCTAAGGATAGTGATGCCACTATTCTTAACATTTGAAAATCATGTTTACCACGACTTGAATATAATTGTCACATATTTGATTAAGATCCTATTTATTGTATACAAAGCCTTTTTTAGCAAAAAGTATGGTTTTTTCCATTAACTATCTTCCATTACAACATAGGTTCCTAGTGTCCTTGCTCTCCTCTTATAGTGAATAACACTATCATGCATTTTGAAGATCATTGTACTATCTAATTTTCTTAGCTTCATGGTGCATTAAGGGAGTGTTGAATGTGTATTTGTTTTGCTATCATACCTTACTCTATCACTAATATTTGATTTTCTCAAAAATCCACCTCCAATGCCCTTACTCTTCTAGTCTTTCACAAACAATGTAATGCCTACCCAAAATTATTTACGAAAAAAGAACTAAATTAAAAAATAATAAATTTCATTGCTTACAGTTAATTGGAATTTGTGTTCTTAAAGATTAGAATAATATAATAACACTGAAGAAATCTTCACCTCAACAGCTAAATCAAATAATTTTTTTTTTTAATAAGATAAATATCTATAATACTAAGCTTGAACTAATTTAAAATTGTGCAAAATAAGAAAATATTATATCATGGTAAAACAATACTAACCTAATTCAAACTTTTTTTTTTGATTAGGGGTAAAATATAGGTTTTGAAGGGGCTCAAAACCCTTTACAAAGGAAAGCAAGCTGCAAAAAAGATGAACCATAGAACTACAACAGCACCAAAATAGCCTTTAAAAGATTAACAAGACTATACACACTACATCTAAAAAACAATCAAGGGCCATAAACCCTTAAACAAACTAGTTTTAAACCAGGACCAGAAACCTTAATAGTTACACAAAGAACCACCCTGCATCTACCAAGCATCAACAAACCCCCTGTTCGAGGAAGACACCACTAAGACAAGAAAGATAATCACCACTAAAAGCAAAAATAACACAATGGTATAAACCACCAATAAGGCCAAACACCCCACCTCAATAGGGGATTTGTAATGCACCGCTGAAAAACTTCCATAAATCAGCTTCCCAAAAACATAGACTCACTTGGTAACAGGAAACTAGCTCCAACTCGACCTCTAAAGGAGTGAGCTCCCCTCTATTGGAAAGGAGGATACGATCAACAAAACCATTGTAGCCAGAAATCACCAACACCCTCACCCTCCACCTACATAGGAGAAATTCCCACCTCAATAAGAAGAGTTGTTGAGGGGGGACCTCCTCCATAGGTCCAAAGGAGAAATCCAACATAGTAGCTAAGCATGCAACTATAGCCTCCTTTGGAGAACCCTGTACAAGGAACAAAATCATTTGGGGTCTAAGATTAAAACATGAGAACCACCCAGCTAAGAGAACAAGGCCACAACTGATCTGAAAAGAATCCAATACAACAAAACCCTTCAACCAACAAGTCATCAGTAGAAAAGAACCCAAAGCATGCACTACATTTGGGTAAAACCTTAGCAATGACCTCAAGCCCAAAAATCCTAGCTCCTTAACCACCTCTAACCGAGAAGAGATCCCATTTGAAGAAGGAAAGATAAAAGCACCCCTAACCAAAGACAACCATTGGGAAAATTGAAAAACACACATCCTAGCCAAAAGAACCCAACTAAAAACATGGGAGAAGGACATAACCATCAATTCCATAAGAAACTTAATGGCATCCACAAAATGACAGGGCAAAGACAACCCATCCCAAACCAACATTAGAACCACACCAACAACCAACAACCCTAGAAAATACACTAGCATCAAAGAACACTCGGGATACAAAAACACACAAGCAACCCACAAGCTAGCAAGGAAAATGAGGAAGAAATGAAAGATAATAAGAAGGAAGCCAATAGCAGACCAGGCCAACAAGAGAAACCCCAAAGCCTCCCTATTACATTGAATAGGGACAAAAAAAGGCCCAAGCAACAACCAAACTACCTTAAAGCAACTAATGCACTCCCACATCCCCTGCAAAGAGAGAAGCCAAAAAAAACAAAGAGCCACCAAAAAGCATTAAGAAGAAGTGAAGGAAGACCAAGGAAAAACAAGAAATAGAACAAAACAACACTAAGAACCCCCAAGCCCTCCAACTACACTGAGTCAAAGAAAAAATACACTCATTCTGCAACCAACCAACCTTAGAAAGACCAATGCACACCCTCAACTAGGAAGGTAGCCATAAGAAAAAAGCATGCGAGTTCCCATCACCAGCCTCTACACAAATTTCAAAAGTAACAATACGAAAGAAACACACCAAGAGTCCAAGACTAGCACTAGCCCTAAGAAGCCAATGTAGTGAGGGCACCCAACAACCAACAGGGTTATCAAATACACCACATTTAGCTTCTGCATCTTCTACAGGATTCAAAAAGCTAGAGCAATAGTCATCCTTACCATCATCCACATCCCAGGAAAAAAAGGAGACCAGAAGAGGTCTCTTAGCCACCCAGATGCCTCCATCATTCTTAACACCCCCACCTTCCTCAACACCAGTAGCGATGAGGAACGGGCCCAAAAGAAATTCTACTAGTAGAGGGAAGAACTCCATATGCTAGCCAAACGCCTCCCTCCACCCTCCACCATAATCATCTTCTAAATATGAGTCCTCATCACCTCCAGACTCAAGAGAGTTTCAAACCAAACCTTCTCTCACCCGCGCCCACGATCTTCTCCATAATTCAATTTTTGTTAACATTACATGATTTCCTTATTATTCCTTCATACATTAACAAGAATAACTTAAAGGAAAGAAAAAAGTTACATTCTAATGTAGATTACTAACCATTGACTTGCATATCTTTTAATATAAATAATGAGCACTAAAGTATCTATGTTTTCAAATTTCAGCTATTGCAACAAAAATATGAAACAATGTTTAAAGTATTTACCACAACTGACCCTGCTCGAGACCTAGAAAAAAAATGCACAAACCAACACTAATCTGGTTGAGTTTATATCAACAATCCAAAGAATACAGAAATGAAAATTAACAAGCATCAACCAGGCTACATTCACAAGCCACAACTAAAGTAGGAAAAAGAACTGCAAAATATTTCTACTATCAACTAATACTAAAAGTTTCTGGACTAGGCAAAGTTGTTCCAACTAAATTATATGAAATTAAAACTAAATAATTACAATAATTTTTTAAAGGGAAGTCTTAGGATATGATAGGGAGTATGCATGGGAAAACAATGCATAAAAAGAGGTGTCACAAAGCGTTATAACGTAGACCAAAATGTATTAACTAAGTATTTCATTTTGGAATGACACACTAAACTTAACCATTGAAACACTACAAATAGGAATAAGAATTAACCTTGCATATTCATAACATTGAGGAGCTTCACTATGGTTATATGACTAAGGTTGTTTAAACAACGAGACTATGAATGCAAAGATGAGAAATACAAGAAAAGGTCATGAAACATAGTGTACATTGCAACACTATATCTGATTCATGCAAATTCTTCATTATAACATTATTGATGAGCATCGTCTTACTCATTACTGGTGCATAATACACTATAGGAGAATTCATTATTATTTTTATTCATAAGATACATATTACAAAGAATATTTCAATTAATCCCTCAACTAAAAAGATGGCAACTTCTTCATGCATTGATCTATAATAAGCCCTCAACTAAAAAGATGGAAAGTTCTTCACATACGCATGGTGGAAAGATTAGCTGGGTAGGGAAAATGACTTTGAATCCTCTAGGCCCCTATTACATGGTTAAAATTTTCCTCTATTTACAACAAAATTTTTAGAACTCTTTTCACTCTGGGCAGGATTATTTCATAGTGAAAATTTCACCCTAATTTTAACCCTAGGGGTAATTGTATTTTGGAAAACCCCGAAAATGGGCCCTTACCATAATGATCCTTCTCCAGACCAAAGGAGATATAATTTTCAACCCAAATATACTCTTCCTCCAAGAAAGAATTCCTCTTTCCACAATAAATATGGTGGCTCTAAGGCATCACAGAATCATATGCATCAAAATCATATTTGAACCTCTCCATATCCTCGTTCCTCTTCCAATTGTCCATCAAATTGGCATTCCAATTAAAATATAAACAACCAAAATTATTAGTGAAGCAAATCTTGGTTCTCAAACTAGCGTGGGAATTATAGCACCTTCCAAAACTAGGGAAATAAACCCTCGTTTCCAGAAGAAATGAAAAGCCGTATGGGTTTTGGTAACTCCAAAAATGTGAATGATCCTGGTTTGCATAGTTTTGATGCAATGACTGGAAAGGAATGGGAATGGAGACTAGTTCCAACAATTCATTTGTATCTTGATAGCCAATATGACAACTGTGAGCATAATGGGTTCTTTGTTCAACTTTTGGGAGAAGACAAGCTACTCTCTAAATTATGGGCATGGATTTGAGAGAATTGGTAAGAGTTCTTCGATTTATTTGTGGTTTCTACTTCTTCCTTCTTTATATTATTTAAGAACCCTACCATTAAGGGAAAAGTAATGAGAAAAGGGCCTTTCTAGTTTGGAAATTCTTTTCTAGGGATTTTAGATTGGGAAGCAAATATGTCTTTGGAAACCCTCAATCTGTGCCCTCTTCCTATTTGTTTTTCTCTACCATATCTTTTGGTTGAATTCCTAGAATTATCTTCCATCAAACATATTGTCAATCATTTTGGGGATTTTCTTAGAAGTAATTTTTTTATTGTAAATGGTAAACCCTTGATTAGGGTTTGGGCCTTGGTTAATAAACTTTCTTCCCTTCCTTTCAAAATCTATCTTTCAACCATAAAAGGGGAATGGATTCAACAAATTAAATGGGAAAACTTAGCTTGGAAGGAGGAAAATTTAATTATAGACTCAAATTTTTTTCTTAAAGCTAAAAATCTAGACTTAGCGGCACTCTCAGGGGTTGTTGGTTTGAATAAGCCCTCAAAAAATTCCCAATTTTTTTTCCCTAAAAATATTCTTCTAATCATATGAATCCTCACTAGGATTCTTGTGAGGACAATCAAGTTGTAAAAGTGATCAGTATTTTGTGAGCTCTAAATTGTCTTCAATTAATTTTCCTTCTAATGTTGATAACCCTCCTTTTGATGCTCATACTAGCTCCTCTTAGTCTTTAAATAGGGGCTCTATGCTTTTGAAAATTGACATTACACATTTTGAAAACATTCTCAATGGCTCAGAGGATGAATTATTGAAATTTTTTAATGAGGCCATGTCCAAAGTAGCTAAAGACCTAATTGAAGAAGTAGTTTATTAGGCCTTGGGTGAAGATGATCAAGTTATAAATACCCCCATACCTCCCATTACTTAGTTAGCCTAAAAAAGAAAGCTAAATTTTTCTAAAGTTGTCACTTTTGTCCCTCCTTCTTTTGCTCTTGTTACCCTAAATCCTCTTTCTTTTCCTCCAATATCTCAATCTGAATCTGACCTCAAGGCATCAAATTCTCCAAGAAATAAAAGAGTTCAAAAATCCAATAAAGAGAAGATGAATCTTGAAATTGTTGCAAGTCTACAATCTACACTGGAAATGAATCTCTACTTAGCCGCTAAGGAATCTATTCACCTCAACAGCCACACTCAATGTTGGCAGTGTGATTCCACTGCGGGGACAAAATTCTTAGGAAAAATTGAAAAGAAGAGGACAGAGGAACTCTCTCCTCAACTATAATGAGATTCCTTTCTTGGAATGTTAGGGGCTTAAATGCCCCTAACAAAAAACATTTAATCAAGCATCATTTATTGGGTACTTTTTCAAAGATCATTTTTCTTTAGGAAACAAAATTGTCATGTCAAACAACTAAAGAAACTTTTATCTCCTAGAATGATTAGGATTCAATTGTCTCACCTACATTTGGGGCTTCAGGGGGATTAATCACTCTTTTGAATAAAATATTCATGAAAATTGATTAGATTGAAGTTAAGGAAAATTGGATAAAATTTTCTACTTGGTGTTTAAAAACAAACACACAATTCTTATTTTACAATGTTTATAGCACATGCTCTTTAGCTAGTAAAAGAAAAAATTGGAAACAACTTTCTGCAAGTTTTGAGCTTGACCCTCTTGTTTTAAAAATTATCACGGGAGATTTTAATGCTATCATAAATTCATAAAAAAAATGGATGCTATAACTCCCACAACAATAATGCTAGAAGACTTTAACAACTTCATTTTATCCAATAATTTATATGACTTTCCTATTAAAAATGGAGCTTATACTTGGACAAATAAAAAAAAGGATTTTTGTCAGATAATTGAAAAACTTGATTAGTTTTTGCTTTCAGAATTGGCTAGCAAACTCATGGGATTTTATCTCGATTATTCATGCTCTTCCAAGATCTAATCACTCTCCAATATCTTTCTCCTTTTCTAAATTTATAAGAAATATCAAATATCCTTTCAAAATGGAGGCTATGTGGTTTAGAGATCCCAACTTTATTGATTTAATAAGAGAATTGTGGCTCAACAGTCATTTTTTTTAGGACACAAGAATATTTCAATTGAGTAAAAAATTACAATTTCTTAAGATCAAAATCAAGGATTGGAACATCAAGCATTTAAAAAACATATTCACTGAAAAACTTCAAATATAATCAAAGCTTTCTACAATATATGAATTTATTAAGAAGGAAATGGATAGTTCTCTTTATAACCAGGAAAAAAAGCTTAAATCAGATCTAGAAGAGATCCTAGCTCACTAAGAATGTTACTAGAGAGAGAAGTCTAGAGAGACTTGGCTAAATGAAGGAGATAAGAATACAAAATTTTTTCATGCCTCAACCAAATTACACTGACAAACAAATCAAATTCTTTCAATCTTGTCCTCTTCAGGTTCTACTCTTACCTCTGAAAGGGAAATTGGTCTTGAGGCGGTAAATTACTTCAAAAATATCCTTTCTTTAGGTGCTCTTCGTAATTCCCTTGAGGAGAGTGAGATAATAAATATCCCTGAATTAATAAATGTTAATCACAATAAAATGCTGATGTCAAATTTCTCCCTTGAGGAAATTAAAAACATGGTTTTTTCAATGGAACACGAGAAAGCCTTGGGTCCAGATGGGTTCACAATTCCTTTTTTACAAAAATGTTGGGATATTGTAGGCTTTGATGTTCTTCTTGCTTTAGAGGAATACAAAAGATATAGAAATTTATTAAAGGATTTCAATACAATGTTTATTTCTCTCATTCTTAAGAAATTTTTCCCTTCTTCATTTAATGATTTTAGGCCTATATCCCTTTGTAATTCAATCTATAAGATTTTCACCAAAGCTATTGCTTCTAGATTGGCAAAAATCCTTCCTTTAATCATTTTAGAGGAACAAGTTGGTTTCATTCTTGGGAAGGACACTCCTGAGGGTGCCATCTTGGCACCTAAGGTCTTGCATTCAATTTTATCTAAAAAATATTTAGCTATGGTTTTGAAACTAGATATGCTAAAAGCTAATGACAAGGTCAATTGGGATATCTTAATGGTTGTTCTTAGAAAATTTAATTTTTCACAAGCTTGGTGTAAATGGATCCATTCATGTGTCTCGAGGGCAATATTTTAATTAATGATCAATGGTTCACCTCAAGGTTTCTTCATCTCCTCTCAAGGAGTGGGGAAAGGGGATCCCCTTTCTCCTTGTTCATTCTTTTAGCAGAAGGTCTGAGTAGATCAATAATTTCAGCTCAAAGTGCAAGAATTTGGAAAGGTATATCTATTTGGTTTTTTCCTTTCCCAACCTCCCACTCTCTTTTTTTTTTATGACACTCTTCTTTCAGGGAAAGCTACTATGGTTGAGGAAAAGGTTATGAAAAAGATTATATCAGTTTATTGTTCAAATTCTGGGCAAGTTTGTAACCCTGCAAAATCAATTTTTTTTTTTTTGAATGTTGATCTTTTAATAAAAAGGAAATTAATCAAGTTTGGGGTGTTCAGAGTGATTCCCTTGCAAATATTTGGGAACTCCTTTCTTCTTTGGAAAGGAAAAACATGAATTTTGGGATAATTTGATTTCTTCAGTTTCTAACAAAATTTCTCTTTGGAAATTCAAGTGGCTTTCCTTTGTGGGTAAATTAGTTATGCTTAAATCTATTTTATGTTCTCTACCAATTTACTTGATGTTAGTTTCAAGCTTTCCCAAGGGGAAATGACTAATACTTCAAAAATTTCTTTGAGATTTCCTTTGGTTGGAAAATGTGATAGTTAAAAATAAATTACCTTTGGTTTCTTGGGACACCATTTGTGAACCTAAAATCTATGGTGGTGCTAATTTGAGAAATACTTTCCTCCAAAAAAAACCTCTAGGAGAAATATTGGTGTGAAAAATATACACTAAATCTGAAACTAAATGGTGTAAATTAATGAGATATAAATACTTGGACTCCCCTAACAGAGAAATAATTTTTACTCAAAAGAAACTTCCTAAGGGTTCCAAGAAATGGAATTTCATTTCTTCTTATAGATCAATGCTTCTTACTCACCTTTCTTGGGTGATTAACAATGAGGATAAAGCCCTTTTTTCTAGGATGATTCGTAAAATGGCCATAAGCCTCTTTGCTAGATGGGGGACTCGAATCATAATTAAAGACCAAATGGGGTCATAAAGTTAGAGATTATATTGATCTTGATCCTTCTAATACTTTTATCTACAAATGGAAAGACTTTAGTTTCTTGCAAGTGCCATCTCATCAAAAAACTTTTTTAAAGTCTAAATTAGACAAGAGGCAAGTTTATCTCTCAAATAAATAGGATGAAATAATTTGGCTTAAGTCTAAATTAGGAAAATATAATGTCAAAGATGGTTATAACTCTCTTGTCAATGTTAATCATAGAGTTTCCATTCCTATGAATATTTCTTGGGGACCTCACATTCTCCCTAAGGCTGGTGCATTTGCTTGGTTAGCAATTAAAGATAGAATTTTAACTGGAATGAGATTGGAAAAATTAGGCATTACTAATATTTTCCCTTGTGTAATGTGTGGGAAAGCTTTCAAGTCTAAAAATAATCTTCTTTTGAATTGTGATTTTGCTCAAAATTGTTGGTATTGGCTTCTTAGTAATCTTGGATGGTCAAGTCCTTTACATAATTCTTTATATCTCCATTTTATTTCTTGTCCTTGTTTGTATTTATCATCAATATTCTCATCTCTTTGGGACATTAGCCCTTCCATTCTAATCTAGAATATTTGGTTGGAACAAAAGAATAGAATTTTCTGAAATAAATCTTCCACTTTGTCCTAGATTATTTAGAAAATTGAAATCTCATTCTTGGAGGTAACTAACACAGCCATTTCCAAGAAATATCTTTCAAACAAGCTCTTTTCTGATTGGTATTCTTTTATTCTAAAAACATGGAATTTTTTGAGATTTCCTAAGGCAAGTTTGGTTTCTTCCAGGACCTCTTTTTCCAAAAGAAGTTCTTCCTAGTTTCCTCCTCCCCTTGGCTTCATCAATTTAAATTTTGATTGAGCCTCCAAGGATAATTTGGGAAAATCAAGCATTACTACTGTGTTAAGAGATTGGAATGGATAATTTATAAAAGAAACATGTGATCAAATTCCTAATGGTACCAATAATGTGGCTGAGTTTAGAGTGTTAAGCTTAGGCCTTAAAATTGCAAAAAATATTTCAATTTATCATCTCTTGATTGAAGGAGATTCAATGATAACTATTTCAGCTTTAAGGAATTGTGGCACTTCTTCATGGCATTTAAATTACATCCTTAAGTCCATTCTCTCACAACTTGATGATTTCCCAAGTTACACTATTGCTCATTGTTATAGGAAATCAAATGTTGTAGTTAATGTTTTTGGCTAATAAAGCCATTGATGCAAATATTTCCTCTTGTGAATTCTCAGTAGAGGAATCCAATCTTCTCATTCAAGAATTAAACCTTTTATTTATATTCACATAAGGATATCAAGGTTGCTTATCATATTGCTTTTATATTTGGCTCTTCATTCCTCCCATGAATTTTGACTACCTATGGTGACCATTGCACTATATATTATGAGTGGTGTTTACAGGTATTTATAGAATGGAAAGTATTTTAAAACCCCTTGCTATCCAATTTGAATTTGATTTTAATTCTTGGAAATAGTTAATTGATACTGGAAAATCTTTGTTGCCATCATCAAATTTCACTTCATATTTGCAATTTTATTTGGATCCAACTTTTCACATGGTGGAATTTGGGAATTAATGGTTTTGTTAGTGATTAATTGCAATCAAATACCAGCTACAACATTCTCTATTGGGCACATGATATTTATTTATCATTACTGAGAAATTCCTTTAACTGTGTACTCAATTTTTTCTTCACACTAGTGTATTTTCCTTCTGATCAGACATTCTTAAGGCATAATCAAAATTTATGGCTCATTATTAATTACAACCTTGATTTTTGGCTCCATTTTGCATTGGCGACTATCCAAATTTTAGGGGCTAAATTTGGAAATGGATACTCTTCATTTCCTTTAATGTTTGACCATGAGAGCTTGCTCTTGTGATTGGACATCGAAATAAGCCATTTTAATGTTTAGTGGATGTTTGGTCCTACTTGGGGACTCCACTATTTTTCTTCTTTCCCAATATAAACACTTGGAAAATTTGTAATATTTGATTGTTCCCAACTCTCTTATTCATTTATTGCCCATTGCTTCAGGCATGCTGAAGGTTTTATTCCGATTTATGGTGGTTGCTACTATTTCATCTATTTGACCTACCAAATCCATAGCTCCATCATGTTTCTTTGTTTACTGGGTCTATAATTTGGTATCTTTATAATGGATAATCTACTTAGAGTTCTAGTTCTTTTTCTTGTTCATGAAATAAGAGTTGATTCACCTTGCACAGAGGAAAACCTTCGAAGGGCATTCACTTTTGGATGCAATTCAAATTGTTATAGTTTTTGATTGATTGGATATGCATACAATGGTTTTTTCATATGAAATGGCTTCTTGGTTTGTGTCAAATTTGGTGGAAATTCTGAGAGATGTTAAAATGGTTAAATTTTTGATAGTCACCTACCTTTTGCCTCATGTGTGTTCTCTCTCCACTGTTCAACTTGCATTGGAGATATATGATATCCTTTGGGGGTCAAGTTTGGTGGGAGGTATTATCAGTAAACATCATCTTCTTATAGATTATCACCTCTCCAAATTGCTTTCAGAAATGGCATATGGCCTTCTAAATGACTATAATAGTGAGTTCAAGGCCTGACTTAGGCTCCTCTCATAGAAACATGGCAATTAAGTGAGTGACCCAATTTACATGTTGTATAAAGAAAATTTTCTTCTTCTACAACATGCCATCCTTGAACCTCATGATGAACCCCATTTTCCCCCACCTATAGACATTACTTCTTTTGAGGGAAGCTCAACTTGAGGGAAAATTTCCTCATCTTTCATTTTGAAATTTTGGTCTCATTTTCATAGTTTATCTTAAATTTTGAAATCTTAGTTGTTTTGGAAGAGGCTTGTGGGTATGTGCAAGATCATCATGGAAAAAATAGGCCCTTAAGTGGCAAAAAATTCAAAAAAATCAGAGTTAGGAAACTTGACATAAAAAATTGAATAAGTTATCTATATTATTTAAAAAATATGTAAGAATAGAATCTATAGAAAATTGAATGTAGTTTCTAAACTACTAGGTTTGTTTTAAAAAAAAAAAATCTATTTGGTAAAAATTTGAAATTTCAATGGACTGGTACTTAAATTTCAGGGAAAAAATAAGAAGTAGGTGTCTGTCTGACCACCCTAACCACAATAAAATGATAATATTTTTTTATAAGATTTTAGATATAAGTAAAGGAATCATGCCCGAATGTGATGCATATTTTTTTGTAATTTTTTTCCAAGTAAATAATTAATTATGAATTTTGGATTACAAATTTTTAAAAAATATAAAAACTCGTATGTCTAACCACCTTAACTTGGTCAAAACTTTTGAAATTCAATTTTTATTTTTTTAATACTATAGTATGTGAAGAATAGAATGTGACACATGTTTTGGATTAAAAAAATATGATACCATTTGAAAGCTATAGATGTTTTTCAATCAACTATCAATCATGAATTTAGTCGTAATTTGAATAGAAAATGAATAATAATTACTTATTAAATTCAAAGTAAAGCTTAATTTATATCAGTGGAAAGCTGAGAATGTCATTTAAAAACCCTTTTCATTTCATCAATTTTGGGTAAAAAAATAGTCATCAGCCACATACCCATCATATTGCCACGTTTTGGCCCATCATGATCCTGCACATACCCTTGTTTCTTTAGAAAATTTTTGTAGGACCTCTGGCTAGAAGCACCTCATCTCACATGGCTTCTCTTACACTTTTTTCATGGATTTTCTGGCTCCAATCTGCATCTTTTCTATTGGCTATTTCAAGTGTAGTTTCTGCACTTCAAATTACTCGCCAGGATTTTGTCTTGTTCTCCTGGTTCTTTTCTCTCTTTGAAATTTCTTTCCTTGGTCAACCTAGCTTGAATTTTGTAATATTTGGAGTTTCATCTCTTTTTTCTTCATCTGCAACTCCTCATCATCTTGTAATACTTTATTTTTTAATAAATTTTGTCGCCTCACCACCTTTTCTTAAAAAAAAAAGAATCTTTCATCTAATAAAATAACAAATCATTCTAGTTCAAATCAACAAAGGATAATTAGCAATATATTAAAAAAATACAACTAGTTTAATTGTTTCACTTTCCTTGTAGAAACATAAACAATGCTTAACCATTTACAACAACAAAATAAGAGTTTTTTTTACACCCACATAGAAACTACTCATTGGTATTTTTTTTTACTAGCAACAAGAATTCTCTTTATAAACTGTAAAACTGAATGATTGGAAAAATTACATCCATTCCATGAAAAAAATTTCTTCCATACATTATTCTTTAAAACCAAATTGATTCTTGAACCCACAATCACAAAATAGAGTAGCCTAGTCCTGCTCTCCTCCCAACCATAGGATTGATAATTCCACCCATGAGGGGGAGACAAAACCAAAATTCTAGTACAAAATAAAACCATAAATAGAAGCATAAGCATGGACTCACGAACAAATAATCCTAGTAACAAAATTCTTGCAAAGGGGGAGAAGGGAGATTCCCTTCCCTCTTGGGGCACAACATAATTTCAATTTCAACAACCTACTCTGGATATACAACAAATAAATTCCTCCATACAAAACACCTTAATTTAACCAACCACCCATAATTAAACATTTAGCATTTGGAATTTTTCTCCAATACTTAAGGAGCCTAGAGTGCTCACCCACAACATCTTATTGAAGACATTAGCACATTTGAAAAATTATAATCAAAACATTAAATATAAACAGTAAAATATTCTAACATCAAATAATTATAAGATCTATATAAAAATATTTAACCAAAATACTTTATAATTAAATTATTTTATTAAATGAATATATTATTTCATTTATAAGCATCAAATATCTAAACAAGCCTACACAAAATTTATGTTCATATTCCAAAATACTAATATCCATAAATAAAAATCTCAAAACATTAATTATATAAAATCAAATCAAAGTCTCTATAATAATAGTAACTATACCTCACATTATCCCCCTCTAGTCTCAAGCTTCCTCCTAGTGGAAGTTATAAAAAATGTATCGAAATAAAGAGTTCATCTAAATTGTCTGCAAACATAGTATAGAAACAAATTAAGTAAACCAAACAACAACATGCAAAAACATTATGTAAGACCCCGTTTCACAAGTGATTAATGCTAAACATAATTTGTGACATGAATTTCTTAAATTTATAATTAGATATATGGTGAATGATATATAAGGTGATCTTTTAGCAAAATCCTTGTAATTCCATTTTGACATTATGTTCTATTGTCACTACCTTGAAGGTGGAATACACTAGTATACTATAGAATGTAGATTGAAATTTAAATGGATTATTATATGGTTAAAGTTTAGAAGATTCACCTAATAGATTAATGTGATATAAAATGTTACTTATGATCATGTTGGTAATGTGCAGGAAGGTAACAGTGTTAGCATGAGAAGGGAGGACCATCGAGAGAAAATCAAAAGACATATTCTTGAGGATTTAAAGTTAATATGTTGATAGATTAAGAGGAATCAAATTTACAAATAGGAGGATAGATAAATGTTGGAATCAAATCAAATACATCCTTGGGAAGTTCTAAGTGTAGCCCTATTTGACTTGGAAGGGTTGAGGTTTTATTATTGGTTGGGTGATTGAGTAGAATCTAATTGTAGGACTTGACATGTGAGTTTGGTTGGGGTTGGAACCCTTGCTTAGGATCAAAATTCGTATGGATTCTTGTGTAGGTTTTGAAAAGGGATTATTGAGTCAATTTCCTTGGTTTTTGAACAAGAATAGACCCCTAGGACCTATACCTATGGGTTTGGAACCTTTTTGACATGTGAACTTGTCCTTGGAGTGTGAAAAGACCCCTCAAAAGTCCACATTCATGAATGTGACGAATTCAAAAAGTGTTGGGGCTTGGGAAAAGTGACTTGTCACTCTCAACTCCCCACTCCCCAAAAGTTCTTGGTATTGGCACAAGACACACACATGTGTGAGCACTTGTGGGAAAGAGTGTAGGTTTGGAGGATCCCTATATATCTCAAGAAGATGGAAGATTTGGGCATTGCCCACTTCTCCTTTTGGAGAACTCTAAGTGCAGATGGTAGAAGGGATGGTAAGAGGATGGGAGTCCACCTTGAGAGTTGGTGATCAATATGGCTTGGCTTAGAGAGAAAAGGAGGATAGAAGAGCTAAATTTCAATCATCCAAAGAAAAGAGCTAAGTTTTCCCTACATCTTGTTACTTTTTTATTTGTTGCAAGAAAGTGAAATATTGTATGGCTCATGGTTGAAGTTAGAGAACCTAGCTGAAGAAAATTTTATGTATTCTTATCCCATTGAAACAAAAACAAAACAAAAAAGACTCCATTCATCATCTTGGAGCTAAGAGAATAACTTGCTCGGGGGTATGGCCATAGTCCATGAGGCTCCATGACGCCATTACGGTAGGGTGGAGAGCAAGACCTAATTCATGGGTGTTCAAGTTATTTGTTCTTTTTAAATATTATGTGTAGTATCAAGGAAAATTGTGTTGGTTGAAATAAAAAAGAAAGAAAGAAAGAAATGGGTAATAAAGCAAGTCCTTGCTTATTGGCATGTTCTTCTGTATCTCTTCATCTCGGACCTTAGAGGAAATTAGTTGTACTCCTCTCTTTTTTTTTTATGAAAATCAAAAGATATCCATTACTTCAAATAGATGCTACCCACAGTTAAATAGTGCAGCAAACCATCACAAAAAATAAATAGATAAATAAATAAAAATCTAAATTTTCTAAGTCATATTGTCCGATGTATTATGTCTTGGCTAAATTCAGGGATATTGTTGGACTCCTAAAATGTATTTGAAAGCACATATAACTGAAAATTAGTCAAGCTAGTATTCTCTATAAAACTAACGATTCACAAAAGCCTCTATTTTATTTTTATCTTATCACAATAGCAGCAAAGAATGCTCATCTGTTGAACTAGTATACCTCTATTGATTTTACCCTCATAATAATGAAGGATGGTTTTATACATATATAAAAGAAAGGTGTAGCCTGTGTTGACTGCAACCCTATAGGGCATGAGGAACACCCAGTTGCGCCATGAGAAAGGCGTGGCCTCCACAGTTGTGCACGGGAAAACCATTGTCGTGTTTTAACTGCAGCGTCTCCATCTGGTAAACAAAAGATTTCTTTTAGCTTTAGAAAATAATAACAATAATAAAGTAAAACTTAAGGTATCACCTTCACCTATTCAATAGTAATATTGTAATGCACAGAGCTCAATTTTATAGTTTTGGATGCAGCATATGTGAGTCCCTCCAAGATTCCTTGCGGTCATAAATAGTATACTAAGGATTTCAGGGCATACTGGCATCGACATTTGTAAACATACTGATAAAAATAAGACAAACTATCCATACTTTTATGAAGCCATGTAATAATGCTAATAGCCTTTGTGAGTCTTACAGTGGGTTGTGAGATTTTAAATGGTATTGTTTCATCTTATTACCTTCAAAATATATATATACAACAGGCCCGAGCTATAGTCGCGCCCTCTCTTATCCCCTTCCAAAATGACTAGCAGTAATGGGGAATTTGAAGGATTGGTAGGGAGAGAGATGCTCTTTGGTCAATACCCACATAGATCGTTAGGACATACTAACGCCCAGCTCTCCGCTCTTCTCTCACCCATTCCAGCTCAGGCACAAACAAAATTTCGCACAACAAAAAAGAGGAGGTATTAACCACACAGTACTAGCAGGCGCATTGGTGGTTGTGCTGAGGACAACTGAGGAAGTATCTGATTTGCCAACACTCCATGCTTTTTATCTTTGCTAACCATCACAAAGCTTGGAGGTTTCTTCGATTTCTTGGCACGCCTCTTGATGGAGTTAAGAGTTGCCACTTACCGTCCATTTCCTAGTAAACCAACACCCAGCTCATTCCTTCAGGATGACACGTGAGTGAGTTCCATATTTTAATATGCACTTAAGTTATGTGGCTACATGTTTGGATAATTATAGGTTCTTTTCTCTTCGCTGAATGTGCAGCTAATTAATCCCATGTCTTTTGGAAATGTCACCTATCCACATGAGAAAGTCGGCGTGCTTGTCATGAGTCACCTATCTCTTAGTTCCTGGTCATAATGTAGGTTGATGCCAGTAATGTTGGACTATAGACCAAACCAACCATTGACCTCCTTCCCCTCTCCTTTGAAAATGTCGCCTATACTTTTGAACTTGGTTAATCATTTTAAAATCACAAGAATTGGGCACTCTAATAAGCAAATGGTGGCTCATACAAACCACGACCCCTGAGTTAATTCGACGCTTCATCCAGTGTCAGGTCAAAGCTGTCTTATAATACAAAGTAATATAAAAACCAAGCAAAACATCTATCTTTTGACTAGGACATCACTGGCAAGATCTGGACATGATAATATTGAGATCTTAACCCACGGATATCCATCTTGGGATTGTGTGATCGAGTAGTCATACAAATAATTAATGAGATGTAACGTAAATGACTAATTGGTCTGGATGTTTAGATTTGTATGTGTGGCAGAATAACATTATAATATGGTTGACTCTCTCCTTGCATTCGACTAAAGAAGGAAAAAGAATTAACGCATGAAAAGATAACCTTAGTCTCGTGAAGATAGAATAAACAACCATAGTATTAATAACTACTTGATATAACGTGCCTGAGATAGAAAACCAACTAAAAGATTCTTAAGTTGTCAGAACGTTTGGCTTCTTTTAAAAGAACTCATAAATATAAAAACAAGAAACATTCAAGTAAGTTTTAAAAGAAAGAAAATAAGAGTTAAGGAGGAGGGCCACGTAGCTTATAGATTTAGAGGGAAAAAGTAAAGAGTAGTGAATTTAAAATAGGAGTTAGGAGATTGGATGGCTTCAATCATTTCTGGTTATTATGGTTTTCTTAATAGCTTTTAGAATAGCGGTTTAAGTTATTGATTTGTATATAAGTAATAATTAGGCATGTAATGATTCTTTAAAAGTAAGAATTAGTATTATAAGTATAAATATAAATATATAATTTCATAAATTTACATATTTAATATGTAAATAAAATTTTATTTTCTTGGGATGTTAGGTTTGTATCATTGACATTCTTTATATATAGTTAGGAAAACTAAATGTTATAATAGAAGAATATGGTTATCAATAATTGTAATAGTGATTGTATATTTAACATTACTGGTAAGATTAACACTTACATTAATGACATTAAAATTAGATTCAAAATAATACCATTATTAATAAAAGTGGTATTAGTACATGTGTAATAGAATTGGCAAACATAATGTCAATATTACTATAAAAGAAAGGGGTATTAAATTTGGATGCTACCTTTAATTAGTTATATCAATGGATATGATTAATCTATTGATCATGATAAGATTAATGTGGCTTGTATTAGAGTCGTAGAGGGAGTAATAATTTGAATACTATGCTAGCAGAAAAGCATATCATTTAGGGGATTAATATTCTCATGGGCGCCACAAATGAAGGTGTTAACGTCATAAGTTTAATAAATTTAGTATTAAGGTTATATGGATGACAATATTAAAATAACGCTGCAATATCAATTCAAGTAACATTAGTGACAATAATGGTTAATATGAGTATTAATCCTAAACATTTAATAGGGATAATGGTAATTCTAGTATTGCCACATTCCCTTGGGAATAAATTTAAGTGATAGTGTTCTCAAGGCAACATAGTTACACCTTCTTGAGTTATTGCTAATACGTGGAGTGATATTATCATATAGGTGGAATGGTCAAGCTCTATATGCATTGATGAATGTTAAGATGCCCTAACTATCCCATTAATGTAGTCATTAGAAGTTAAGACATAATGATAGTAATTGTGAAATTAAGAGGGGTTGTATTATCTATGTTGGTTTTAAGATTATTGGGGATTATTAATATCAGAGTACACATGACATAGGTAAATACAAAATGTGTTTAGCCTCATGAATATTACTAATCCCGTTACTATAGAATATTGAAATAGTATCGGTATTGTTAGTAGGAAAATATTAATTGTGATGACATTAACATTATTGATAGAGGACACTCCTACAATCAACAATATATAGAAATGCTAAGGGGATAGATGAATAATAGATGCTGACTTTAAACAGATGAACAAATAACATAATTATGGTGCAGAGATGCCATACAAACAAAGTAATTTATTGCATATAATGTGTTCTCTTTTAACATAGTATAGTGCTTCATTTAAAAAAAAAAAAATTAGTCGTGTTTCTGCCCTAGTGGATGAAATGGGCATTACATTTTGGTATCAGAGCCCTAGGTTGCAACTCTAGGGAACTCTGGGAATAAATTGGGCATTAAGTTGGGTGTGTGTGTGTGTGTGGGAACATGTGAAAACCACTTTGTGTGAGTGATAATTAAATGTTGATAAGGAAAATTCTAAGGGACTTGCATAGTGTAGTAAATGAGAATTTTTTTTCAATTATCTAGCCCAAATAAGATTGTGAAGTACTAAATTGACCGTTTTAGATGGTTCAAGAAATTATTTAATTAATGACATTCAACTGTTAGGAGAAACTTAATATAAACATGGTGCCTTGGTTTAAGTAAATAGGATGAATGACTTGATACATATATCGGTCTAGTTAACAAGGGTTATGGCATCAATTTGGCCTTTTGATATTAAACTTTCTTAAACCTTCGGAAGGGTATAATTGAGTTTCTAAAGTAGGGCCCTTTTATAAAATACGTGAATAGTATAATAGGTCATCACAATGGGTATTATTAAAGAAACATTATTTTGTTGACGTCTTAAGACCATAATTATTAAACACAAAAATAATGTAACTTCTTAAAGTTATTTTTGTTTTGGGAGAAACTTACATTCTTGTTGAGACCTTAGTACAAATAAAGGATAGAACACCATAACTATATTCTGGAAAAATTGCAACTAGTCAAAGAGGAAAGAATTATATGGCCCACAAAATGGATTAATGTGTTAAATGTTGTAATTTAACAAGTTTAAATATCTAAACCCTTAAATTTATTAAATCAAACTAACATGAGTGAAGCAATGGAAAACCCCATATATTATGTGAAATTGGAGCACCTCGTGTACATTTGAATTTAAAATTTTATCAAAAAAAAATTAAAATTAAACCCTTAAGGTGTAGATTGTTGGACCTAAGTCTAAGGACTTGTTCATAATTTGTAATAGATTCTAGATACTCATGAACTGCTACCTTGCACAACTTAGACCATGGTATATATAGGACTTTCCTATTACCCAATATCTCAATTTTTCATGGTGTATAAGGATTTAATTCACGTTCCTGTGAAGCAATGATGAATCACCTTGTGGTTGTTAGGTAAAAAATTTCATGTATGATGACATCAACTAATGATGAAAGTCTTGCATTGTATAATACGTGTAACTTAGAAAAGTGAAAATAAAAAAATAAAAAAAATTGAATTGTACCTTGAATTAAATGGTGAAACCCTATGTCATTCAAACACTATTGCAAGTAAACCATGACCTAGTGAACTTAATAGTACGATGAAACCTATCAAACCTTTTGTGTTGTTTTATCCAAGACTAAAACAAGTGAAAGAATATAATTACTAAAATTCAAGTCAAAGGTAAGAATGTATAGAAAGTTGCAACTAAGTTATAATTTTGGTGAAAATTGATTTAGGTAATGAGTAAATAATTCCCTTCTAGTAATTGAGTTTAAAACCTTGGTGAAGAGACCTTGTCAAAATATGCATTTGAAGTTACAACTTTATCTAGGGCACACACTGTAAACACTTCCTTATACATAGCTAAGAACTAAAGTCTTATTGGTGCCAAAATATGAAAGGATACATGTCATAAAGGAAATAATAGGGTAGTCAATTAGGTGTTGACCTTGAAGGTTGTGTACATGTTATGAGAATTGAATAATCAATTATTGAATTTATGAAGTTGAGTAATGAAATATGTGTGATTCATGGCGTATTAAGTGATTGGAAAGATAAATTATATCAATAAGAGGCACTAAGTAGAATTGTAAAACTTTCAACTAATGTTGTATTCTAAAACATTGACTGTACTCACTCTTTGAGAGAAAATCATATACACCGGAATGTAAAGGAGAAAAATTAAAAGTAGACAAAAATTTCAAGAATTTTACTCATTTGTGCATCTTTATGAGGTTATATGGAGTTGTGATTGTAAAAATGATGATTGTAACATGTGATTAAATGGTTCGATCTTAGATAGTGAAATGTAAGACTTGTAAAAAGATATCAATGAGTTGTGAAAATTATTATTCTGTGAATTATCATGTGTTTCATGCATTGAGTGTTCTTTTTCTTTTCCCATATTGTAATGTTTCAAACAAAAATGATTGACTATCTTCCTTATCAAGTAGGAAACATTCGTTAGCACACGAAAATTATAGTGGAATTACCCATACTGATATGTTAGTGAACATAACAAACATAGTTGAACAAAAAAAAGGAATAATGGTATGGTTAAAAACCAATCTTGATCATATATGTGACGTCGGTAAGATGGGAAGTGTTCAATGTACCATGTATTGTTAATTTTAGAAAAATTGAGTATTACCTAGGTTACAATTACGAATTGTATGGCAAATTATTGAAGATTGTGTAGGGAAATAAAGTGTGTATGGGCGTATGGACATTTGTGTTAATAGTGTGGTGAACCATGCATTGTTAAGTTCTAGGAAGATTGGGTGATATACTTAAGCTACAAGTGCACACTTCTAGTTATTTCTTATGCCTATGCAAAGTGAGTTGACATTTCCAAAATTGAGATGAAAAGTGAATATTGCTTAAAGAAAAATAGAATGTGTAAGTGCATTGTTATTGTTCTATGGTGAATTTTGTAAAGTGTATTGTGTTATGGCATGTGAAGTGAAAAACCAGTAAATGTATTGTGCCAAAGTATGAGATACAGGGTATCTGACTTGGGATAAGGGTGGTGGACATCTAGTATGATCCCCTATATGTACCCTTTGTGATGGATTTTATGTAAGCTAGCTAGTTGTGAGTTCAAATAAATTTGTTATGTATATAAGTGTGTCTATTAAAAGAAATGTGATGTATTCCTTTGTGTTAGTTTTATTTTTATGTTAAATGCATACCCCTAGTGTTTGGTTCCCCCCTTATGGGAGTGTGATGCCAGCTAGTGTAAATAGGGGTTGAGAGGCACATGGTCTACCATTAGAAGATTACGAGCTCAGGGTGTTGGCCCTAATCCTGATAAAGGATCTATGTCATGTCATTGTAATCTTCCCATGGACATTGACCATGGCTTACTCCCCCACATATGAGAGCCACACTTGTTGGTTCATAGTGCAAACCTATTCCTTGATGTTTATAACCCATGGGTAAAGGATGGAATAGCATGGACTACCAGTGATTCATACTTATGTGGTCAGGGACCACCAATACTCATATTCATGTGGTCAGGGACCACCAGTGCTTCATGTTTATGTGGTTAGGGACCACCAGTGCTTCATGTTTATGTGGTCAAGGACCACCAGTGATGTATATTAATGTGGTCGAGGACCACCCGCTATTCATATTTATGTGGTCAGGGACCACTAGTTATTGCATGCTATAATACTTATGATGTGGTTAGAGAACCACCATTCCCCTCCTCCCCTTAGGTGGCTTATCAAGTCACGTGGTGTTTGTAATGTGCAAATTTTATTGTTGAAATATGAATTATTTATAATTCTTGATTGATGTTTTATTTTATTATGCGCCAGCAATGTGTAATTTTACATTTATGTACTTAGGCTATTTAGCCATTTGGAAGTTGTTATATAGTCCGATTTGCCTCAAGGACTTGTTTAATTTTTCCTTTGAATTATGATTGGAAAGTTGCAATGTAGCTACAATTTATCTTTATTTTGTTTCTCTTGAATTTATAAGTTCCCTCTTGGGAGTTTTATTGAAACTTTGGTTTATGATCTTGTGTTATTTAGTTTGAGGCTTTCTCCTTGGTTGCAAAATTGCTGGCATGTGTGGTGTAATGTGGAATTTGTAAACTGCCATATCCCGGGGGGTTCCCTGGTAGGTTGTATAGGGGAGTAGATGTGTTGGGGAATTATTTTGAAAGGGGTTGTGAATGGGACCGGTATGGGATGGTCATTAATCCATTCTTCCCTCATTCTATGATTATTCTTATCTATATGGAGGAGT
This sequence comes from Sequoia sempervirens, assembly GCA_007258455.2. Lineage (NCBI taxonomy): Eukaryota > Viridiplantae > Streptophyta > Pinopsida > Cupressales > Cupressaceae > Sequoia > Sequoia sempervirens. The sequence continues at coordinate 986,039,293 of VDFB02281492.1, forward strand.
CCTTAGAGAAGGGCCTTGAGTGGTATCCAAGAATATCCATCCTTGTAAACCCCATTATGTGAGCCTTGTGTTGTAAATTATGTGACTGTATGAGGACATGTGCACCCATTGGGAAGAGCACCCTTTATATGAGGGCAAGTGCACCCAATTGGGAAGAGCATCCTTGCTATTGTTGTGTGTACATGTGAAATTACAGATAAATGTGATGTGGCATACCTATGAGCCATGTGAGAAAAATAGTAACGTGTGATGCAAAGTTAATATTATTTGAGACATGGTATGAGTTCCATAATTATAAGGTAAAATGTTCTCTTAAGCATATATTTTGACTAAATGTGAAGCTAACAATTCTGAGACATGATTGGTCAATGAAACAAAAATATTTTCTAACATCATGAGTGATGTTTATGATGCAAAGAAATTTTGGAGGTGTATAAAAGGTTATGAATTCATTTAGATATAGTTTTTCATAATTTAATTGAAGTCGATTACATTGTTAATAAATTTGAGCTACATGGATTGCTGTTAGCATTTGTTAAATTAATCATATATCAAATAAATGTTCCAGTATGAGAAATTTTGTTCTAAGTATTTAAATATTTAATCCATGGAAGAGATTTTCCTCTAATATGCACTTATAGCTAAATGTTTCGATTCTTCCATCGAGAAAGTAAAAGTAATTAGTATGTTTGATATATTTATGTTTGTTCTTATATTGAGATTATGTTTTCAAACCTTAATGACTTCCAGGAGGAAGTCTAAGCTAAGGGGAGGGGGATGTAATACCCCGTTTCACAAGTGATTAATGCTAAACATAATTTGTGACATGAATTTCTTAAATTTATGATTAGATATATGGTGAATAATATATAAGGTGATCTTTTAGCAAAATCCTTGTAATTTCATTTTGACATTATGTTCTATTGTCACTACCTTGAAGGTGGAATACACTAGTATACTATAGAATGTAGATTGAAATTTAAATGGATTATTATATGGTTAAAGTTTAGAAGATTCACCTAATAGATTAATGTGATATAAAATGTTACTTATGATCATGTTGGTAATGTGCAGGAAGGTAACAGTGTTAGCATGAGAAGGGAGGACCATCGAGAGAAAATCAAAAGACATATTCTTGAGGATTTAAAGTTAATATGTTGATAGATTAAGAGGAATCAAATTTACAAATAGGAGGATAGATAAATGTTGGAATCAAATCAAATACATCCTTGGGAAGTTCTAAGTGTAGCCCTATTTGACTTGGAAGGGTTGAGGTTTTATTATTGGTTGGGTGATTGAGTAGAATCTAATTGTAGGACTTGACATGTGAGTTTGGTTGGGGTTGGAACCCTTGCTTAGGATCAAAATTAGTATGGATTCTTGTGTAGGTTTTGAAAAGGGATTATTGAGTCAATTTCCTTGGTTTTTGAACAAGAATAGACCCCTAGGACCTATACCTATGGGTTTGAAACCTTGTTGACATGTGAACTTGTCCTTGGAGTGTGAAAAGACCCCTCAAAAGTCCACACTCATGAATGTGACGAATTCAAAAAGTGTTGGGGCTTGGTAAAAGTGACTTGTCACTCTCAACTCCCCACTCCCCAAAAGTTCTTGGTATTGGCACAAGACTCACACATGTGTGAGCACTTGTGGGAAAGAGTGTAGGTTTGGAGGATCCCTATATATCTCAAGAAGATGGAAGATTTGGGCATTGCCCACTTCTCCTTTTGGAGAACTCTAAGTGCAGATGGTAGACAGGATGGGAAGAGGATGGGAGTCCACCTTGAGAGTTGGTGATCAATATGGCTTGGCTTAGAGAGAAAAGGAGGATAGAAGAGCTAAATTTCAATCATCCAAAGAAAAGAGCTAAGTTTTCCCTACATCTTGTTACTTTTTTATTTGTTGCAAGAAAGTGAAATATTGTATGGCTCATGGTTGAAGTTAGAGAACCTAGCTGCAGAAAATTTTATGTATTCTTATCCCATTGAAACAAAAACAAAACAAAAAAGACTCCATTCATCATCTTGGAGCTAAGAGAATAACTTGCTCGGGGGTATGGCCAGAGTCCATGAGGCTCCATGACGCCATTACGGTAGGGTGGAGAGCAAGACCTAATTCATGGGTGTTCAAGTTATTTGTTCTTTTTAAATATTATGTGTAGTATCAAGGAAAATTGTGTTGGTTGAAATAAAAAAGAAAGAAAGAAAGAAATGGGTAATAAAGCAAGTCCTTGCTTATTGGCATGTTCTTCTGTATCTCTTCATCTCGGACCTTAGAGGAAATTAGTTGTACTCCTCTTTTTTTTTTATGAAAATCAAAAGATATCCATTACTTCAAATAGATGCTACCCACAGTTAAATAGTGCAGGAAACCAGCACAGAAAATAAATAGATAAATAAATAAAAATCTAAATTTTCTGAGTGATACTGTCCGATGTATTATGTCTTGGCTAAATTTAGGGATATTGTTGGACTCCTAAAATGTATTTGAAAGCACATATAACTGAAAATTAGTCAAGCTAGTATTCTCTATAAAACTAACGATTCACAAAAGCCTCTATTTTATTTTTATCTTATCACAATAGCAGCAAAGAATGCTCATCTGTTGAACTAGTATACCTCTATTGATTTTACCCTCATAATAATGAAGGATGGTTTTATACATATATAAAAGAAAGGCGTAGCTTGTGTTGACTACAACCCTATAGGGCATGAGGAACACCCAGTTGTGCCATGAGAAAGGCGTGGCCTCCACAGTTGTGCACGGGAAAACCATTGTCGTGTTTTAACTGCAACGTCTCCATCTGGTAAACAAAAGATTTCTTTTAGCTTTAGAAAATAATAACAATAATAAAGTAAAACTTAAGGTATCACCTTCACCTATTCAATAGTAATATTGTAATGCACAGAGCTCTCTTTTATAGTTTTGGATGCAGCATATGTGAGTCCCTCCAATATTCCTTGCGGTCATAAATAGTATACTAAGGATTTTAGGGCATACTGGCATCAACATTTGTAAACGTACTGATAAAAATAAGACAAACTATCCATACTTTTATGAAGCCATGTAATAATGCTAATAGCCTTTGTGAGTCTTAGAGTGGGTTGTGAGATTTTAAATGGTATTGTTTCATCTTATTACCTTCAAAATATATATATACAACAGGCCCGAGCTATAGTTGCACCCTCTCTTATCCCCTTCCAAGATGACTAGCAGTAATGGGGAATTTGAAGGATCGGTAGGGAGAGAGATGCTCTTTGGTCAATACCCACATAGATCGTTAGGACATACTAACGCCCAGCTCTCCGCTCTTCTCTCACCCATTCCAGGTCGGGCAAAAACAAAATTTTGCACAACAAAAAAGAGGAGGTATTAACCACACAGTACTAGCAGGGGCATTGGTGGTTGTGTGGAGGACGACTGAGGAAGTATTTGATTTGCCAACACTCCACGCTTTTTATCTTTGCTAACCATCACAAGGCTTGGAGGTTTCTTCAATTTCTTGGCATGCCTCTTGATGGAGTTAAGAGTTGCCACTTACCGTCCATTTCCTAGTAAACCAACACCCAGCTCATTCCTTCAGGATGACACGTGAGTGAGTTCCATATTTTAATATGCACTTAAGTTACGTGGCTACATGTTTGGATAATTATAGGTTCTTTTCTCTTCGCTGAATCTGCAGCTAATTAATCCCATGTCTTTTGGAAATGTCACCTATCCACAGGAGAAAGTTGGCCTGCTTGTCACGAGTCACCTATCTCTTAGTTCCTGGTCATAATGTAGGTTGTTGCCAGTAATGTTGGACTGTAGACCAAACCAACCATTGACCTCCTTCCCCTCTCCTTTGAAAATGTCGCCTATACTTTTGAACTTGGTTAATCATTTTAAAATCACAAGAATTGGGCACTCTAATAAGCAAATGGTGGCTCATACAAATCACGACCCCTGAGTTAATTCGACGCTTCATCCAGTGTCAGGTCAAAGCTGTCTTATAATACAAAGTAATATAAAAACCAAGCAAAACATCTGTCTTTTGACTAGGACATCACTGGCAAGATCTGGACATCATAATATTGAGTTCTTAACCCACGGATATCCATCTTGGGATTGTGTGATCGAGTAGTCATACAAATAATTAATGATATGTAACGTAAATGACTAATTGGTTTGGATGTTTAGATTTGTATGTGTGGCAGAATAACATTATAATACGGTTGACTCTCTCCTTGCATTCGACTAAAGAAGGAAAAAGCATTAACGCATGAAAAGATAACCTTAGTCTCGTGAAGATAGAATAAACAACCATAGTATTAATAACTACTTGATATAATGTGCCTGAGATAGAAAACCAACTAAAAGATTCTTAAGTTGTCAGAACGTTTGGCTTCTTTTAAAAGAACTCATAAATATAAAAACAAGAAACATTCAAGTAAGTTTTAAAAGAAAGAAAATAAGAGTTAAGGAGGAGGGCCACGTAGCTTATAGATTTAGAGGGAAAAAGTAAAGAGTAGTGAATTTAAAATAGGAGTTAGGAGATTGGATGGCTTCAATCATTTCTGGTTATTATGGTTTTCTTAATAGCTTTTAGAATAGCGGTTTAAGTTATTGATTTGTATATAAGTAATAATTAGGCATGTAATGATTCTTTAAAAGTAAGAATTAGTATTATAAGTATAAATATAAATATATAATTTCATAAATTTACATATTTAATATGTAAATAAAATTTTATTTTCTTGGGATGTTAGGTTTGTATCATTGACATTCTTTATATATAGTTAGGAAAACTAAATGTTATAATAGAAGAATATGGTTATCAATAATTGTAATAGTGATTGTATATTTAACATTACTGGTAAGATTAACACTTACATTAATGACATTAAAATTAGATTCAAAATAATACCATTATTAATAAAAGTGGTATTAGTACATGTGTAATAGAATTGGCAAACATAATGTCAATATTACTATAAAAAAAAAGGGGTATTAAATTTGGATGCTACCTTTAATTAGTTATATCAATGGATATGATTAATCTATTGATCATGATAAGATTAATGTGGCTTGTATTAGAGTCGTAGAGGGAGTAATAATTTGAATACTATGCTAGCAGAAAAGCATATCATTTAGGGGATTAATATTCTCATGGGCGCCACAAATGAAGGTGTTAACGTCATAAGTTTAATAAATTTAGTATTAAGGTTATATGGATGACAATATTAAAATAATGCTGCAATATCAATTCAAGTAACATTAGTGACAATAATGGTTAATATGAGTATTAATCCTAAACATTTAATAGGGATAATGGTAATTCTAGTACTGCCACATTCCCTTGGGAATAAATTTAAGTGATAGTGTTCTCAAGGCAACATAGTTACACCTTCTTGAGTTATTGCTAATACGTGGAGTGATATTATCATATAGGTGGAATGGTCAAGCTCTATATGCATTGATGAATGTTAAGATGCCCTAACTATCCCATTAATGTAGTCATTAGAAGTTAAGACATAATGATAGTAATTGTGAAATTAAGAGGGGTTGTATTATCTATGTTGGTTTTAAGATTATTGGGGATTATTAATATCAGAGTACACATGACATAGGTAAATAAAAAATGTGTTTAGCCTCATGAATATTACTAATCCCATTACTATAGAATATTGAAATAGTATCGGTATTGTTAGTAGGAAAATATTAATTGTGATGACATTAACATTATTGATAGAGGACACTCCTACAATCAACAATATATAGAAATGCTAAGGGGATAGATGAATAATAGATGCTGACTTTAAACAGATGAACAAATAACATAATTATGGTGCAGAGATGCCATACAAACAAAGTAATTTATTGCAGATAATGTGTTCTCTTTTAACATAGTATAGTGCTTCATTTAAAAAAAAAAAATTAGTCGTGTTTCTGCCCTAGTGCATGAAATGGGCATTACACATTAGTGGTTGAATAACCCAGGTAGTATGAACTCCACTAACACATACAACACACTTTCTTTTCTACTCGTAGATACATGGATGAAAAATAAATCATGTGGATCCCATGTCAACTATTTCAGACACCCACATTGAAAACTTAAGTATAGTCAATTTTTCCAACAAAGTATACATACCATTTTCTTCAAAGAAAGAGTATAAGAATCATCTTAGTACCCTAGAAATTTTGACTGAAATACACCAATACAATATTTATAGGAATCTTAATTGATACGTTACAAAGAGCAACAATTGGTGGAAAGAGTGCATATATAGACAAAATATTTAGAACAAATAAATTCTAGAAATTCAAATTTTCTATTAAAATATTATCATTTCCTTAAACCATAATTGTTTTGGTATATCTTTGTGAACAAAAAGATCAAAATTTCTCATCTCCAAGATCTTGTCCAAACTAGGCTAGTTCCATGGAACTGTACCTCCTACATCATGAATTGGTTGAATTTTATATGTTGTTCACTTGTACTAAAATAAATGACATAAGTATCACTACCTAGTTGGAGCAAATAATGAAACTTTAAAATAAAAATAGTCTTATTTCTATAGATAAAGGAATTTAGTACTTATGCTTTGGGGAACTTTTATTCCAATATATAGTCATCATTCAACATTAGTAAAATGGCACAAGCAATTAGGGAAAGTATTCTAGAAAAATAATATCCAAGTCTATTTAAAGTTAGAACATTTTTCTATTATGCTTTCTGATTGATTAGCTAATGAAGAAAATTTTATTTCATACATTCTAACTATTTTAGCACTTGTGAATCATTCAGTTTGGAAGGTAGACCCTTGAGTGTTGATTTTATTTGAGTATCAAAGAATAAACAATCTAAATACATTTAAGGATATGGAATAACATTTATTATCAATATATTTATATAACTTTCAACTTTATTGCTCCACATAATTTTATGGATTTTTTTTAAAGAGAAATTTTGATCTAATTTGAAGTCACTAGCATATTTCTACTGAGTTCCTACATCCCTAGGAGGGATCCTAGCTTCTTCAAATTGTGTACAATGATCAATCCTAACCCTCCCTTTTTTACATTGCTACAAGACAAGCTTTTTGATTTCCACTCTAATTGGAATTTTCATCAAAGTCCTTTTGCTTTTATTATAGTAACAAAAAACATATCCTTTTTCGTTACTTGATTTAGGAATAATCAAGTCATTGAATTAACCTAAATTTTCCTAGGCTTAATGTTATAATGTTTTGTAACACATTCACATTGATCTTCAACCCCATTTTATTTAAATGCATTTAATTTGTACCCTCTTTTAAGTGTTGTAACAAACTTTCACACTTATCTAGGGTCCTCTTAATTAATTATGGTTAATTGGAGTTAATTAGCCCTTTTAATTCAAATTTAATCCTTGTTTGTGACACCTCCTGAGGATCTATCCTGAAACCCATAATTAAAATTACATAAAATTTAATTGGGAAAAATAAGGTCCTAGAAAATGGTGCTAGGACCCATTCACCCTAGGTGGAAAATGGTTCCTCCCTCTTTAGGACCCCCCTTTATAAGCATATTTCACATGGGTTTTTAGTGGTATTTCATTCCTCAAAGGAAAGGTCTTGGAAAATAATGCTAGGACGCATTCACTCTAGATGGTGAATGGGTCCTCCCTTAGCAAGGACCCCCTTCTTGAATTTCATTTTCATAGAAATTTAATAATATTTGTTTCCAGATTTGGTGTCAGCTAAATTGTTTGAATTTCATGGCTAATCTCCTAATTTAGTATAAATAATGGGTTAATTGACATTGTTTCTCCTAGATAGTTTATGACACATCCTAGAAATTTTAAGAGAGCATTATAGAGAATTTCAAGAAAATTTTCAAAGGCATTTCAAGGTAGATTATTAGTATTTTATTACAACAATTCAAGATTATTTCATCATTTCAGGGGTTTAGTGTATTCAACCATGTTGTTGAGCTAAGATAGTTGATGTAGCATTGAATATCTATTGCAAGCATTGTTCACATCTATTCAAGATCAAGTTTTACATTCTTCATGGCCACTACATGTTACTTTGCAGATTTATCTTCCAAGACACCTTCCAAGGTATAAACATTGCATCATTTCATGTTCATGCTTCAATTTCATTATTTCATCAATTGGTTTAATTATCTACAAGGGGTTTGACTTAGGAAAACCCCTATTCACTAATATTCAACAAGTTTTTCTTCCCTCAAATGTGTGTTTTCAGATTTACAGGTTGAAGATCAAGTGGAGAAGAAGTTTGAAGAAAAATCACAAAATTTGTCAAGTTGCAAGATTGACCTTCATAGTGCAAGAACAAAGAATTGAGGCTATAGAATTAAGTATAGGTTTTTGGGAGCTAATAGCTAGGAAATTGATAGTGCAAACATCAAGGAAAATAACCCAGATATTAGTTTCAAAAACCCTAATAGGGAACCATTCACCACTAAATGCGAATGAGTCCTTTGTGCACTAAAAGCAGGCTTCTTGTAGCAAAGTACATACCATTTTAAACTCTAAAAAAGCCCCTCATAGTTTCTATAATAGTTAGGGTTGTTTTCTTATTGTTATTTTGGAATTTTGGCCTTCATAATTGAATGTTTCATAGTGAAAATGAGTTGGTTTGTCACCTTGATCCATTCACCTTAGTGGTAAACCCTATTTTTCTATGTTTCATTCTGGTGAACCCGACTTATTGAACATTGAAATTTTTTGATTTTGAAGTATTTCATTCCATCCTAGGTTAGATATTTCATTCATTTGCATATCATTTGCATTGAATTAAGATCTCATTTAGGGTTTCTTACATTGTATTCAAAATTGCATCTCATATAGGGTTTAGATTTACATTGTTTTGCATCTTTCTAAATCTGAAAAATACAAAAAAAAGTTAGTAATTGTGCATATCATTTAGATATCATTTATTTGCATTTGAAAATAAAAACAAAATTACATTTCAACCTAGGTCTTTGCACATCTATTCATTGCATTTTTACCTTGCATTTCTAGAAAAGCTGAAATTGAAACTCCTTGTGTTAGACCTAGAATTGAAAGTCATTACTAAAAGCTTGAAAATCATTAAAATATAGTTTAAGAATACCTAACTAGGACCCATTCACCTTTACTAGAAAATCAGTCCTTGGGCAGGTCCAATCTAAAGCTTTTGGCATCTAAAAAGGCATTAAAAATCAATTTGAATTCCACAGAAACATCTCAAACAAACCTAACCAGGACCCATTCATCCTTACTGGTGAATGAGTTCCTATTTGATATAGATATTATTTTTTTGGAAATTGAAATATTAGTTTTAGGCTTCTGTTTGTTGTTGTTGTTGAAACCTAATTTTTTGTTTCATCAAATTCATTGCATTTAGCCTAAATTGCTTCATTTCAGTACATTGTTAAAATTCCAAATTGCATGTACAACATTCATTTTTAAATTATTGCATTAGGTAATCAGAAAATTACATTTAGATCTGAAATTATGACAATGGATAACTATTTAAATAGTGTTTGGAAGTCCTTGTTTTGTTTGGTTTACGTTTCAAGTTGTGTTTTTGGAAATGTGCCTAATTAAATTGAACTTATGCTCACACAACTCCTAATGCATGTCCTCCTCATGATGCTAACATCATTAGAGAAGATTATGACAGCATGAATAACTTTATAAATTCTTGACTTAACATTCTTGAGAATAATCCATCCTTTTTCCCATCCATGAGACAACCAACACCCCCCATTATCCCATCACTTGAAATGTTTGGTATTTTGCATCTTGAAGTTGAAACACAAGTTGAGCCTAAGTTCCCTACAATAGGTGGACCTAGCTCATCTAAAAAAGAAAACATTCAATAATCCTATATTAATAAATTAACCAGCACATCAATCGATCTAGAGGAGACATATGGAAAAGGATTCATGATCTTAAGAAAACAAGGATGTGATACAATAAGTGAACATGAAATTCATCAACTCTTAGAGAAATTATCAACTTAAATACAATAGGGTTAGGATATCAAGATCCTTCTCCCAACATAAATGTCCTCTTTCCTAAAGAGCATCCAATGCCTCCTAATGAAAATGATAAAGAAGACAAGGTCATTTTGGGTCCCCTTGCTCTATATCCACCTACAGAAATTGGTGAGTCTAGCAAGCACAAAAGGCATTAAAAGCTAAAGAAACTTCAATTCCCTTATCCACCAACTACAATTGAAAGGAATTTATAGATACATCTACATCATGGAATTATAATATTACCACCCATGTGAGAAACACAAAAGTTATATACTAAAAATGAAAATCTATTACATTGTTGATACCATAGTGTAGTAATGGAAAAAGTAGCCTTTTCCTTGCTTGATCTGATAATTGATGTTAAAGCCAAACTAATGGTCTCTTGGATTGGTGCTGTAATTTCTTGTACACATTCACACTATTTTAGGACCTTTATTTGACCAAAACATGCTTTAATTGGTCCTTTGCAAAGGTGTTGTAAAGTGTTGTAACACACTTTCACACTTTTTTAGGACTTATTTGCTTAATTAAGCCTAATGGGCCCATTTTTAAATAAAAATGTACATAATGTGTACTTTTTTAGGTGTTGTAAAGTGTCTTGAAGAAATTTCACATTTATCTAGGTGGTCCTAATTAATTATGGTTAATTGGCATTATTAGCTCCCTTTTTAGGCCTTAATTTTGACACCCCTTGAAGATCTTTCTTGATAATCATAAATTAAATAAAAAATATTTCACTCCAAAAAAATATGTTCCTAGTAAGTTGAGCTAGGACCCATTCACCCTTGATGGTGAATGGGTCCTCCCTTAATAGGACCCCCCTTTCTTTGTTGATCTAGAATAGTTTCTTTTTCCTTCTTTTAGCTCCCCGAAGCTTGGTCTTGCAAACTTAGCCATGACCCATTCGCCTTTGGTGGAAAATGGGTCTTTCCTTAATAAGAAGCCTATTTTTGTATTTCATTTTGGTAGGAATTTAATTATATTTATTTCCAGATTTGGTGTAGGCCTTAATTATTTGAATTTCAAGGTTAATCTTCTAATTTAGTATAAATAAGGGGTTATTTGACATAATTTCACCTAAGAAATCTAAAGCAGAAAACTAGAGCAAGATTACAAGCAAGTACGAAAAAAATTTCAAGAAAAATTGAAGTTTGGAGTAGCATTTCAAGATCTTCAAGCTCATTTTTTATCCAAGATCAAGCATTATTGTAGGTTGATGATAGATTCCTATGGAGAATCACGAAGGATTCTAGGTGTTGGGAGTTGCACAATTCATACAACCAAGCCTAAGGAATTGTTTCTAGAGTGATTCCATCTTTTATAATCATCCTATTTAAAGCCTACAAGAGGTATTTTTCAGATTTTTGATTTATTAGAGGGATTAGACATGTTCTTTAGTGAGTCATTTACGTTGTTCAAATTGCATTCAAAGGTTTTTCCTTAACACAATTGGGTAAAATTTCCTTTACATTCTCTTGGATCTTAGTCTTAGACAGACTTAGGATTAACATTGCACACACTTTTATATATTTCAACTTTTTATTCATCATGCAAGGTTTAATTACCAACAAGGGGTTTGACTTAGGAAATCCCCTATGCGCCAACAAGATACCAAATTTGTTTTACAGGTTGTAGGCAGATCCAAATTAAGAAATAAGAAATTCATGGTGCAAAGGAGAAGAGCGGACCTAGAAGTTGCAACCTAGATTTGAAGATATTCATAAAGTCATAGAAAGACCCATTCACCTTTAAGGGTGAATAAGTCCCTATTGAGAGTTGACAAGCATGAAATTCTAGCCATTTGAAGCTTCTATTTCCAGTTCAGAGCTCCTCAAAAAGGACTACCAAGACCCATTCACCTTTGGTGACGAATGAGTCTTTGTTAGAAGCACATAAAAGTTTGATTTTACTAGGTGCATAGCATACTTTCCTTCTTTTCCCTTCAGAAAAGTTACAACTTCTTTATGTTTTGTGTTCTATTTATGGATTTTGTGTGTTAGACCTAGGATTAGGATTTGTTCATTAACCTATTTCTCTCTCCCTAAATTTTAATCTACCTCATCACCTCATCTTTACATAAAGGAAAGAGTGAAAGATCCCTAAATCTTGATTCAATTCACCTCTTGTTTTGATAGTTTCTTCAAGATTCTTGGATCTCATCTTTTGAATGAAACACCCTTATAGAGAAAAGGTTGATTGGAAACATTCTCCATTCCCCCCTTTCATTTTTCTTGTGTTTTCCTTTTGGGGATGATGTAAGGCATCAATATATTCATGTCTCTTCCATGTTGGCCTAAAAGGATTTTTCCTTTGTTTTTGCTCTCTTTATGTCATTTTTCTAGTTCTATGTGTATTTGTGGAATGTTGATAGTTCTGTGCTCGATGACAACATTGTAGCAAAGACATACTAACCTCAAATCCATAGATCCCTTATGTATTTGTGCAGGTAACCCTTCCTTCCTATTTCATAATGAAAATTTATTTTAGAAACATATGACTTGACATAGGGTTTTCTGAGGAAATCTCTCATGTCTTAGGAAAAAAATTTAGATACTTTAAAGCAATTTCTCAAAGTAATGATGTAGCAACCACTTTAAAGTGGGGGCATACATCGATGAAATCTTTCAACAAAATTTCATGGCATGATTTTTCCTTTTTTCTTGTGATGTGTCCTCTTCTTGGTCGTGCCATTGAGTTTTATGTCCTCTAAGAGTGTACAATCTACCATCATGGTGTGATGCAAATGAGGCATCCCATGAGTGATGATTTGATGCCCTTGATTTTTTCTCTCTTGAAGACATTAGGAACAATGCTCCCTAAGAGGAAGACCTTACATGAACAAATTAAAATATCATTTAACAAACAAACTTACATACATGAAACTACAAAAACATTTACAAAAGCATTGCATTGTGGTGATCAAAGTTTTCAAGAGGATAACTTTGATATGGTATGGGAGGCTAATATGATTCTCTCATTTGTCACCTTGTTGGGATAACTCAGTGGAAAGACTAAGGTTCCACTACCCCAGAGTGAGCAACATATGTTATGGACAAAAAACCTCATTCCACATTGCATTGGAACAGTTGTGCTTGATCCTTTTTCTTTTTTCTTTTTTCTTGGCCTTTGATAGGGTGTTATTATGTATCTTTGTTATTGCTACATAATTAAGTGTCTTGAATATCTACTTTAGTGTGAGCTTGACATGGGGTCATCCTCTCACTAAAGTGGGGAAAAAATATAGTAATGGAAAAAAATCATTTTTACTTACTTGATTTGGGAATCATTGTCATTGAATTAACCTAATTTTTCCTAGGTTTAATGTTGTAATGTGTTGTAACAAATTCACATTGATCTTAGGCCCCCTTTTAATAAAATGTACTTAATTTGTACCCTATTTTAAGTGTTGTAAATGTTGTAACACACTTTCAAACTTATCTAGGGTTGTCTTAATTAATTGTGGTTAATTGGAGTTAATTAGCCCCTTTAATTCAAATTTAAGCCTTATTTGTGACAACTCTTGAGGATATATCCTGAAACCTATAAGTCAAACTACATAACATTTATTTAGGAAAAATCAAGGTCCTAGAAATTGGTGCTAGGACCTATTCACCTTAGGTGGCGAATGGGTCCTCCCTTTATAGGACCCCCCTTTATCAACATATTTCACATGGGTTTTTACTATTTTTTTATTCCTCAAAGGCAAGGTCCTAGAAAATAGTACGAGGACCCATTCACCCTAGGTGGAAAATGGGTCCTCCCTTAATGAGGATCCCTTTTTGAATTTCATTCTAGCAAGAATTTAAAAATGTTTGTTTCTAGATCTAGTGTCAACTTGAATTGTTTGAATTTTGGGGATAATCCCTTAATTTAGTATAAATAAGGGGTTAATTCACATTGTTTCTCCTAGCAAGTTTATGAGATATGATAGCAATTTCAAGAGAGTATTGTAGAGAATTTCAAGAGCATTTTCAAAGGAATTTCAATGTAGATTAAATCAAGAGTTTATTGTAGAAATTCAAGATTATTTCATCATGTCAAGGGTTTAGTGCATTCAAGAATGTTTTTGAGCTAACATAGTTGATGTAGCATTGAATATCTATTGCAAGCATTGTTCACATCTATTCAAGATAAAGATCTACATTCTTCATGGACACTACATGTTAGTTTGGAGATTTATCTTCCAAGACAACTTCCAAGGTATTAAATTTGCATCATTTAATATTCATTCTTCAATTTCATTGTTTCATCAATTGGTTTAATTACCTATAAGGGGTTTGACTCAGGAAACTCCCTATTCACTAACAATGAACAAAATTTTCTTCCCTTGAATGTGTGTTTGTAGATTTACAAGTTGAAGATCAAGTGGAGAAGAAGTTTGAAGAAAAATAAAAAAAGTTGTCAAGTTGCAAGATTGACCTTCATAGTGCAAGAACAAAGAATGAGGCTATAGAATAAAGTACAAGTTTTCAGAAGTTGACAACTCAGAACCTAAGAGTGCAAACATTAAGGAAAATAACATAGATCTTACTTTTAGAAATCCTAATAGGGATCCATTTGCCACTAAAGGAAAATGAGTCCTTTGTGCCATAAAAGTAGGCTTCTTGTAGCAAGGTACATACCATTTTGAGCTCTAAAAACTTCCCTCATAGTTGCTATAACAGTTAGGGTTAATTTCTAATTGTTATTTTGGCATATAGGCTTTCATAATTGAATGTTTAGTAGTGAAAATTAGTTGGTTTATCACCTTGATCCATCCACCTTGGTGGTAAACCCTATTTTTCCTATGTTTTAGTTATTAAAGACTTAGTTGAATGTTGTGGCATGCTTGATATATTTTGCATTGTAAATCTCTCTAGTTCATTTCATATTTGCAGTTTCCATGAGGCAATTTAATTAGTGTATGAGGTGGTCACGTGATGATGGGAATTTGAAAGTTTTAAAATGGAGAGTCGCATGTAGAGATGATCTAATTTTTAATTTTTAGTGTAGCTAAATCTCCAAGAAAAAGTATTTGAGTAAAAAGTGATGGTGTTTCCTTTTCTTGTAAATTTTCTATTCATGATAATGAGAAAAACAATTTGAAATAATATTAATTAATTATATTGGAAAGAGATTATTAATGTGAAAGATAAACCCATAACATTGATATGCTAATGTAATAACTTCTTGTTGGCAGGAATAACAACTCCAAGGGAAATAGATTTTATAATGAACAAAATCAACATGGTCATTATGTTAGTATCCAAAGAGGAATGCTTAATTTAATTTCGGGCCTTGTGCCTAAAGTTTGTTTCTGATTTCAAAAAATCTTTTAGTGAAGATAATCTCTTATAATCTACCCCTTACACATGGTAAGAAGTGGTGCAATAAAAGATTTAAAATTTTATTATAGCCTCATTTTCAATTGATGTGACTTATTTTGTTGTCTTTCAGGTTGTGGAAAACTGGAGAAGGGATCAAGTTCTTAATAAAATATCCTTGTTTATTTTTTCACAATTAGTAAAACGTGGGGAGTAAAATTATAAACAAAAGGAGGCACAAACCACATGCACAATTATCCCTTCAAACCTTGTAGAAATGATAACCATAGGAGTTCCTCCAATAATTATACTGTTTGAGGTCAAAAGAAAAAAATAACAGTTCCAGTGGAGCGCATGAGGTAAATCAATGTAGTTGGCATTTGTCATGTTTCCTGCTATATCAATACACTAGTATAGCTGTCAATCACCCAAGTCCCATATCAGGTATCAATTTCAAGTAAACCAATAGCCAAATAATTTAGTTGTGTTCTAGAAATCTTGAATATGTGCGCCACAACGGACCTGTTGAATCTTGAATCTCTTCAACTCAGAAGTTAGAGAAAAATGAATGAAATTTATTCTAAAAAATATTCATGCGTATTGGTGCTTAAGTTAAAATTTTCTTGTAAGGAAGAAATTTAGGATTAATTTAAAAATGTAATTCACGCATCCAATTCAATTGTACAAGATTTGATATTGTTCCTTGCACATTAATAGTTCTTTCCGAATAGGGTTGTTGATGGGCAATGGTGTATATTCCACCACCTTTGCATTTTCTTTTCATGCTTTCATTTTGAAATAGTTTTGAATGTGTAGGAGGTTTTCCAATAATTTTATTAATGTGAATATTTGTTATGGTAAGAGGTGTTCTAAAATGACAGTAGGGAAATGAGTCTCATGTTATGATTGTGTACATAAAAACAAAACAGTGTCAACTTATATTAATGAAAAAAAACTATAAAACTAAAACTATTAAAAAGTACATATAGATATATTAAATTTACTACACTTTTCAGTGTAAAAATTAAACAAAAAGAATTATTGTGGATTTTTCAAAAGTAAAACTAAAAGTTATATGCAAAAGTAGAACAAGTGTGTTACAAATAAAAAAACAAAAAAACGTAGATAAAATAAAATAACTCTTAAGTAAATAAATAAGACTAATATCTCTCAATATTTTGAGATAGATGTATTTAAGATATCTATACTGGTACCTATATTTTTTATAGTCAATTACTAAACAAATGTAACTTGCAATAGGCAAGCAGGTTTCTAAGGAAACTTAAGCCTTCTACTTGTGGACAAGCAACATTTTTTAAAATCAAAACAACCAAGTCATAATCCAACAACTATTAAGATCAAACAATATTCTTGGAAGATCAAATACAAGACAACAAACATTGGAAAGAAAAGTGTTTGATACCCTGGCTTCTAGATAAAAGGAAAAGGAAAATGCTTACCTTTAAAGATATCAAACATACAATTCAAAGCTCTGCATTATGCAAAATAGTTATGAACATTATGGATTGACCGAAAAAGTAACCCTTCTACTTTTTCTAACTTGTTCGGGCCCTCCTTATGATTTTGGCTTAATGTTGCCTTGATTTGATGTTGCAATGTGGATAACACATTCACATTAGGTCTTGGGCCCTTGTGAACTAATGAAATTTTAATGGTGGCTCACAAAAGTGTTGTGAAGCATTGTAACACACTTTCACACTTTTCTAGGATTTTATCAATTAACTAAGCATAATAAACATAATTTTAATCACAATAAACCTTAATCTTTCCTTATTTGGAGTTTTTCAAAGTGTTGCAACTCACTTTCACACTTCTCTAGGCTTGTAATTAATAGTTGGGATTTCTTATGCTTTAATTGGCCATATTCTACATCCACAAGCCTCATTTATTTCATCTTTTTGCGAATAAACCCAACACCAATAAGTAACCAATCATAATTTAGGTGTTCCTACATTGTGTGGCCCAAATTTAGTGTCTGGGACTGATTCACCACCTTGGGCGAATGAGTTATGCTTAGGTATTTTTGGCCCCGATGCAGGTTTCACACATTTCTAAGCACTTTTCATTTTTGGTCCCATACATTATGTCTAGTGGGACTCATTCAC
Source organism: Sequoia sempervirens (assembly GCA_007258455.2). Classification (NCBI taxonomy): domain Eukaryota; kingdom Viridiplantae; phylum Streptophyta; class Pinopsida; order Cupressales; family Cupressaceae; genus Sequoia; species Sequoia sempervirens. The sequence goes on from VDFB02281492.1 coordinate 986,056,739, forward strand.
CACCTTGGGCAAATGAGTCTTGTGTGACCAAAATTCAAATTTAATTCAGATTTTTGATGAGATATTATTCTCCTAGATCTGATGTCAGCTTGTAGTGTTGTAATTTTGGGAATTCTTGCATAATTGTGTATAAATACAAGGTTCTTTCACTCATATTCTCACCTAACAAATTTTACAAGAATTCAAGAGTTCACAAGAGCATTGAAGGAATTTCAAGGGCATATTATCAAGTATATAGAGCATCCTTCAAGTTCTAATCATCATGTCAAATATTGTATTCATCATGTTTGTTATTGTGCTAACATTTGTGATGTAGAGTTTATGATTCAAGCAAGCATTACATTCAAGATCAACATCATTCAATCATGAGTCAAGAACCACATCCATTGCATCCATTTCAAACACATTTGAAACACCTTATTGTTAGGGTTTGGTGAGTTGCAACATTTTATTTTGTTCATTCATCATTCTCCTTTCATATTTTCTTTCATTTCAAGGTTTAATTACCAACAAGGGGTTTGACCAAGGAAAACCCCTATTTACTAACCACCACAACATTTTTCTCTCTTATTTTGTGTGATTTGTAGGGCTATGTTGTAGATTTTTCAAGAAGCGAATTTGGAGAAAAGTTGTCAAATCCCTAAAGTTGTCATCAAGCCTTGGACAGGTTTGGAGAAGGTCTCAAATGGTAATTTGTAGTTTTGGATCTGGAAACAAATCAAGAAGAGAAAAGTAGACCGAGAGGAACATAATCCAATTTAGAATTTCTAGAATAGGAGAAGTGGAATTATTTTCCACTATTGGTGAATGAGTTCCACTATATAGGCTTGAAAAATATTTTTTATAGATTTTGATACCCTTTTGGCTGAAACCTGTATCTGCACATTTTCCCAAAAACTAGTTTGATTCACCCAGCTTGGTGAATGAATCCTAGTCAGCAATGCCAATAGATTTTCTAGAATTCCAAAGCTCAATTCTACCTTCTTCAGTCTCCCAGGTGTACACTTTCAATTTTATAACTTTTTGTTACAATTTGTTTATCCTTCTAGGTCATTTAGGATTAGTTTGCTTTCAACTAGGGTATTTTTTTACAACTTGCATTGCATTGTCTTTTCCAAGTCTAAACTTGATGGTGAACCCCTCATTATATCATATTCAATCCCTAGGACAATCCTATTGCAAGATTTCAATCTCCTTGGAATTGAGATCTTGAGGGTTATCCTTGGGTGTAACCTTTTGGAAAGTGGGTGCGAATACACCAATCAATCAATGATCCACCTTACTGATTTTTCATGGGTTCCATCTTGGTGAACCTTCAGTTAGAACATCATAATTTTGATTTGGAGTGCATTTATATCCTAGATTTAGCTTGCATTAACATTGAATTGCATTTTGCATTGGTTAATTTACATTCTAGGGTTTTAAAATTTGCATTAGTGAAAATGTCATTTAGCTTGCATTATTGCATTTAAATTCATTGAAAATTAATCAAATTTTTCATTTACATCTCATACATAGATCAAAAAACATAAAAAGAATAAAATTCAATTCAAAATTTTTAAAATTTTTCAAAAAAATAAGTACCTAGACTCATTCACCACCTTGTGAAAATCCATCCCTTTGCACATATTGCACACTCATTTTCTAGCATTTAAATTTCATTTTATGAGTTTTTGTTTACTGTTGTTTTAGTTTAGAAACTTTTTGTTTCACTCAATTCATTGCATTTAGCTTAGATTCATCTTGGGTATTGTTTAAAATTATTGTTGCATACTTTAAAATTTGAAATTTGCATCATGGATATGTGCTTTAACAAGGTTTGGATGTCCTTAAAGTCCTTAGTGGATGTGTCAAGTTGTACCTTTAGAAATGATCCTATTGACATTGACCTTACTCATGCTCACTCAACTCCTAATGCATGTCCTCCTTGTGATGTTGACATCATTGGAGAAGATGATTAAAATATGAATAAGTGCCTAAACGATTGTCTTGACAACCTAGAAGCTAATGCAACCTTTTACCCATCTATGAAACAACTAAATCCTCCTACCATACCACCTCTTGAGATGTTTGGTTACTTACATCCTGAAATAAAAGTTGAACCTAAGTTCCCTATAATAGGTGAACCTAGTTCCTCTAGACAAGCAAACACTCAACCATTTTATGATAACAAAATAATAAGTACTCACATAAATCTAGAAGAAACAAATGGAAAAGGGTTCACAATCTTGAGTGAACAAGGATGTGATATTACAAGTAAACATGAAATTCATCGACTCCTAGAGAAAATACCAACTGATGAAAACATACAGGGGTTAGGATTTCAAGATGCCTCTCATAAAAAAAACCCTCCCAAATAATAGCTAAGTCTTTGAAGTGATAGAACAATAATCTTTGATTCCCCTCTTGATTTGAATATCCTTCTTCCTAAATAAAAACCAATAGATCATAATAATAAGGATACAGATAAGATCATCTCAAGACCTCCTTCCCTAATCCTATCTAGAGAAGTTGGTGAATCTAGCAAGTGGAACAAGACTTACAAATTACAAAAGTTACAACCTCCTCATCCACCACCCAAAAGTGAAAGGAAAATACAATTGCTTTTGAACAAAGAACTAATAACATTACCACTGATGAATATATTAGGACTATAGCCTAAAGATGCAAAAGTCCCACATTGCACATATCATCAAATTCTCAGACATAGTAGTAATGAATGCCATGCATTCCAGTTAGTATTGAAAAAAATTCTTTTTGATGGCAATGATTTCCATCATGTGATTTCCTAGCTTAATATCGTTTCAGCCCTTGTCATGTAATAGTTGTAGAATATTCTATTCTCACTATTACATGACCTTTCCCATCACCTACCTTGGCTCATTCTTGTCTCACACTTAGTGAGGGAAAGAAATTGATAGCCTCTTCCTAGTAATTCATTTTTCATTGTCCCCTAGGTTTGTTGTTCACCTTACACTTATACAGATTGAGATTGGGAGGCAAATGACTTGCTCATAGGTTGACTCACATTTGTCGGTGAGCTTGCAATAGTGGTTTACACTTTTTGGGACATCTTGATTTTTGCTAAAATCGCATGTTTTTAAAAAATATAATAATTTAAGCCTTTAAAATTTTCATTTAAAGGATTCCAATTGAAGAGGGTTTGATCAAAACACCTTAGATCAAACTCCCTTGGATAGAACCCCTCTAGTTTTAAAGCATACCTATAACAAAATCTCCTTTACACCTATACAAATGCTAATAAAAAACCGCTTTTGATTTTCCTTTTGGGGGATCAAACGAATTCATTTAAAAAATATTTTTTGCAAGTATGTAATCCTCATTATAAGCTTCCCAAAAGGTATAATTTTAAATATATTTAATTTTATTATTACATTTTTTTTTAAATTTCTTGTGAATGTAGGTTTTCCACCCAAAATCAAGCTCTTTGTTCTACACATGTTGAAAAATAACAAATTATAAAAAAAAAATCTAAAGAAAATCTATGCACTATATATTGATTTCCTTGATCCAACAAAATAAATAAAATTGAATTTCGATACACACAAAAGAAGTTATGTTTTAGCTAGTAAATCATGTCTAAATTACGACTGGTTTTACTTTGAAACTTAATTAAGAAAATATTATTCAATGGAATGCTATGAAACCAAATCCATGCACTAGATATCTTGGTTACAAATCTAAATTAAAAAAAAAAGAAAGAATTTTATTGTTCATAGAAAGAAAGTTATGTGTTAGCTAGTAAGAACACTCTTTAAAAATGGTGTTTACTATTTAAAACTAGTTTTGGAAGAAGATGGAAAAATAAGTGCAATATAATTAAATTTTTTTTGAAAAAAATTATATTTAGGATCTACAAAAAAAATGTCACAAATCACTAGTTTTTATCTTCTTCAAATTATTCATAGTTTAGTTGCTATAGGTGCCCGAAAGTGAAGATTTAGTTAAAAAAACTCAACTTAATGTCCAGTTTGGCCAAAAATTGTAAACTAGTATTGTGGGATCACCCTTGCCTTACTAGTCTTTTGCATTATTTTATTTTTCATTTTATTTTGTGTGATTTCATTTGCATAATGTGATCACCCATGACGTTTTGTTTGATGTTCTCTCTCTTTGTGACATTCCTCTATTTGTACCTTTATTCTTCTTTATGTCATACATCTCTTTTTCCTTTTTATTTTATCTTTCACTTTCCTTTTTGGGATGATGCAAGGCATCAAGACAACCTATTTATCTTCCATGGTGACCCAAAAGGATTTCTTCTTCCTTTTCCTTTTCATTTTCTCTTTTTCATTTGTTTTTTGTTTTCCTTTTGGGGATGACACAAGGCATCAATACACCCTATGTCTCTTCCATGTTGACCCAAAAGGTTTTTCTTTTCTTTTTGCTCTCTTTGGGTCATTCTTCTAGTTCTATGTGTATTTGGGGGATGATGATAGTTCCAATCTCTCTAAAAACATTGTAGCAAAGAACATACTGACCCCAAATCCTTAGATCCCTTATGCGTTTGGTGTTTTTATTTTGGGGGAAACCCCTCCCTTTTCTTTTTCTCTTGCATGACGCAACCTTACATGGAAACATATGACTCAAGGAATAAGGCTTTCCAAGTTGGCTCTCATGTATTCCTTCTTATTTGCATTTTTCATTTGCTACTTTAAAGAAATTTCTCACAGCATGGTGTTTAATGATTTCTTTAAAGTGGGGGAATACATTGGAATTATTCTTTTGCATTTTCCTTTTTCTTGGTTCTTAGTGCATTCTTCTTATTTCATACATTGGGTGAAATTTCCTTTAGGAGAATGATCTCTCTTATTATATTGCATTCCTCTTAGTGGCTTGATGTGACACACTACATGCCCTAAGTTTTGAATTTTCTATTCTTTGATTGGTCCTCTCTTGGAGACATTAGGCACAATGTTCCCTAAGTTAAAGACCTTGCATGAACTAAGCAAGACTCCTTTGAAAATTTTCTATTTTTGCATGTTGAGTTTGTTATTATATGGCGACCTTGCATAACACAACTTGCATGCTTGTGGCGCCATCTTGTTTGTTCATGAGCTCCAAGCATACAAAGTTTTGCTTGTTTCATGAAGCTCAAAAATCATTTTGTGTGGTGCCTTATTAAAGTTATCAAGAGGTATAACTTTGGTATGGTTTGAGTAGGAATCCCAATCTAAGGCATGAATTTCCCCATATCCACTTCCGTGTGTGTGAGTGCATACCATCCATGAGTGTGTTTTTCTCACCTTTTAGGACTTCTCACCTGATAGACAGCCATGGGTTCTGTAACCTCAAAGTGAGTATACATATTTTAGACAAACATCCTAGATCTGATCCATATCGAGATGGGAAAATGGTCAAAGCTTGATTTGACTCTTTTATTTCACCTTTTTCTCCTTTTCATCTTTGACAGTGTATGCTTGGGCCTTGTTGTTCTTTATATCATTTTCCTGTGTGTTACTTTGTGCCTATATTGGTTTTCCATGGGATCTTGATCCTGAAGGCTTGATCAACCCTCTTGATCGTTACCTCATCTTATAGGGATGGGTGCATTTTAATCCCGCTTGATGCATGATTGTCTACTTTAGTGTGATTTTGAAGCAAGTTCATCCTCTCACTAAAGTGGGGGCTAGATGGAGTCACCAAAAAAGTAACCCTTCTACTTTTTTTGATTTATTCAGGCCCTACTCATGATTTTGGCTTAATTTTGCCTTGATTTGATGTTGCAATGTGGATAACACATTCACATTAGGTCTTGAGCCCTTGTGAACTAATGGAATTTTAATGGTGCCTTGTAAAAGTGTTGTGAAGTGTTGTAACACACTCACACTTTTCTAGGGTTTCATCAATTAACTAAGCATACTAAACATAATTTTAATCATAATCAACCTTAATATTTCCGTATTTGAAGTGTTGTAAAGTGTTGTAACACACTTTCACACTTCTCTAGGCTTTCCTTTAAGAATTATGATTTTTGATTCTTTAATTAGACCTATTTTGCATTCACAAGCATCATTTATTGCACATTTTCAAGGATAATCTAGACATCAATCAATAAAAAATCATATTAAATGTGGTCCTACCTTGTGTGGCCTGGATTTAGTGTTTGGTACTCATTCGCCACCTTAGGAAAATGAGTCCTACCTAGGTCTTTTTGGCCCCAATGCAAGTTTCACACATTTCTAAGTATTTTTCATTTTTGGTCCCATACATTATGTCTGGTGAGACTCATTCACCACCTTGGGAAAATGAGTCCCACGTGACCAAAATTCAAATTTAATTCAAATTTCTAGTGGGATTTTAATCTCCTAGATCTGATGTTGGCTTGTAGTGTTGTAATTTTAGGAATTCTTGCATAACTAAGTATAAATACAAGCTTCTTTCACTCATATTCTCACCTAGAAAATTTTACAAGTATTCAAGAATTCACAAGAGAATTTGAGCATTCACAAGAGAATTCAAGACATTTCTAGCATATATTATCAAGCATTCTAGAGCATCCTTCAAGTTCCAATCATCATGTTTGTTATTATGCTAACATTTGTGATGTAGAGTTTATGATTCAAGCAAGAATTTCATTCAAGATCAACATCATTCAAGAAAGAGTCAAGAAACACATCCATTATAGAAATTTCAAGTACATTTGTAGTACCTTATTACTAGGGTTTGGTGAGTAGCAACATTCTCTTTTGTTCATTCATCATTCTCCTTTCATATTTTCTTTCATTTCAATGGTTAATTACCAACAAGGGTTTTGACCAAGGAAAACCCTTATTCGCTAATCCCCACAACATTTTCCCCTCCTCTTGTGTGTGATTTGCAAGGATAGGTTGCAAATTTGTCAAGAAGTGAAGTTGGAGAAAAGTTGTTAAATCCCAAAAGTTGTCAAATCCCCAAAGTTGTCATCAAGCCTTGGATAATCTTGGAGAAGGTCTACAGGTGTCAATTTGTAGTTTCGGATCCATAAACCTATCAAGAAGGGAAAAGTAGACCGAGAGGAATATAATGTAGTTCAAAATTTCCAAGAAAAAGGGAATTTGATTGATTTTCCACTATTGGTGAATTAGTCCCATTGTATAGGCCTGATAGAGATTTCTATAGATCTGAATATCCTTTTGGTTGAAACTTGTATCTACACATTTTCCCAAAAATTGGTATGATTTTCCTAGCTTGGTGAATGAGTCCTAGTCAATAGTGACAATAGATTTTCCAAAATTCCATTCTTCCTTCTTTAGTCTCCCAGGGGTACAGTTTTAGTTTTTATAACTTTCTATTACAATTGATTCATCCTTTTAGGTCATTTAGGATTAGTTTGCATTCAACTAAGGTTTTTTTTTACAACTTTCATTGTATTATATTTTCCAAGTCTAAACTTGGTGGTGAGCACCTCATTATTTCATATTCAATCCCTAGGGAAACCCTATTACAAGTTTTCAATATCCTTTGCATTGAGATCTCGAGGGTTATTCTTGGGTGGAACCTCTTGCAAAGTGGGTGTGAATACGCCAATCAATCAATCATCCACCTTATTTATTTTTCATAGGTTCCACATTATATATATAGGTTTTTGTTCAAAGGGATATTTCTTAGTTTGTGTAAGGTCTTCTTCTTAGGGAAAATCATGCCTAATGTCTCCAACATAGAATAAGTCAAGAATACAAATATTCACAACTTAGGGAGTGCAATGCATCGCATCACCACTAAGAGGAAAGTCATACACTAAGAAACATGACATTCTTGGAGGACATCAAACCCAATGAAACCAGCAAGAAAAGGATGCATCACATGAAAAAATAAAATTGCACCATGAAACATGAAAAATGTTTAAAGATGTTATTGATGTATGCCCCCACTTTAAAGTGGTTGCTAAAACTATTGTTGTGAGAAATTTCTTTAAAGTAGCCAATGTTCAATCCTAAGGCATGAGAGATTTACTCAAAAATTCCTATGCTAATTCATATGTTTTTGAAATAAATCTATGTCACAAAAAAGGAAGGAGGGGTTACCCCCAAAGATACATAAGGGATCTATGGATTCGAGGTCAATATGTATTTGCTACATTGTTGTTATAGAGCTCAAAAATTTCATCATTCTCCAAATACTCATAGAATTAGAAGAATGACACAAATATGGTAAAAACAAAGAAAAATCCTTTTGAGTCAACATGGAAGAGACATAAATTTCTCAATGACTTGAACTATCACCAAAAGGAAAATACAAGACAAGTGAAAAAGGTAAAATATTTATGACATATGGAAGAATGTAGATACATATAGAAGCATGCACAAAGAGAGAGGGAAATACACAAAATGAAATAGTACAGGGTATTACATTACACACATGCAATCACATAAAGAAACATGAAAAATAATACAATACAAAATACTAGTAACACACATGCGATTCAACCTATAGTAGGACATCCACATCCCAATCTCGATCAGTATATATAGAAGGAAAACAACTAGCCAAAGGGACAACATCAAATGTAAAGACTAAGACAAGGCTATCTAACCCCTTTCCACCACTATGTTTAGGACAAGGATGAGCCAAGATAAGTGATGATGATATGTTGCTCCTTGCAAAAATTAAATGATTTGCAATGAATGTAAAACATGCAATAGTGAGTATGCTATGATCCTACAACTATTACATGGCAAGGAGAAACAACTAATGCTATGGATTAGAATGAGTAGACAAAGTATCAACTTGATGCCTATCTAATGAGATATTCCCACATGTAGTATTTTTCAGTTCAGGATGGACCAAAGTTAAAGTTGTCTTGGAACAATAATTTTAGGAGTGTTGATATTGAGTGAAGAATTTTTTGATCCTTTTGTTTCTTTTGAAGGACAATAACCAAGACCACTAGTCATTTCTTGTGTCTTAGGATCTATAGGGATAGAAATACCTTTTTCTCTAGCATCACATCCTTTTCCACTATACCCAAGTTGTTTGACAATTTCATAACCTCATCCATAGAGATTTTTCATTTCTTTTGGATTTGGTGGTTGTTCGTAATCAACTTCATCAAAGTTTGTCATGTATGTTGTCTTTTCTTCTAAAGTGGTTGAAGTGGATACTTTCAAATGTTCTGTTGAAGTTTGTGTTGATATTACTACTTTTTATTTTCCCTTTTCAGACTCTTTTGTTGTGATCTTGTATAATTCGCCCATGAATGTAGGAATGAAATCTATGGAACCCCACTCATCTTCTAATAACTTTGTGACTTCTTCAATGTGCTTTTCTTTTGTTGTCTCTTTCATGAGTTCCACTTGTGTAGTTTGTGGCAAGGTTTTTAAAGGACTTTCCTTATTTTTCTCAATGTTCAAACAAGTTCTTAGGTTAGGGTCAACTTTGATTGTATACACTTTGTTGTTGTAGACATACTTCATTTTCTAATGAAGAGTAGAAGGCACCCTAGATTCATTGCACGAATCAATGGACTTACTAGAATAAGATTAAATGAAAGATCATGAGGCATATCATGGACTAGAGTTTTCAATATAACCTTCCCAACTTTAATAGGTAATATAATAACACCAAGTGGTTTTTTTCCTATGTTATAAAATCCATGAATGGATGGATTATCTAGTTGAATTTGGATTTTTTCTACTTCAATCCTATCGAAAAGGTTTATGGTACACATGTTAAGGGAAAAAATATTATCGATGACAATACATTTAATACGAGACTTGTTACCCTTAATGTCAATATCAACCATTATCATTAAAGTATCATTTTTTTTGCACTTATAATGGAGGTAATTCATCTTGATGGAAAGTAATGTCTAAGTTGAATGGATTTATAACTTGAATTTGTTCAGCCACATCATTTGGTTGCACATTAGGAGGGGTATGAAATTGTTGTAAAGCACTCTAAATCATGTTCTAATAACTAGGTGAGGCTTGAATAAGGTCCCATGAGGATATCTTAGTAGGAGTATTCTTAAGTTGTTCAACAAGATCATACTCCTTTCCACTTTGTAAAGGGAAATGAGGAGCACTAGGAAAGATAGGTTAAGGTAATGGGAGGTATGTTGGAGTTGTTTTTCTTGGTCGTGGATTGTTCCTAGTGTTATATGTATGAGAAATAATATTGTAACATAGTTTCTATGAAACATTATCATTATCAAGTTTCCTTTTAGGTGGTAGATGATTTTGAACTTGCAATTGTTGTGAGGGTGGATAAATCATAAGTTGAGGCTTAGGTGGTACAATAATTAAAGGGTTTGTAGGAGTTCCAAGAATTATAAGACTTGAGTGAGTCTTAATGTCGATAACTTCAACAGACTTATCCTTATTTTCATGATCTCTTAGCGAAGGGGAGTCAAATTTCACTTCATCATATTCATCTAAGGAATCCATATTACTATTTTTTGAAAGACACGTGTCAAAGTTATCATTTTTTTAGACCATGATATCTTCCCTAGTGAAATGAAATATTTTGGGACCCACCTTCTTTCTATCCCTTCTAGGGTTTTTCACCTTAAATGGAGAAAAATGGGTCCAAAATGCACAATGTTTCACTCAAAATTATTGTAAGGATGAATGAGATATTGATGTGGAGTGTGTGTAGATGTGTTTGAATGCTTGAAAATGTAAATAAATGAATGTAAACTAATCTAATGCAAAATGATGGAAAACACAATGTTGATTGCAAATATGAACTAGAAACTTAAATAAATGAAAAAAAATTGATAAGGCTAATCAGAGTGCACCTGGAGGAAGATTACTATTGATGGAAGGCTATGGAATTTTATAGAAGTAACTATTAATGTCCATTGGAATTGATTCACCATGCATGGTGAATCAATCCTATTTTTGGCAAAAAGTTATGAAAATAGGCTTCTGACTGTCGGGAGTTGAATTATGACAAAACCACTTTTCAGGCCTATAGATGGGCCTCATATGCCATGGGTGGTGAATTAATCCACCTATAGGATTAAAAAAATTCAAGAGTTTATTATGTGTAGCTAGATCTACACTTCTACTCTCTACGGGTGGCCACTTCTGAAATTGTTAGATTCGGGTCTAAAAATGACTTATTGTTGATTACTTGACTTGTTGAATGAAGAGAGGACTTTAACAACCTTGAAACTTGATCTTCATTGATTTCCAAGCTTACAAAGGACCTAAATCTACAAACACACAAGAAGAGAAAGATAAATGTTGATTGTTAAGGCATGAGGGTTTTCCTTGGTCAAACCCCATTTAGGTAATTAAACCAAAATGATGAAAGAATAGAATGAAGTATGCAATAATGGAGTTGATTACCTTGCCATGATGATTGATCTCAAAATTCTACAACATAACATGTACAATCTTCCCTTGAATGTACTAGGAAGCTAAATTGATGTCTTGCAATGTAAAAGCCCTAACTTGCATGATGAATAAATGATGTGAATGAGATTAAGAGATGAATGAGAGATTAGAGATTTTGAAGATAGGAGCTAGATGTAAAAATGAGGTGAAAATCAAATATTTATACACACTTGTGCCATATTAACCCATTAATACCTCATCACAGGCTGACATCAAGTGATTTTGAATAAAATACCGAAAGGGAATTTAAAATATTTTGAATTTGGGGCCAAGGGGGACTCATTCGCCACCCATGGTGAATGGATCCCACCTAGGACCTAAAAATGTGTGTTGGGAAATATGTTGTCTTTAATGTTGTTTGTTGTGATAATACTCAAAAATACACTTAATTAGGCATATGAGAGCATAAAGGGGTCAAATAAAGTATAAGAAAAGGAAAAATAGTAGATGCACCTAGAAAAGTGTGAAATCTTGTTACAAGACTTTACAACACTTCAAGATAGGACTTGTTGATGAATAAAAATGTGATTTTTAGGTGAATTGTAATAAATATATTCTAGAAGAATGTAGAAATCTCTTACAACACTTCAAAACACCTTCAAAATATGTCATTAAATGCATTTTATTTAATTTGCAAGGGTCCAAGACCTAGTGTGGATGCATAAAATCACTCACAACACCTAAATCAAGGCCTAATTATTTCCAATTATCATGAATTAATCCCATGTCAAGCAAAGGGTCCTTTTTTCTATGACACATTTAGCCAACACTTTAGTGAGAGGATGAACTTACTTCAAACTCACACTAAAGTAGACATTCAAGAGAGATCCACATGTAGGTCAAGTCCCCAAGATAAAAAATCATGCAAAGGAAAGATGAAGAGAAAGACGGGGTGGAAAAGATGTACTCACTTTGGGGCCACAAAGCTTTAGGTTGTTCACGGAGTGAGAAAGTCCAACTGTATACTCACTCTAGGGCCACAAAACTTGTTGTCCATAGGGTGAGAAAGCCCAAAATCTAAGATACATATGCTAGTTGGTATGCACTCACAAACACAAAAGTGGCTATGGGCAAAATTCATGCCACTAGGTGGGATTCCTGCTCAACCATATTAAAGTTATATCCATTGATAAATTTAACAAGGCACCACAAGGAAACAAATTCTATGAAAAAAAGGTCAAAGTACGAGAGTCATGCAAGTTGTGTTATGCAAGGTGGGAAAAATGAAAAATGTAAAAATGTAAAAATGTCATAATGTAAAATATGTTCAATGGGATTTTTCTTAATTCGTGCAATGTCTCTTCTTAGGGAACATCATTCCCAATGTCTCCAAGAGAGGGTAAAGTGAAAATGATCTCATCTTGTTTCTAAGAGAGGACAAGTGTAGGGTCTCATCCTAAACAACATTGTACCTAATTCTTCCAAGAGAGCATATCGCAAGAAAATCACACAAGGAAATGTGAGTGGTGATGTATACCCCCACTTTAAAGCAATTGCGAGCACCCATAATACGAGTAATTTCTTTAAAGTAGAAGAAGAGAAAATCAAACATGAGAGCTCACATAGAAAGCCCTATGCCAAGTCATATTTTACTAAGAAGCTATGTCAAGAAAAGGGGAAGTATGTGAAATGCGAGCCAACTTGTCATCCACATCCCAAGATTTCTCTTATGTATTTATGAAAAGCTAATGACTAGCAAAAGAAGGAAATGGAAAGTGACATACGAGGACAAGGCTAATGAATCCCTTGCCCACACTTAGTGCAGGACAAGAGTGAGTAGAAAGGATCGATGAAATGCATGCTAGAGTGAAAATCAATAGGAATAAGAGGAATGAGGTTCCCCCATATAGTGAAGCATACCAAACTCCTAAAAAGGTTGTATTTTATGACTCAAGGCATGGAATTCATTAGTGGAATGACCATGAACTCTATGATATGTACAAAATGAAGTCTTGGAATAACATTTCTTTCAAGTTCTAGGAGGGAGGGCGATCAAATTATCATGGAGAAGTCTTGATAAGATACCTACTTGATAAAGAGGATAAAATGGTTGCATGATTAGAGTCAAAGATACATCTTGATTATACATCATACCTACACAAGACTCTATAGATTGCAAGATTTCATCTTCTTCATTATAGGAGAATACAAAATATAACAAATTCAAATCATGAGTGTGTTGCAAGATGTCAACTTGAATCTTTTGGGAAGGATGATGTTCAAGACTACTAGTTTGAAAGAATGATGTTAGATCATTGAGGTTGAATGAAGGTAGGCAAAGAATGAGACGATTTTTAGGATGTCCTACAAGATATGTATGAGGTCCAATGAGCAAGGGGGAGTTAAGGGACATTTGAGCATACATATCCTCAATAGTCTCGTTTTGATGTATCTAAAAGTAAGGGAAATCAAGAACCACTAGTTTGCAATAGTCTAATGCCATGATATTCTACCTAGGAGGAGATTTTTTAGGAGAAAAAAAAGCCATATGTCTTGACAAAGAGGGCTTGGTTCTTCCAGAATAACTACATTGCCAATAGGGGAATGATCAATGGTGGAATTGTTAGAAGGGGAAAGATGAGAAGATGTTAGTTGAATGTCCATTGTCATAAATGTTTTATTCTCTTTTTCCATATTATCTACCCTACAAGGAGAGCTTGTAATATGTTCATCCAAGTTTGAGGTTTGTAAATTAGCTTCATCAAAAGTGGAGGAGGTATCAAGAGAAGAATCACTATGGTTTTCAAATAAATCTTCCTATAACATAGGGACATTAGGGAAGGGAAGATTAAGGGTATCATGAGTTTTAATAGAGGTATCTTCTAACACCAATCTATCCTCTTTGTATCAAGGATGGATATTATGAAATGAACAAGATTGTTTGTCATGACCATGGAGATTAGGTAAGGTGATGTTAAGGAATGTGTTTATGATCTCATGCTCTTGTTGTGTAAGGTCATCCAAAGGGGAATAAAGAGATGAACAATCAAGACTTTCAAGGATTGTAACTTATTGCAAAAAAATACCTTCATCACTAATAGTAGAGGTATCAAAAGAAGAACAAGTATGTGTGTTATGATTATCAACATTACCATTCTCGTCAATGGGCAATGCAAAATTAAGAATTGAATTAATGGATTGTTTCTTAAAATCCCTATTATGGTAGTCAAAAGAAAACTCATAAAAGGGGATATTATGCTTATAAGATCCATGTTTAATCAAATCAAGAGCACATCTTGTGAAAGAAAACATACTGAAATGAAAGAAAGTACAATGTTGCAATGTAATTTTTAGTTTATAAATATGTTAAGTTTTTGCTGCAACTTGAAAATGAAATGAAACAATGCATTAAATGATCTAATTGAAGAAAAATTAACAAAATTCATGCTACAAAAATGAAACTAACTAATATATATATATATATATATATATATATATATATAGATTAAGGCACCAAATAGAATCCTAAAAACAAATTTTTGAGTTTTATAAAATGCTATTTCAGGGGTTCGAAGGGATTGATTTGCCTAGGGTGGTGAATGAGTCCCAGTATTGACTTTTTCAAATATTTAAAAAAATTGTAACTAATTATTATGCTTTATGAGTGCTATGATGCAGACCTAAGTGAAAAATGCAAAATTTTACAATTTTTCAATGATTAAAAATACAAAAAATGCAACCTATTATGCACTTTTATACATGCAAAAATGAAACCCTAGAATGCAAACTAACTAATGAAAAATGTAATGCAAGAAAATCTAGGATGATAAATGGACTCCAAAATTAGAATAGGGGATTCAAACAACAGGTTCACCAAAATGAAACAAAAGATTTTGGGACCCGCCTTCTTTCTATCACTTGTAGGGTTTTTCCCCTAAGAGGGAGAAAGATGGGTCTAAAATGAACAATGTTTCACTCAACATAATTGTAAGGATGAATGAGATATTGATGTGGAGTGTGTAGATATTTTTGAATGCTTTCAAATGTAAATAAATGAATGTAAACTAATCTAATGCAAAATGATGGAAAACATAATGTTGATTGCAAATATGAACTAAAAACTTAAATAAATGAAAGAAAAAATTGATGAGATGGATCAAAGTGCACTTGGAGGTCAATTAATATTTTTAGAAGAAAGAAAAAATTGATGAGATGGATCAAAGTGCACTTGGAGGTCAATTAATATTTCCAGAAGGTTCTAGAATGTTCTAAAAGTCACTATTAATAGCCACTTGAACTGATTCACCATGCATGGTGAATCAGTCCTACTTCTGGTGAAAAGTTCTAGAAACAAGTTTCCGACTACCGAGAGTTGAATTATGACAAAAACCACTTTTCAGGCCTATTGATGGGAGTCATTCACCATGGGTGGAAAATTAATCCTCCTATAGGAATCAAAAAGTTCAAGATTTTATTTTGTCGAGCTAGATCTGTACTTCTACTCTCTATAGGTGTTCGCTTTTGAAATTGTCAAATTTGGGTCTAAAAATGACTTATTGTTGATTCTTTGACTTGTTGAATGAAGAGAGGACTTTAACAACCTTGCAACTTGATCTTCATTTATTTTCAAGCTTCCAAAGGACCTAAATCTACAAACACACAAGAAGAGAAAGAGAAATGTTGATTGTTAAGACATGGGGGTTTGTCTTGGTGAAACCCCATTTAGGTAATTAAACCAAAATGATGAAAGAAGAGAATGAAGTATGAAATAATGGAGTTGATTACCTTGCCATGATGATTGATCTTGAAAGTTTGCAACATAACATGTAGAATCTTCCCTTGAATGGATTAGGAAGCTAAATTGATGTCTTGTAATGTGAAAGCCCTAACTTGCATGATGAATAAATGATGTGAATGAGATTAAGAGATGAATGAGAGATTAGAGATTTTGAAGATAGGAGATAGATGTAAAAATGGCGTGAAAGTCACATATTTATACACACTTGTGCCTTAGTAACCCATTAATACCTCATTATAGGCCGACATCAAGTGATTTCGAATAAAATCCTAGAAGGAAATTTAAAATATTTTGAATTTGGGGCCAAGGGGGACTCATTTGCTACCCATGGTGAATGGGTCCCAACTAGGACCTGAAAAATGTGTGTTGGGAAATATGTTGTATTTAATGTTTTTTGTCAGCATAATACTCAAAAATACACTTAATTAAACATATGAGAGAATAAAGGGGTCAAATAAAGCATAAGAAAAGGATAAATAGTAAAGATGTGCCTAGAAAAGTGTGAAAGCTTGTTACAATACTTTACAACACTTCAAGATAAGACTTGTTGATGAATAAAAAGGTGTTTTTTAGGTGAATTGTATTAAATAGAGTCTTGAAGAATGTATAAATGTCTTACAACACTTCACACCACCTTCACAAGACATCATTAAATACATTTTATTTAATTTACAAGGGTCCAAGACCTAGTGTCAATGCATAAAATGCCTCACAACACCTAAATCAAGGCCTCATTAAGTCCAATTATCATGAATTTATCCCATGTCAAGAAAAGGGTCTTTTTTTTATGACACACCAAGTAGGAGAGTTTTTAGGAGAGCAACAAACTAGATGTTCATGACATTCAATGGTTGGTTCTTCTAAAATAACTTCATCACAAGTAGGGGAATCATCAATGGTTGGATTGTCTTGCTTATCAATGATGGAATTATCTTCTTCAATAAAGTTTTCCCTAGGGGAAGAGAGACAAATAGGACTCTCATAACTCTCAATGGTTTGATCTTCTAACACCAAACTATCTTCTTCACAACTAGGAGAGATATTGGGAGAAGACCAAATTTGATTGTCATTATTTTCCTCTAATGTATTCTCTTTTACTAATTATTCTCATAAGTGGGAGGGATGAAATTTTTCTTGGCATACTTAGAAAGATATAATACTAAAATTTTGTGAGAAAAATGAAAATTACTTCTAACCATCTTATGCAATGATTCAAGAATGTAAACGATTTGTATCTAAAGATGAAAAGTACTTTTATCCAATTTATGCAAAGCTTCAAGAATGCAAACAATTTGTATCCAAAAATGAAAATAAATTTTATCAAACTTATGCAAAGCTTCATGAATGTGAATATTTTGTATGCAAAGGTGAAAAGTACTTTTATGCATGTTATGCAAAGCTTCAAGAATGTAAATTTTTTTAGATTTGATAATTTTTTCTATTGAAATGATTTTGGAATGATTCAAAAATGACTTCAGTAAATGGATGATTTTACCTAGATGCATAAAACAGAAATTCCTAAAATTTTCCAAACTGATATAGTGGGTTACCAGTAGGCCCGGGAAGTGAAAAATATCACTAGAAAGCTTAGAAAAGTTGGTTTTTTTAGGCCTCAAAGGACTCATTCTCCCATGGGTTAATGGGTCATGGTAGAGGTTATTTAAAATTAAAAAATAAAATTTGAAAGTGTTTAGACGTGTTTTCTATTTTAGATCCTAGACTGGTATTTTTGTAACATAATTTTCTCTAATTTTTATGTGTAAATGCAAGTGCAATGAAGAAAAAATGATGGACTATATGGCATTTTTTGAAATGCAATTTTGATGCAATTTTTGAATATGAATGATGAAAAGTAAACTAGTATGCAAACACTATGCAAAAATAATGTAATATGCAACAAATTTTTAAATTTTTCAAATTTAAACAATGCAAAAATGCAAACTTAAACCCCTATATGCAATGCAAAACAATGCAAGATGAAAGATTCCTAAATGTAATGCAACTAATGGAAATTGAATGAAATCTATTGGAAAAATTAGATCTCGGGTTAAAAGGACTCCAATTTTTAGAATGTTGTACAAGGTTAGGTTCATTGTAATAAAACATATAAAATAGGTTTGATCAAAATGAATTGATAAAAATGAACCTCTTTCTCTATATTTCATTCAAAATACAAGCTATAGAGGATAGATCTAAAAAGTAATAGAACTAACTATCAAAATGTAGATTTGGAAAGGGGAAAATGTTGTGTTCCTTTCACCAAAAGTCACATTTTGAAGCTCATTGAGGACTCATTCACTCTATGGAGAATGGGTCCTAGCTAGGGTTCTTAAAAAATGCTTAATGGATTCTCTGCTGCTTAGTTTGCACTCCTAGATTCCAAGTGTTCATTGTCAGAAAGTCAAAAATAAAATATGTAGAATATTTTCTATGATTCATCAAATTTTCTTGCAGCGTTGAGAACTTTGCAACTTTCTTGAATATTTCTCTTAAAATGATCTTCAACCTAAAATCTACAATCACACATCAAAGAGAAGAAATTTTTTATTTGTTAGGGAATGGGGGTTTTCCTTGGTCAAACCCTGTTTCGGTAATTAAACCTTGAAATGAAATAGAAATGCACGGAGGAATAATGAATGAACAACAATATGCAATAACTCACCAAACCTTATTTGAAACCTTGGATAACAAATCTAGAAACTAGCATGAAATGTCCTCAATGAATGTAGATCTTGTTCATGAAGCTTGATGTGAAACATTACCTTTGAATATGTTTGAATTGATATTGAACACTACATCGACATATTAGCTCAAACAACATGCATGATGAAGAAATTTTTGACATCTTGATTGCTGCAATAATCTTCTATAAATCTTCTCTTGAATTCCTTGAAAATTCTCTTGAATGATCTAATAATGCTATTGTGAAAATACTCTTGATTTCTTATGAAATTCTAGGATGAACTTAGTGAAATAACCTTGTATTTATATCTATCTTAACATTAATTCCTGAAATTGAAATATGACAAGTTGACATTGAATTATAGATTTGAAATGATTAAAATATCATCAAAAATATATTTCAAAGAGGGGTCCTACATCTAAGTGAGGACCAATTCGACATGGTTGAATAGGTCCTAGGCCACTTACCTAGGACAAACATCAGGAAATGTGAAACAATATGTAAATCCTGGGTCATAGGACTAAGAGACGACCCATTCACCCAATGGTGAATGGGTCCTCTATCACATACCTAGGACACACATCTTCCAAAGTTAAGTGTTGTGAAATGGTATTTACAAATTTCAAGCTTTATCCCTCAAAAATTGCATTTAATTAGGCTTGGATTTGAATTAAAGGGGCCAATTAAGGAAAAATAACTTCATTTAATTAATAATGCCCTAGATAAGTGTGAAAGTGTAAAGATACACTTTACAACACCACAAACAAGGCATAATTATGTCCATTTAATTTAAAGGGCCCTAAACTTAATGTGAACATGAAAAACATATTACAACACTAGATAAAGGAATAATTAAGCTTATTTTATTATTAATTATTTCCAAATTAAGTGTGAAAAAGGGATACTTTTTCCGAGACTATAATCTTAAATATAATTCTCCATCTCCAATAATGGTCCACATTGGCCTCAAGAGCTTACAAACCCCAATGAATGATGAAGCATGTAGATTAGTCTTAAAACATGAAAGATAATCCTTCACTAAATGAAATGTATTACAGATCTTGAAGGAAGATCCCCTTGGACGTAAAATTTTTTTATGATGCTCTAACAAGCTCTTCACACTCTGAATTAGGTTTGAAAAAAGAATTCTAGATTAGGTTGGCCCAAATGCTTTGATTGAGAATGATGGTGAATTTTGAGAGCAATAACTTTCTATAAATGAATGCAATCAACCTCAAATATAGCTATGATGTAGATGACACTGTGTAGAAACTATATCCTTCTCTGTGAGCCAAGAAATGATAATGTGATGAAATGTGGAATAAAATACAAGAAAATTATTATTTTTGGTCATAGGAACACTTTACAACTAGGGATTCTCCCACATGAAGTCCTTAGCATGACATTATTGGGTACAAAAATCCTAGTAGAAGTTGATGTTCAATATTGGCTCATTGGAATTGTAGACATCCTCATCTTGTATCATATTTCTTCATTTCTTTACAAAATTAAAGTAGCTTCACATATGTTAACACTTTCATTGCTCTTGGGTGACCAAAATATGTAGCATAATTTGCTTCCCTTAACATTAAATTTCTTAGATTATTCTAATCTAGATCATAAATTTAGTCTTTGTATCTCAATAGTCCATTGAACTCAAAACAATACTCCTCATATCTACTTTCATGAATATTTTCTAATAGTACTCTCTTTACTTTCTCAAATAATTTAAATCTCTCACAACTTTTTCTATATGGTTTCAAAATTTTTACTGAATTAAAACCATTGTTGCAATGCATCTTCTACAACTTAACACATTAGTGAATTAATTTTCCTTCCCTTCTAAATATTTTCTTTTAAAATCATAATTTGATAATAGCTCGAACTCATATTTGTTGAGAATTAAAATTTTGTTTTGTGAAAATATCATTTAGGCCCTAGTTATCCATTTTAAACTTAAAATACTTTCCTAACAAATAGTGTCTCAACACTTGGAGAGGATACATAATTGTTGCTAACCCCAAATCATGTGAAGCATAATTTTTCCCATATGGTCACAACTTTCTTGACTCATATGCAATTACTTGTCCATTTTGCATAAGTACACCTCTAAAACCTTTACCTAAAGGATGAGTGATGTCTACAAAATGACCTTTAGGGTTTAGTACTCTAAGAATTGGTGTAGAAGTAAATTTAACTTTAAGAATATAAAATACCTCTTCAAATATTTTTGACCATTCAAACCATTTACCTTTCCTTTGAATAGAATTGATAGGGTTGGAAATCATTAAATTTTTTTAAAAAAGTTCTTATGATGTCCAACCAATCCCATAAAAATATGTACTTCATGAAAAAGTGATATGACCTAAATATTGTACTTCTTTCTAGAAGAAGGTAAATTTTGATATCTTACCATACAACTTATGTTCCCTTAGTCATTGTATGATAAATATCAAACATTGTATATGTTCTTTATTCTTAAAATATATTAAAATAGCAAGTAAGAACACAAGTATGAACTTGTCTAGAAAATATTTGAATACAATATTCATCAATTTCATGAATATTTTGAGGAAATTGGTTAATCAAAATGTTAAAAATATGAATTTATTACCCATACCTTGTCCTAATTTTTTTTTAATTTATTTTTTCCTACCTCAACCATAATTGGTGGTATCTTGATCTTAGATAAATTTTTGAAAAGATGGTTGTGCCACACATTCAATCAAAAATATCATAAATGTAAGGTAAGGGGTATATTCCTTATCATTTCTTTGTTAAGCATATCATATTATATGCATAAGTGAAATTTTATGTCCTTTACAAATATATTGGTGCTCCCAATGTGATACACTTGATATAATCAATCCTTCGGAAAAATAAACTTGTAGTTGGGATTTTACCTCTATCAACTCTATTGTATTCATATGGTAGGGTGATTTAGACATAGGTTTTTAGCCAAGTTTTATATCTATTGCAAACTTGAAGGATATTTTAGGTAGTAACCATAATATTTCACTAGGAAAAAAACCTAGAACTCATAAGGGAATGAGTAATCTTGAATAAATGGTCCTTAAATTTCCCAAATAATTCCTCTTTAAATTCATATAATTTTTGAGAATCATAGAAGAATAGATCATTGAAAAATAGACACCCCTTTAGATTATCCAACTTTTTCCATCTTGAATCTAAAAATTTAATACATTTTTATTTTAGCTCTCTTTAAATGGATTGGAGAGATCTTCTTGATCTTACCTTTATTCTGAATCCATTGGATCAAGGTTGGGTTTCCAAAATCATCTAAACACTTGACTATTTTTCAAAATAGTCTAATTTTTCTCTATGATTGCATAACCAATTCATTCTTAATATGAAAACATACGACCCTAAAGGAGCTACATAGAGGTTGAATTCTATTAAAATATATAGTAATCTACTTTGGATTTGAATAGACATTTCTCCACGTAAGGCCTTGAACGGTTTTCATATTATAATAATAAACATTGAGCCATATAACCAACCCATCTTGGAATTTTATTTAACAAAATAGGAGTTACAAAATTATCAATTGTACTAATTTCTATTAGAATTGAAATAATTATTAAAAATAAAGTACCTATAGTCTTGATTGGTGTGACTTGTATTCTGCTTGATAATTATCCATAGCTATATGCATCCTTTTTTGAAATGTTTATTTCTGAAATGAAAGAGAATAATTTTGATATTAGTTCCCCTTAATAATATTTTGGCATTGATTCATATAGTGATCTCCTCCATATTTAAAAAAATATTCCCAAAGGCCCTTTCTTTTTTATGGGATGATAATCTTGAAATTCTCCCTTTTCTTGAAATCATTATTTCAGTTTCCATTTTGGGATTCATTTCTATTATTTATGAATCCTTTCTCATTTGAATTAGGTTTGGATTCTTGATTCCAATTCTTCTTCTTGAAGGATGGTTATGATTTAGACCACCTAAATTTCTTCTAGTCTTAATTTCATATGCTATACTGAACTACAATTTTTCTTGTTTGACTTCCCTCTCAATGAAGTGATCAATTTGGTGGTGGGACAAGGAGAAATTAATTCACCACCTATTTGAGAATTCAAGCCCATGATGAATTTACTTATTCAAAATATCTCATCTTTCTGGTATCTTGTATATACTTTAGTATTCTAGTGAGCTTTTCCTAATACCCCATTACTGGCATGTCTCTGACATATATTTTAGAAATTGGTCAAATTTTTATCAAAGTACAACTAAGCTAACCACGTTTGTCTAAAAACAATAAAAAATGATCCCAAGTAAGTCTTCTAGAACTTAACTTCAATTTATTTTTCTTATTCATCTATCGAGTAGATTCTTCACCAGCCAATTTATAGGCTTCATAGACTACCTTATTTATTTCTCAGTAATTTTTAATTTAAAATTAATTTTTTATGTTAGTGAGCCATGTTGTGGCTCCATATCCTATGATTGTTCCATAAAACATTGGTGGGGTAATTTTCTTCACATCCCTTGCAATTTTGTTGGTTAAACAAGTTCTCAACTCTCCTTAACTTTATTTATCTTGATCGACTTTTTTTTTCCATTCATGATTACTATAATCTTGATCATTATTTTCACCATTTTATTATATTTATTATTCATCATTCTCAATATTTTCTATCCCTCTTACCTCTCGATCCAAAGATCCCAAATTTTCTCTAGTTTCATTTAATATAGTCAAGATACGATCCAACTTTATCATAAGGTTTTTTTATGGTTGACCAAATCCATCTTGATTGCTTCTATGGTTTACTCATGTTCACACCTTGATTACACATGGTAGGTTGTCATGATATTATTAGCTCCTTAGCTTAGAGTGAAGAAATAATGGTTCAAAATATACAAAATTAGAAAAAAAAATTGAAGGTTACTCAAGAAAATTTGAGTTTCTTCATTTTTAAGACTTAATAATTTAAGATATAACAAAAGATAAGTCATTTTATTTGTGTAATTATATTAATACATCCTTATTTATGTAAGTGTAAGATATAGGGACCACCACCTGCAAGGCCCTAGGTCACAAAGGGAAAAGATGTAGAAGGCTACTCTAACTTACCTTAGCTAAATGGGGTGTTAGGATATGAGGATGAGAATGATGAGGACTATAAGTTCCTACAACCACTTTTCTATCTTGAGATTCTAAATGAGGCTAGGTGAGTTGGTTTTCAATATCAACACTATATCTCAAATAGCTCCCCATCTGAGGATGAGAGCACAATTTTAGGATGGCAGCGTGACATGTTGGCTTCTCTCAAGTGCGTTGGAATCTGTACAACCAAAGGATCGAAAGTACAATGTGAACTATCAAAAAATGAGATAGTAGCCTAGCTAATGACTTGTAAAGGAGAAAAAAAACACTATGAAATATGAGAAGTACAAATGAATGTGATCAAGCAAGTATACCAAAGCTAGGGTGATGAAGATGATTTCGTAGAAGAGCATACTCACCAGCTAGCTCCAAAAAATACGTACAACTACACATAGATAGAGAGGAAAATGTTAGGTGGTTGTATAGGGGTCTACCTTAGTCAGACTCCCATTTACGTATTTCCACCTCCATGAACAACCAAGAAAGTTAGATAAAGAGACCAATATAACAAAAACCAATAAAGCACTACAAAACAATAAAGTGCTAACTCAACCAAGTGATGGAAGGCAAGGGAAGCTTACCATCTCCACCAAGAGAACTCAAGGCTACTTGGGGGAGAAAATGAGAGTACTTGAGCCTCTGCTACAATGGTGTTTCGTTCCCAAATTTCTCTACCAAAGTGATGGAGTGTTGTATTTTTTACAATGGAGTGCAAGAATGCTACTTAAAAGCTTGAAAGTGAGTGCAAGAGTGTGAGAATGGATGCTTGAAGTGTGTAGAAGATTAATTGAATTCTTAGAGGATTTAAATGCTTGTTCAAGGAGTGAATATGAAGGAAGGAATAAAAGAAACGACCATATTTGGGTCAGTCAGCCGAAGGGGGCATTACAACTTAACTCCCATGAGAAGTGTAATGCCTCTGTAGGTTCAGCCGTAGGAATTTGATAGGGATGTAAGTGCTACATGGATTTTTGCATTCCATATGGTCATCCCCAATAGAAATTCCTCCATTGATGCTTAAAATAGGAGCCAAGTGGGATGCAAGTAGAAGGATTAGGTGGAATTAATCCTCCAAACTTGATTTTATAAAGTGGAGAAGGGTAATAGTGGAATTTTCATTAGGGGTGCAAATTCACTCCTATATATTTTTTCTCCACTTTAGTGAGCACGAGTACTAATGAGTGCTCAGTAAAGTATATCAAGGAGAGGATAAGGTTAGAAATGTATACTTGAACTGTTGAGGAATTAGAACATGATCTAGTGTACGTGAAGGTGTAAGGAAAGCAATGGACTTCATAGCTACTCAAAACTATGAAGCTAAAGAAAGAAAGCACCTTACAGGTTCTTAGTCCTACAAGGAAGGTGTCCCTCAAAAACTCTAGCATAGAGAATACCAAGGAAAGAACCCTATAGGATCTCGGTCTTGTAGGGAAGGTGTCCCCCAAAAACTCTAGCATGGAGGATACCCCATGAAGCAAGTGCCTTATAGGCTCTTAGTCCTACAAGGAAGGTATCCCCCAAAAACTCTAGCATGGAGGAAACCCAAAGGAAGCTCCCTAAAGGCTTTGAATCCTACAGAGAATGTGTTCTCCAAGAACTCAAGCATGAAGAATACCTAAGAAAACACCCTATAGATTTGTAGCTTCGTAGGGAAGGTAACCCCCAAGATCTCTCACATGGAGGAAACCCAAGAAAGTAGCCACCCCCAAGATCTCTCTCATGGAGTAATCTCAAAGGAAGCACCCCACAAGCTCTCAATATTGTAGGGAGGTATCCACCAAGATATCTCACATGAAGGAAACCTAGGAAAGCAAACTCCACAGAGTCAAGAAGCAACCACGTAGGAAAGTAAGTAGACAATCATGTAGACCATTGAAAATTTGGAATTTTTTTAAAGGAGTCCCTAGGGAACCTGTCATGAAGAGGGGGTTCACTCAAGGGATGCGCAGTTCAAACAATAAATGTTCTCTTTCTCAAGTAAATCTATCATCAAGGGATCCTTTTGAAAGATGTTCACTTCATCAAGGAATTTGAAAGGAAGAATGTATCCCCCACGTGAGGGGAAGGTCAAAGCTATTCCCACTTTAGAGGAAGGTTATAAGTCTTTTCTTTTATGAACCCATGATGAAGGAAACACGTTCCATTAGGGTCCCAAGTTGAGAATGTGATTCTTGAAGAAAGGTCTGTGAGGATTTTTGAGAAAAGATTTGTTGACAATGAATGTGACTTCTAAAAAATGGAAATGTTGAAGCAACATTGTCACAAATAAGAGGGACAACTCAAGAAAAGAGCAAAGAAAGATAAAGAGAAAGAAAAAAGAAAGAAGAAAAAAATAAAGGGCATAGGGGTAGCCTGATATTTCAGCATCAGAACTACTCAGAAATATATACAGATATGTATAGTAATAGTATATAAATGAACTATCATCAACCCCCTACTATATTAGACCATGTGAAGAAAGAACAGGCAGAAAAAGTAAAAAAAAAAAATTGGTTCAACTTGGAAGGAAAGCCTAAATTCCCCCAACACTTTGCATCATCCCTAATTTTTCAAAAATTAAGCACAATCATGGAATAATGATGATAAAAATAGAAGAAGGTTTATGACACAAAAACCATTCCTATATCCAAGAACCAACAATGGTGAAAAGGGTCATCTAGGAAACATAGCACAATCATAGGGGAAAAAATCACAAAACACACACACACACACACAAAAGATCAAGAAGAGGCCTCCTCCTAACATTGATTAGCTAATAGGTTGTCTACTTCCCACTCTAGATCATTGTAGGGGGAAGGAGGATGAGCTTGTACTAGTGGGATGTTAAAAGGAGTGTATGACCCCCTACAACAAGGGAAAAGGAAGAGACCCCCTCGAGGTCCTCTCCATTGAGCTCTTATGGAGCTAGGGTCAGCGATTTCACAAAGATTGATGACAAGGCCAAAAATTCATCCATAGAGTTAAACATGAATCCCATAGGAGAACCATGTCTAACTTTAGTGGATGGGGCAGGATACACCTAAGATTCACCATTGGCCTCATTGAGTGACTTGAGAGTGGTGAAAAACTTAGGAGAAGCCAGGACTGGTTCTATCACTAGGACATAACAAGTAAGCACAAGACCACATTGTAAAGAAGGTGGGATTGGCTTACATCCTTCACCACTAGAAGGACCACACTTCACCTTCTTCTTCATCAGAGGAGATGAACTCCCCATAGATGAGGCTAGAGGAACGAAGGAAGAGAAAAGAACCATAGTGGATACAACCAATTTATTAATCATATCCATGGGATTTAGGAAAGGTTGGATATCCAAAATGGACATTTGCAAAGGTGGCTCCAATGAAGGAGAAATTTACACCTATACCCCCTTGGGGTTAGGTGCAATTGCACTCGCAGTGGAAGCTAGAAGCAATGCAGAGCCAAAATGGGGAGAAACAAAAGGAAGGGAAGAGGGTGAAACTTCAAGAGGCCCTGAAGTATGGGTATTTATATCTTCCTCCCTTCTTTGCAAGGTGGCCTACTCAGCTAAAAGATCCTTTCGTTGATGCTTGCACTCATGCGCAAGGAAATTTATACAACTCTTGGAGCCAAAGGTTGGAGGCTACGAAAGAAAAAAAGGTTCATGCTCAACCATGGGAATCTCCACTACACCCATTTCTAGTGGAGGAACAAATTCCTGAATGGGAGTAGGAGGAACAGGTTGAGGAGCAGCAAGGGGAGTTAGCTCAAGATCCTCACCAGTGGGCCTCTTCCCATTTACTACCTTAGGAGCAAGAGTGGTAGGAGGCCACAAATTGAATTCCCTTTGGGAACCTTTCTTTCTGCCATATAGGTAGTACCATGGTCTAGTGTATTCATTAGGGAGATCCGTGATCCTGACCTTGGGCCTATGCCAAGGATGAATCATCAGACTTAGCAAATAGCCACTAGGCTAACTCATCCAGTACTCTTCCCAAGAAAGAGGAAAGTATGAGGTAATCTAGGGAAAGGAAACATTTTCTTTTCCTTTGTGGGATGGGGAGGGAGCCAGTGCAGACTTCTCCTCTTTCTTCTGGGAATGGGGAATGGTCAGAATAGGCTTCTCCTTCTCCTCATAGGAAGAGGAGGCAACTTATTGTTTTATCACAAGAAGGGTTAGTTTCATCTATCCTTGACCCCCATTTTTATACTTCACATAATTCTTGTAAAGTAGGTCTATTCTTGGAGGAAGTGGACCAACTAGGGAGGGATAGAAGTGATCCAATGGATATCCACCATGGGACGCAAAGGGCTGATATCCAATGTCATGCACTACATCAATGACACCTTCATGGGATAATTTTAAACACTTGTGAATAATGAAGGCGATTCCATTCATGGAAGCTAACCAAGGTATGCCTAGCTTTAGCCTAAATATATCTTACTATGGGATAACATCAAAAACTATGTCAACAACCCTAGGTCCAACCAAGATGGACAAATTTATCGAGTCGTAAGGTTTACGACTCATACCGTCATGCATACAAATGGTAGATTTTGTTTCTTCATATTTTTCTTTTTGTCATGAATTTAGTACTAATTTTTCCTTAGTGATAACATTCACATGGCTTGTGAGGTCTATCAACACTCCTATCACAATGGTACCATTGATGCAAGTGGGAATGTAGAGAGGTGAGGGTTTATTGTTTAAGGGAAACTCTTGTGATGTGAATGTAATGTCTAGTGAACCAAGTGTAGGTGAAGCAATAGAAATCACCATGACCATGTTAACATAGGCCTTGGGTCAAGTAAAAAAATTAGTGAGATATACAATCATGTTAGCAGAGTGTGATGGAAATGGTTCGTGTATATCTGTAATTCACTGTTAGCCTTTTCCAATAATTTGTTAGCATTTTGTTTACTCCCATCGAGATGAATGGTACCATTCCCAATGTGGTCCTATATCTCATGATGCAGCCATATACAGTGTTCGATATCATGTCCATTAACCTGATGGTACTAATAATAATTGTTCCCATCATACAAATTAGGGTAAGGTTCCTTAATAGGCTTAAGACTCGGCAAAGTTATTATCTTATCCTTCAATAACTTTTGTAAGATAGAAGAATAGGATTCTGATAACTTTGTGAACTTTTAGTTATGCCTAATGGAAATTATTATCAGTAGTGGCAACTATGTTTGGAATGCCTTACCTTTCCCAGACATCATACGATGGAATTTCCCTCAAGATAGGAGCATGAGGAGGATCCCTTGAACTGACCATCCGTTGGTACTCTCGTAAGGCTATAGACAAGTGTGCGAAAGAAGGGTATTTCATAAGGGTGAACTTCCCTTGCCAAGGCCTTTGTAAGTTCCCTATAAATACCCTCTTCATGTAAAAATTGTGTCGTTGGTACAAGATTTGTGAAAGGAATGCTTAGTAGCATGCCATAAAATTAGTGATTTTTTCATTATAACCTTGTTTACACTAGATGAGATCTAAGAAGGTCATCTTTGGCCCAATGTTTGCTTGAAATTGTCTATGGAATTGATTGACACATCATGATGGAAGAAGTCCATGCACAGGGAATTAAAGGTAGACACATGTGTTTGTGGATCCCCTTTATTGTCATACTTTTCAAATTTTAGGTATCTCCATTCCTTGGGGGAAGGGAATGTTTAAGATCACAACTGACAATGGGTTGTGTCGAAAGAAGGGATGGAAGATAGGCTGGGTAGAGGCTTGGGAAAGACTTGCTAACTGACTCTACATCTTACCCATATTTTAAAGAAGAGCATTCAAAATAGGGTCATTAGAAGATCAAGGGATAGAGGAACCTCCCCCAGGATTGCTACCAAGGCACCTCCAAAACTGCCACTGATGTGACTCCCACTAGAACCACTATTAGAGCCACTACCACTACTAGGGCCTCTAATAGAACCACCATCATGACCTCTAGTTGAGCCTCTACCACTAGCACTACCTCTGCTAACGAATCTATCTCTACTACCAAAGCCTCCACCACTCTTCCCACGAAAGCCTTGAACACCAAAGGTGACAACGGGGTGAAGCTAAAGCCTAAGGGGACTCTATTTACTTTGATAGTTTTGGGTTGTTCGAAGATATAAAGGATACTAATAGAAGGGACCACATCAGCCATGTAAACAAAAGTGGGAGGCATCGATACTCCTAACTATCCTTCACACTCTTTGAAAGTGACTCCTTGTGCAAAGCTAGGATTGTTCGAATGAATGAATGCTTCAACAATACCATGGAGGCTAGTTAGAAGCTCTATGCTTATTTGATCTTTACCCATCATATATTTTAACTCGCTAACAACTCAAGTGACTATCCATCTTTAGATTTCTTTCCAAGTGATCTTTTAAATCTCCTAGTCCTCTAAGAAGGGTTGATACATATTCTGCAAGGATCTGAATGACCTCATGCTTATCTATCGATGATGGTGTAGGTGACGCAGGGGAAGTGGGAACATGATCGGTCTCATCAATGAATCCCATCTCATTCCTTGACAACTACTCCTGCATGACCACACAAATGGCAGGACTAGAGAAAAGGCCTGTAGATAAATACACTATAGACCTTCATCCTTTCCATTTGGAGGTGTCGTACACTTCTCCTAATGATATACCCAAGAGTTTGGACTGGGTTTTGATGCTCATAAAAATTCACAACACTTAGGAACACAATACTCATGAATTACATAGGAGAGGTCTCAACACCAATGAATGAATAGATGTTGGTTCACATCAGGTTCACCAAAATGTAAGATAGGTGGACAACCATGTGCAAGGCCCTAGGTCATGAAGGGCCAATATGTGAAAGGCTATCCTAACTTACCTTAGCTAAATGGGTTGTTAGGATATGAGGATGAGAATGAAGAGGACTATAAGGTCCTACAACCACTCTGCAATCTCGATATTCTAAATGAGGCTAGGTGAGCTTGTTTTCAAGCTCAACATTGTATCTCAAATATCTCCTTGTCCAAGGATGAGATCGCAATTATGGGATGGTAACATGGCATGCTGACATCTCTTAGGTGCGTTGGTGTCTGAATGACTAGAGCACTGCAAGTGCAATGTGAACTATTAGAAAACAAGCTATCAACCTAGATAATGACTTCTAAAAGGGAAAAACAACACTATGAAATATTAGAAGTACAAACAAATGTGATAAAGAAAATATACCAAAGCTAGGGTGATGAAGATGATTTCGTAGAAGAGCCTATTCACTAGCTAGCTTTGTAAAATATGTACAACTACACACAAAAAGAGAGGAAAATGTTGGGTGGCTGTATAGGGGCCTGCCTCAGTCAGATGCCCATTTAGGTGTTTCCACCTCCAAAGAAAACCTTGAGCGAGATAAAGAGACCAATATAACAAAAAGCACTAAATCACTACAAAATAATAAAGTGCTAACTAAACCAACTGATAAAAAGAAGGAAAGGGAAGCTTACCACCTCCACCAAGAGCACTCAAGGCTATTTGGGGGAGAAAATGAGAGTACTCAAGCCTATGCTACAATGGTGTTTCATTCCAAAATTTCTCCACCAAAGTGATGGAGTGTTGTGTTTGTTGCAATGGAGTGGAAGAATGTTTCTTGAAAGCTTGAGAGTGAGGGAAAGAGTGTGAGAAGGGATGCTTAAAGTGTGTAGAAGATTACTTGAATGCTTAAAGGACTGAAATGCTTGTTCGAGGAGTGAATAGGAAGGAAGGAATGAAAGAAACGACCATATTCAAGTCATTCGACTAAAGGGGGCATTACAATTTGACTCCCAATGAGAAGTGTAATTCCTTTGTAGGTTCAACAGTAGTAATCTACTAGGGACGTGAGTGTATTGCATGGACATCTATGTGTTGCATAGTCATCCCTAATAGAAATGCCTCCATTGATTCTCTAAATAGGTGCCAATTGGGAGGCAAGCAATGGGCTTGGGTGGAATGAAGCCTCCAAACTTGGCTTTATAAAGTGGAGAAGGATAATAGGGGAATTTTCATTAGGGGTGAAAATTCACTCCTATATAGTAAGGTTTATCAAAGTTACATATCACTTTTAGATAATAATGTCTTTATGTTCTTCCTCTTTGTCAAAATCCAATAAAACAAATTTTGAGGGTGGATGTAAATGTAGGTACTCCTTAATCACCTCTTTGCTTAGAATTGATGCATTGTGACCACACCCAAAAGTAATATCATGAATCACCAAATTCCTAGGTTTAACATGGGTGGAGATACAACTCTCAACTAATTTCTCTTTCTAACTTGATTCACTTGAGAGCATCAGCTATGGTTTTAAAATCAAAGAGACTAGCCTCTCCTATACAACTCACATTTTTCTTTGTTTTAACATTGGGAAAATTAATTTCTTGTATTTGGTTTACTTTCCCTTTTTTTCATAGGCTTTGATCTACCCATTTTTGCATTCTTATTTTAGAAAAAAATATCTATGATTTAAAAAATTATTGCATATTAGGCTCTTAGGATCTCGTGTTTTAACAATGGTTAGATACCACATGTAATGAGCTTGCTAGCTCATTAACTGAACAAAGATCAATTTAATTTTAATAATTAATACTAACATATTTGAGAAACATAACAACTCAAGGAAGATTGATTTCCATTTTCACAAAGAATAGAAATAAATTCCAACATTTGCAATATACCAACATTCTTTTCATTTAATACTCATTTATTTTACATGATACAAGTTATACTATGAAAACATAGCATCATTTTGGTATATCAAGAGAACATATATTTTTGTCATGTATTGCAAAATCCTAAGAATAGATCATCATATCATACAAATTTCATGTCATAGACATAAAAATAAAAATAATAATAATACAAGATATATGAAATCATGATTATATCTTGGATGAAGAAAATATTTTGAAATTTCAAATAAAAGATTAAGAGCATCACTCAAGCACTTTTCTTCCAACCACAAGTTGGTGGTTCTCATACACCTTCCACCTAGAAATATTCATACCCTTATAAAATTATGAACATGTGGGATGGATGCTATCATATAGTTTTGGACATAGAGCACACCCAAACTTTCAATTTCATTCAAGGTTAACCGTAAAGATATCAAAGAAAAAGAGAAAGAAATCTTGTAATAGGGTTGTCATAAGGGCTAAATGTGATCTAATGAGGGGCTCACCACCAAGTTTTAACTTGGAAAAGACAATGAAATACAATATGAAATGAGAAACACAAGTTGAATGCAAACTAATAGTAAATGACCAAGAAAAGTGAATGAAACAACTCAGAAAGCTACAAAATAGAATGTGTGCACTTGGAAATCTAGAAAGTGACTAGATGGAGGTTTACAACACACTGGGAATCATTCACTAAGTTGGGTGAATCCATCCAATTTCTAGGAAACTATACAAGAATAGTTTTCAGATCAAAGAGTGTCTGAATCTACAAAATCCTAAAAATTGGTTGGAACAGGGACTCATTCACATGAAGTATTTAATTAGTCAAGCTGGGATTTTTTAAAGCTTCAAAGGTTGATCCTTCTCTTTTTTTTCTTTTATGTCATTCCTGATTGGTTTCTAGATCTGAATCTCAGATTTGTAACTTGTAGGTGATCTCCAATGCTCTCCAAGGCTTCATGAAAAATTTGAATGATTTGAGAACTTTTCTCCAATCTTTCCCCTTAGGAAATCTGCATCCTAGACCTATAAATCACACACAAATGAGAGGAAATTTTTTTTGTTGGGTTAGTGGATAGGGGTTTGCCTTGGTCAAACCCTGTTTTGGAAATCAATCCTTGAAATGAAATCAAATATGAATGGAGAATGTTGAATGAACAAATGACAATGTTGTACCACACAATACCCTAGCAATAAGATGTTGCAAAAATATGCTTAAGATGGCTGCAATAGAGGTATATCTTGACTCTATATTGAATGATGTTGATCTTGAATGAAACAATCCCTTGAATCACAAACCCTACCCCACAATTTTTAGCACAATAACAAAAATGATGCATGAAATATTTGGCATGATGATTGATGCTTGAATAATGCTCTAAAACACTTGTTAGTCTTCCCTTGAATGCTCTTGAATCCTCTTGTAATTTCTTGTGAACTCAAATTTTCTATAAGGATGAATAGTTGAATTATTGGGATGAAAATGAGAGAAAGAACCTTATATTTATACTCAATTATGCAAGAATTCCCAAAAATACAATACTACAAGCTGACATCAAATCTAGGAGAATAAAATCCCACTAGAAATTTTAATTAATTTTTATTTTGGGCCACATAGGACTCATTCACCCAAGGTGGTGAATGAGTCCCATCAGGCATAATGTGTGGGACCAAAAATCAAAAGTGCTTAGAAATGTGTGAAGTTCAATCAGGTCCAAACGATCCAAGTGGGACCCATTTTCCCAAGGTGGAAAATGAGTCCTAGATCATTAAATTTGGACCACACAAACCAAAAACACTTAGATTATGATTGGATAATGATTGGTTTCAAGATTATCCTTGAAACGATTTAATAAATGAGGCTCGTGGATGCAAAATAGGGCCAATTAAATCATAATAAATCCCAATTGTTAATGACAATCCTAGAAAAGTGTGAAAGTGTGTTACAACACTTGAAAAAAGCCAAGGTACCATTTAAATCCATTAGTTCACAAGGGCCCAAGACATAATGTGAATATGTTAGGCATATTACAACACTAAATCAAGCCCAAGTTAGCGGACCTTTTTCTATCATTACATCTAGCCTCCACTTCAGTGAGAGGAGGAACTTTCTTCCAACTCACATTAAAGTAAACCAAATGTAACAATGGTCAAGGGGAGTTCAAATGTACCAATATTTGCAAGATAGGACAACCATGATGAAGCGGGTTGTGCAAGCCCATAGGACCAAGGTCCTATGATAGACCAACATAAGAACAAAGGAAAAAACATGAAAATGATGAGAAATAACAAAGCATAAGCATGCACTATGAAAGACAAAAAGAAGATGAAGCAACATGAAAAGGAAAAGGGTAGATCAAGCTTTGACCATTTTTCCAACATGATGTGGATCGGATCTAGGTTGTTTGCCTAAAAAATGTATACTCACTCTGAGGAAATAGAACTCCTGGTGTTCATTCAGTGAAAAGTTCAAAAGTTGAGAAACATACACTCATGGCTGGTATGCACTCACACACACATGCAAGTGGCTTTGGGGAAAGTCATGCCTCGGTCGGGCTTCCTACTCAAACCATACCAAAGTTATACCTCTTGATAAATTTAATAAGGAACCACACAAAAAATGGTTTTTGAACTTCATGAGACAAGCAAAAATTTGTATTCTTAGAACACATGAACAAATAAGATGGCTCTAGAGGCATGCAAGTTGTGTTATGCAAGATGTCCATATGACTACAAATGCAAAAAGTGAAATGAGGAATGTTCAAAGGAGTCTTGCTTAGTTCATGTGAAGTATTAACTTAGGGAACATTGCATGCCTAATGTCTCCAAGAGAGGACCAATCAAAGAATATAAGATTCACACCTTAGGGGATGTAGTTTGTTACATCAAGCCACTAAGAGGAATGTAATATGCTAAGATAGATAATGCTCCTGAAGGACATCACACCCAATGTCATCCATAAAGTGAAAACACATAGTATGAAATAAGAGCACCACATCATGAACCATGAAAAGGAAAAAACCCAAAAGAATAATGCCAATGTATGACCCCACTTTAAAGAAATTGCTAAACACCATGCTGTGAGAAATTACTTTAAAGTAGCAAATGATAAATGGATAAATGCAAACAAAAAAGGAAGACATGAGAGATAACTTGGAAAGCCCTATGCCAACTCATATGTTTCCAAGTAGAGATACATCATGAAAAATAAAATAGAAAAAGAGGGGGTTTTCCCCCAAAATGAAAACACCAAATACATAAGGGATCTATGGAGTTGGGGTTAGTATGTTCTTGCTAAAATTATATTAGAGAGCTTGGAACTGTCATCATCCCCCAAATACACGTAGAACTAGAAGAATGACACAAAGAGAGAAAAAACAAAGAAAATCCTTTTGGGTCAACATTGAAGAGAAATGAATGTCTCAATGCCTTACATCATCCCAAAAATGAAAACACAAGACAAATGAAAAGGATAAAGAAAAAAAAAAGGAAAATACTTTTGGGTCAGCATGCAAGAGACATGAATGTCTTGACACCTTGCATCATACCCAAAAGGAAAATACAAGACAAAATGAAAAGACAGAATAATGCAAAAAGATTCATTGCATAGAGAAGAATGAAGTTACAAATAGAGGAATGTCAGAAAGAGAGAGAGAACATCAAATAGAACATCACAGAGGATCACACCACACACAAAAGAAAATGAAAAATAAATAATGTAAAAGGATAGTAAGGTAGATGTGAGTCAACCTAAAGCAGGCCATCCACCTCCCAATCATGTTTGTTGTATATCAAAGGTGAGAAAATGGCCAAAGAGAGAAGAGAAAGTGTTGAAATAGGATAGGCACCAAGTTCAATACTCCTTTTAGGAGATTTTTCATTTAAGTTCATGGAAGAGGAAAACAATGTGTTTAATTCATTGTCCACTTCTTCATCAATACTAGCAACCTCATCATCATCATCCAAGTTAATCACAACATAAGGTCAAAGGATAATGTCCATGGAAAAGTTCAACTCTTGTTGTGGTTGTTGTATTGGATTGTTTTGTTTTGGGCTAGGGGTAGAGTCCTTATGCATTGCTTCAGTCAAGTTTGGATCTTGATTTGCTTTGTTTAATTCTTCATGTAATCTGTGAGCAAGGGCATGATGTCTATACCTATTCTCTCTAGCTCCTCTATTTATTTTTTATTTTTTCAAGTTGTGTTTGTGTAGGATTAGGTTGATAAACCATAGGTTTCTTTTCTTCCCTATGGTGAGGAACATAATAAACCACGAGAGGTTGTTCATCCACTTTCTCTTTGACTTTGTATACTTGTCTTATTCTAGGAGGTGTGATAAGGTTTTTTCACTCTCTCTTGGTATTTTGTAGGAGATAGGTGAGGGTTCTATCTTAGGTTGGATTTGGTCATTTGGGACTTGTTTAGGTTTGAGCATGGTTTCATATAAGATAGTAGGCTCGGTAGTGGGTGGGGACATGTTTTAGAGGGATAGTTCTGCTATCTTCTCTGCCTTGAACTTTTTATAGGACAAGAAAAATAAGTCTTCTCATTGTTTTATAGGCTCCATGGGCTTGGGACAAAATAAATATAGGGAAAATTTTCCTTTGGAAGACAAAGGGTTAAATTATATGATGGAAAGTGAAAAATTCATTGTAAAAGAGTAAATTTAGGCATTTATGCAAAACTAAAGGGACAAATTTTATGGAGTGAATCCATGGATGGCCTAGCTTCACACAAAATTGGTTTTACTACAGGATGATGGAGAATGAGACATCTACTATTTTTGGTTCTATTTACAATGGTAAGGTGATCGATCCCATCATAGGGAAAGAAAAACAATTATTTTTCTTGATCCATGCTTTTAGATTTCCATATATATCTTGATCAAACTCATGCAAAAGTAGAAATTCCGCGGTGATCACATTCTCTCCACAGGCAGGATCTATTAGTATCCCATTAGTGGGCTTGTCATAGATTCAGCTAGCTACGTGAAGAGGACCATTTGGTGCATGTTTAAGTATATCCTTAGAGGAGAAATAAATGTTAAGAGGATTGTTAGTGTGGTCCTTACTAGGAATGACATCTATCACTCCTACCATGTCATCCATAGGATCATTATCTATAGCATCGTGTTGAATAGAACCATTATTATCATCATTTGTGTCAACATTCATCACAAAAATATTTGTAGTTTATCTAGCTTTGAAGAATGAAATATTATTTTTTGGCATGGGGTTGGTGAATATTTGAAAGTTTTGGTTAGGAGGGGAAACGAACTTATTTCCTTGATTACTAACACCTCCAATGGATAGATGATTAGAATCAATGATGTCTTACACAAGATGTTTAAGATGCTTGTAATGTTCCATGCCATGTCCAGTTTGTTAGTGGTAGTGGCAATAAAAAATTGATCTAAATCTTAAGGTTAAAGGATTATTAGGATTGGGTGTTTTGATGGGAGGAAAGGTAATCATTTTTTGTTCTAAAATTTGGGAAATTGTGTTATGAAGGGTATTGGGTAAGGGAGTGAATTTTCTTTTTAGGTCGTCATAGCTAAAGGGTATCATGGATTTAACAACAAATACTTGGTTATTGACATTTTGAGTTGTTTGTTGAGGGGGATTAAATTGAAGGAACCCTTTATTATATTTTCTAAAAGGATAGAAATTGTTTTAGTTTGTGGGCTCAGATTTCTTAGTTTGGCTAGAAGTGGATTTTGTTTCTCGACTACTAACCAAATTTTGATAATCACAGAGAGATACAAAAGTGCATGAAGGATGGTAGTTTCATCATGGTGAGATTGTATTGGACCTTGATTTGTAAATTTTATATGAACATGTTTTGAAGGTGAGGATTGTGGTCTTTGACGTCGATTTGGGAATAAAGAAATTGATAGCATGAGATAAAGTCAGTGATCTTTTCTTCTTGTTTTTTCATACATCTCATCAAATCAGCCAAGGTCATCTTAGGAGTCATATGCATTTGGAAATAGTTTAAAAACGCCTCAAAATTATCATTAAATGAATGAATTGAGTTGTTTGGTAAATAAGAGAACCATTCCAAGGCAGTATCTTTCAAGGACCTAGGAAAATGCTTTTCCAAAAGTTTATCAT
Organism: Sequoia sempervirens; assembly: GCA_007258455.2. Classification (NCBI taxonomy): domain Eukaryota; kingdom Viridiplantae; phylum Streptophyta; class Pinopsida; order Cupressales; family Cupressaceae; genus Sequoia; species Sequoia sempervirens. The sequence continues at coordinate 986,095,396 of VDFB02281492.1, forward strand.
CTAGGACAAAGTCACTACATAAGGTAGTATAAGAATTAACATGGTTAGAAGGATCTCCCTTTCCTCCATATTTATAAAATCTAGGAACCTCTACACCTTGTGGCATTAGTGTTCACAATATCCCCAAAGAAAATGGACTAATTTTGACATAATATGTACCTATGGACAATTTTGATTTTGATTGATGGTGGAAACTTGTTTTTGGAGGGATGAAATGGTTTGGAAGAGTTGATTAATGAGAGGGTCACTACTTTTGTTATGAGATGGGAGTGATAAAGGTGAAGGGGTGTATGTTTTCATAGGAAAAGTGAATATGATTATAGGTGGTAAGATGGTAGGAGATATAATGTGTGATGCCACATAGGAACTAGGGATGCTAGCGGGAATACCCAAAGAAGGAATCACATTACTAATTTGTTGTATTGTTGTTGTGACTTGAGGATTGGTATAGGTAGGTATTGAGGTTATTATTTTGGGAGGAGTATGGGTTCCTCCTTGTCTTGTGACATTTTTTGTAGGTATAGGACAACTAGTGGTTGGGGGGAGGTGTTTTCCAAATATTTAAACTATGTTTTTCACAAGCTCAACCCATCTTCCCTTTCAAGCATGCAATGAATGTTATCTATAGTACGAATGGAAATAGTTGAGATGTTGTCATTTTTCACTTGATGTTGTAAGTTTTCTAGGTCCTCATGAATATGAAGTATGTTTTACTCTAGGACACTATCATTCATTGTTTCAACTTGCATACTACTTGAAGTGAAAGAGTTGTTAAGGGTATTATCCATATCTACTATACTAGTGTAAATACTAGGAGTAAAAGAGATTGAAAACCCAAGATCCCAACTTATTTTTCTATCGTATGATGACATGAGTCTCAAAACTTTTCTCACTGCAACATTAGCAATAGGAACCAAAGACTCATACAAGGGATACTAAATGCAATGTGAATGTAAATGCAATATAATCTAAGAACAATGAAATGCTTGTAAAAAAAACTCTAGAAACTAAAAAAAAAAAAAATAACAACAAAAAAAAACTCTAAAGAAGTGTTTTGAATGCCAAAAAATGCAATGCAAAATGTGTAGAGGGTCTGATTCATCCAATTTGGTGAGTGAGTCCCAATGATGATTTTTTTCAAATTTTTTAGAAATTTTCAATTGAATTTTATGCTTTTTATGTTTTATGATATGTATCTAAAATGAAAATGCATAATTTGAATTATTTTAAATGAAACTAGATGCAAAAATTCAAGCTATATGAGCTTTCACTAATGCAAAATTTGAAACCCTAGAATGCAAGTTAACTAATGCAAGTCCTAATGCAATGTTAATGAAAGCAAGATAATGCAATTCAAATTAGAATTTCAATGTTCTAAATGCAGGTTCACCAAAATGAAATGATTAAAATGTGATATGGATGCTATCATATGGTTGTGGACATATAGAAAACCCACACTTTCAATTTATTTCAAGGGTAACCCTAAAGATCTCAATGCAAACTAGAAAGAAATCTTGTAATAGGGTTGTCCTAAGGGATAAATGTGATCTAATGAGGGGTTCACCACCAAGTTAATTTAACTTAGAAAATAAAATGAAATGCAATATGAAATGAAAAAGGTATGTGCAGGATCATGATGGGCCAAAAAGTGGCAATATTATGGGTATTTGTAGGGTATGTGGCTGACAAATTTTTTTTTACCCAAAATTGATGAAACGAAAAGGGTTTTTATAGGAGATTATCATTTTTCTACCAATATAAATTATGCTTTAATTTGAATTTAATAACTAATTATTATTCATTTTCTATTAGAATTACAACTAAAGTCCTGATCTATAGGTTGATTAATAAACATCTATAACTTTCAAATGGTGTCACATTTTTTGAATCCAAAACATGCGTCACATTCTATGCTTCACATAATATAGGATTAAAAGAATAAAAATTAAATTTCATGAAGTTTTGACCAAGTTAAGGTGGTCAGACATACAAGTTTTTATATTTTTTAAAAGTTGTAATAAAAAAATCATAATTAATTATTAACTTGGAAAAAAATTACAAAAAGATATGCATCACATCTGAACATGAGTCCTCTACTTATATCTAAAATCTTAGAAAAAAAATATTATCATTTTATTATGGTTAGGGTGGTCAGATAGACACCTACTTCTTATTTTTTCCCTAAAATTTAAGTACTATTGCATTGAAATTTCAGGTTGTCACCAAATAGATTTTATTTATTTTTAAATAAACCTAGTAGTTTAAAACTACATTCATTTTCTATAGATTCTATATTTACATATTTTTGAAATAATATAGATAAATTATTCAAATTTTTACATTAAGTTCCTAACACTGATTTTTCTAAATTTTTTGCCAGTTAAGGGTCTATTTTTTCCATGATGATCCTGCACATACCCAAAAACCATAATAAAATGAAAACTAACACTAAATGACCTAGAAAAGTGAATGAAACAACTTAGAAGGCTTCAAAATTGAATGTGTGCACTTGAAAATCTGTAAAGTGACTAGATGGAGGTTTAGAACACTAGAAATTTAGAATTTATTACTGATTGGTACTCATTCGACAAGCTAGGTGAATCATTCTAGTTTCTAGGAAACTATGGAGGAATATGGTTTAGACAAAAGGGTTTCTGAATCTGCAAAATCTTGAAAACTAGTTGGAATTGGGACTTATTCACCAGAAGTGGTGAATCAATCTAGTTATGCTTTTCAAAAGCTTCAAAGGTTGATCCTGCTCTTCTCTGTTTGCTCTGTCCTTCCTAATTGGTTTTTGGATCCAAATCTCCAATTTTCAACTTGGAGGTGATCTCCAATGTTGTCAAAGGATTGATCACAACTTTGACAACTTTGAATGATTTGAAAAATTTTCTCCAATATTTCCCCTTAGGGAATCTAGAATCTAGGCTTGCAAATCACACACAAAGGGAAGGGAAAAATGTTGTTGGGTTAGTGGATAGGGGTTTTCCTTGGTCAAAACCCATTTTGGAAATCAATCCTTGAAATGAAATAAAATATGAATGGAGACTTGATGAATGATCTAAAAATGTTGCAACTCACCAAACCCTAGCAACAAGATGGTGAAAATATGCTTGAGATGGATGTAATGGAGGTAGATGTTGACTCTAGCTTAAATGATGTTGATCTTGAATGAAACACTTTCTCGAATAAAAAAACCCTATACCATAATTGTTAGCATAACAAACATGATGCATGCAATCTTTGACATGATGATTGATGCTTGAAGAATGCTCTAAAATGATTGATAATCTTCCCTAGAATGTACTTGAATTCTCTTGTGAATGCTTGTTAACTCAAATTTTCTATAACGATAAATACTTGAATGCTTGGGATGAAAATGAGAGAAGGAACCTTGTATTTATACTCATTTATTCAAGAATTCCCAAAATTTTAACACTACAAGTCAACATAAGATCTAGGAGAATAAAATAGCACTAGAAACTTGAATTAATTTTTGATTTTGAGCCACACAAAACTCATTCACCCAAGGTGGAAAATGAGTCCCATTAGGAATAATGTATGGGATTAAAAATAAAAAGTACTTAGAACTGTGTGAAATCCTATTTGGGGCCAAAAGATCTAGGTGGGACCCATTCACCCAAGGTGGTGAATGAGTCCAAAATCACTAATTCTGGGTTGCACAAGCTAGAAACACTTGAATTATGATTGGCTAATGATTAGGGTCAAGGTTATCCTTGAAAAGATGCAATAAATGAGGCTTGTAAATGAAAAATAGAGCCAATTAAAGCATAATAAATCCCAATTATTAATGAAAAGCCTAGAAAAGTTTGAAAGTGTGTTACAACACTTTAAACAAGGCAAGGTACCATGGCATCCAAGAACTAGTGTTGTATTCTAAATATAATCAATTAGTCAAACAACTTGAAATAGCCTCTAACTCAGTATGACCTATCTAATTAATTTTAGTTAATTATACATTATGAACTAATAAATAATCTTATTTTTTTATTAATTTGACCAAATATTTTTAAATTAAAGATCATGTTTCATATTGGTAACATGTATCATATGTTCACATACATCTTTCTCAAACTGGATATTGACAAAAATATCATATTTTAATTCTTGCAATGATGTGGCTAATCAAGCACACATTCATATAAACACTATTTAATTCATATCTACTTTTTCCTTATGGTTTTATGAAGATAATTCTATTATTTTCATATCATAAATGATATTTTTCATAGATTCAAATTACTCGTTTAAAATCATAATCATATATATATATATGTATGTATGGGTTCTCATAAGTATAGTAACTTATGCTATTATGTATATTTTTCAATATTAATATATGTACTTTCATTAGTACACACATGCAATCTACATATTCATGTACCTATTCATACGCATATTGAACTATTTATGTTAAAATTACAAGTAGCTATAATACAAAGGATATTTTAGTCTTACTCAACTAGTCATCTATACTTAATGATATCTTATTCTCATATGAATGCTTATGAAAAATAATGCTTATTTTATTGTGAAACCATAGTTTTTTCTAATAAAACTGCTAATATAATAATGATAAAACAATTCATCTATAACAATAATTCTACTAGTAGGGTATGTGCAGGATCATGATGGGCCAAAAAGTGGTGATATGTAAGTGATATGATGCCCCATGTGGCTGACGACTTTTTTTCTACCCAAAATTGATGAAATGAAAAGGGTTTTTAAAGGATATTCTCAACTTTCCACCAATATAAATTATGCTTTACTTTGAATTTAATAAATAATTATTATTCATTTTCTATTTGAATTATGACTAAAGTCTTGAATGATAGGCTATTTAAAAAACATCTATAAATTTCAAATGGTATCACATTTTTTGAATCTGAAACATGTGTCACATTCTATACTTTGCATACTATAGGATTGAAAAAAAAAGAATTTTATGAAGTTTTGACCAAGTTAAGGTGGTCAGACATATGAGTTTTTATATTTTTAAAATTTATAATAAAAAATTAATAATTAATTATTTACTAGGAAAAAATTTCAAAAAAATATGCATCACATCAGGACATGAGTCCTCTACTTATATCTAAAATATTATAAAAAATTATTATGAGTTTATTGTGGTTAGGGTGGTCAGACAGACACCTACTTATTTTTTCCCTGAAATTTAAGTACTACTGCATTGAAATTTCAAATTTTTACCAAATAGATTTATTTATTTCTTAAATACACCTAGTATTTTAGAAACTACATTCAATTTTCTACAAATTCTATTCTTACATATTTTTGAAATAATATAGATAACTTATTCAAATTTTTATATCAAGTTGGCTAACTCTGATTTTTTTGAATTTTTTGCCACTTAACGGCTTCTTTTTTCTATGATGATCCTGCACATACCCAGTATCTATAGTAATTTTTTGTATTTCCCCAACAAGGTCTTCAAGATAACTTTAAAATATAGAATAATGCATAGAGATAAGTTTTTGTTAGAATAATACACACAATTTCAATTAATGAAATAGTACCACACAATTAAAATTGATGTATTAATGATGAGATAATACTATCAATGTCAATTAGATGTTACATTATTACCTCATTAATAATAGTTTTGATAGTAATTAGTATCCATATCATACATCACTATCATTAGTTGACTATAATGTGTAACATAGAATTTGATTCAGGCTTCAAGTTATGGGTCATCAACACTACTTTATAAGAAATGATTAAACCAATATGATTGACCATAATCATAGACTAACATCATCATACATAGCTCAAAGCTTTTCTAAATTATATGTTTTATCTCCAAAATATATATTGGTCTACATGGCCACACACCCTAGATATAATTTTGGGAAACCCCAAACTATATGGCCAAGTGGATTAGTTATAAACCCTAAACATTTTACATGCCTATTCAATCCTTTTGTTTATAAAAATATGGCAATTAGTTTAATAGTCTCTACAAATTTATGCTAGAATTTATACAATGATAAAAAAAATTATTGTCTCACCCTATTACTCAAAGATTATATTAAAAAAAATACTATATTATTGTAGAATTTAGGTCTTTAGTTGATAATACAAACCTACTAGGTCTTAATAGTAATATATAGGGTAATTTGTATAATCATAAACCTACATGGTATCACTATGAAATGCATAAAATAATTAAAGTATTTTGTTCTCTTGATTTCTCAAAAATATATGGATGCCAATAATTATGTAGGCTTAAAGGGTCTCAATACAAAATACATAGCATAACCAAAGTATTGTGATGACTATGGCTTCATAGATAATGTATATGCTTATTGATATATATATAGACCCTAATAGACTGTAACTAAAAAAATACTTAAAGGTCACATATATATTGATTGATATAAAAAGGTTAAAATATATAGACCTAATGGACTTCAATATATGTAAATAGAAATAAGTCAAAGGCTAAAACCATCTGAAGTGAAAATATTAAAACTATTAATCACTCTCATGAATATTTATAAGAACTCATAGAAATCTAAAAATTGTTCCAAATTATTTTTATTTTAGTCAACTCAAAGAATTATCATTCTAATTTATTAAGCAAAGGAAAAATATTGTATTGAAACATACCTTATTTCACTAGAAATCACCAAAAAAATAATGCAATACTCCTTCACCTTTTTCTCCTTACTTCCTCTACTACCTACTAAAGGGAACATAATATACTGGAGGGGTGAATTAGTATATCAAATATGTTTAAAAATCTTAACTTCAACATATATATCCAAACATGAAACTTGAATTAAAATAGCTAATGGTAATCAAGAAACCACATAAGCACACATTCACACATGAGAACACCAAATATACAAGAAAAAAAAAGATGAGAAAACCACGTTAAGAATAGCTTCACAAATCTACTATCCTAATCTAGCCTCACAAAGAAGAAATATAATAAGAGAATTTACACTATGAAGTAGGCATCAATCTACCAGAGACACCAATCCCTAGGTAATTATATTTGTAGGCACCAAACTACTAGAGACACCAATCCCCAATACAAAGATCAGATCACCAACTCAATAAGTAGAACACCAATCCTATTGGATTACAAAGATAAAGTATGCAAAACTTCAATGTTGATTACACAACTTAAATTTTTTTTTGAACTTGATTTAGAAACTCTCCTACATTCCTTATGATCTTCTAATGATTGTCCATAATAATTGAGATGTAACTCTCATTGTATATCACTCATTCACACCACTCTCATGCTCACTCACAATATTACATATTATCTCACTCTCACATACATTTCATGTGAGGTGAGATCGAAATTATATACAAGAAATTACATTAACACCAATTCATGTCAGCCAAGGATCCACAAATAACCAGGATTACATAAGGTGGACCTAAATTTAAATTACATGAAATGTGTAACAAGTAACTCCTCAATCAAATTAAGTGCCATAAAAATGATATGATACTATGTGCTTTCAAAAGAACCTTACCCTAGACCAAGATTATCATTCCAAAATATCTCCAAATAATTCATGCCACTAGCCTTCTTTTACACAGTTCTAGAATAATTTTTGGTTAAATAACTAGCACAATGACCCTTCTACCACTTTAAAAATTTTGGATGTTGAAAAATAACTTCCAAAAAATCTAGAATATGATAGAAAATGTGTAGAAATAATATACATTCAAACCATAGAGTGAAACTAACCTTTAGGAAGAAATACTGAACATAAATTATGTATTACTATGGATAAATATTTTGGCACCACAAGGCTCTCTAACAATTCTAGGGTTTTTCACTTAAAATGAGAGAGGTAGGCCAAAATGTGCAATTTCCCCACTCAAGAATAATGAAATATGCATAAATATAATGTCCTAAATGTGACAAAATGATGAAAGCTATTGATTATTAATGTAAAACTAATGAAGTGCAAGATTTTTGAAAACACAATATTGTATGCAAAATGAACTAAATATGCAAACACACTATAAGATAAATGAATGAGACTAGAGAGGTGCACCTAGAAGCTAGATTATGATGCAGGGAGGCTATAGAATCCTAAAAAATTTGTTGTTGAAGCCAACTAGGATAACCATGCCAAGCTGGGTGACTTAGTTCTATTTCATGGAAATTCTATCAGAATAGGTTTCAACGAAAAGGGTATCAAAAAATGCAAAAATCACTTTGTAGGCCTAGCAGTGGGACTAATTCACCACTGATGGTGACTTAGTCCACCTTCAACTTTCATGAATATCAAAGATGCAATCTATAGCTCTTAGTTTGCACTTTAGTTCTTGACAAGTGTCTGGATTTGAATCTATAGAATTCTGTCTATAGGTGATCTCCAAGCATCTTTTAGGGTTCTGTTGACTTTGAAAGAAGTTTATGAATTGTTGACACTTTTAAAAATATTTCTCTTTGAAAAATCTACATACAAGACCTGTAAAAAAAACATGAAAAGAGGGGAAAGGGGGTTAAGGGTTAGTGAATAGGGGTTTTCCTTGGTTAAACCTTGATTTGGTAATCAAACCCTTGAAAATGAAATGAAATAGAAAGAGAATGATCAATGAACAACATGCAATGCTACAACTCAACAAACCATTGATGTCGAAATCTAAAGATATGCAAGTAGATGCTCCAATGAATGTATTTCTTGATAATTCCTAGAATTCTTGAGAATGATTAAGTGGATGTGAACCATCAATTTTGTCATGTTCTATGTGCTTCTCTTACATTCTTAGGGTTTTTCACCTAAAAGGAGAGAGATAGAACACTAAAATTGAGGTGGATCACTCAAATAAAGGAATGTATGATGGAATTATGACTAAATGCAACTAAGTGATGAAATTGACTTATTATGAATGTAAAACTAATGAAATATGCAATGTTTGAAAACACAGTGAGGTATGCCAAAATGAACTAAAAACATAAACTAATGCAAACACAGTTGAATAAGGTTTAACATAGTGCACCTAGAAGTTGAATGTTGATCCTAGAAGGTTCTAAAAACTAATAAAAATCACTATTGATCACCAGTAGGACTCATTCTCCACTGATGATGAATCGGTCCTCCTACTGGTAAAAAGACCTAAAACTACTTTCTGACTATTGGGAACTGGAATATGAAAAAATAAAAATTTTCATCCTTCAAATGGGACTCATTCACAACTGATGGTGAATCAATCCTCCAAAATTCTACAAATTCAAAGGTCCATCCTATAGGTCTAGATCTGCACTTGTCTTCTTGTCAAGTTGACAGAGTCAAATCTACAAAAAATGGTTTGTAGGTTGTCTCTAAGCTTGAATTAGGGTTTGGTTGACTTGAAACATTTTGATGACTTATTGACCTCCTTTAAACACATATTTTCTTGAAAAATCTATATATAAATTCTACAAACACACATGCAAAAGGGGGAAAATGGTTAAGGATTAGAGTATAGGGATTTTCCTTGGTCAAATCCCAGTTTGGTAATCAAGCCCTTGATAAAGAAATGAAATGAAATAAGGAAGTAAATGATGAATAAAAACATGAAAATTTCCTAAACTTGTCAAAAACCTTGTTGTAGAAGTTTGAATATATGTCAATTGCTACTTCAAGATGCTTGATGATTGGTTGATTGAATGATGCTTTGACGTATTGAATGCAATTGAATGCTTGAATGAACTAGTGAATGAATTAGGTGTAAAATGGATGGAAAAACACTTATTTATACACATTTATGCCCTAACTACCCAATGCTACAACATTACAGGTTGACATTAGGTCTTTTTGAATAAAAATTGAAAGGAATTTTGAATTATTTTGAATTTGGAGTTGAGAGGGACTCATTCATCACCCATGGTGAATGGGTCCCACTCTAGGCTTGTAAGTGGGTGTCGGGAATTAATTTTCATTTAATGTGGTTTGTTGGGTTTATATTAAAAAATACACTTAATTAAGTCTTATGAGTGCATAAAGGGGTCAAATAAAGCATAAGAAAGGTGTGAATAGTGATAAAAAGCCTAGAAAAGCATGAAATCTTGTTACAAGACTTTACAACACTTTAAAATAGGAGTTGATAATAGATAAAAAGGTGATTTTTTAATGAATTATAATGAGAAGAGTCTAGAAAAGTGTAGAAATGTATTACAACACTTCACAATTCCTTCACAAGACATCATAATTTGAATATTTAGGACCTAATGTGAATGTATAAGTTACATTACAACATTAAATCAAAGTGAAATAGGGCAAGCATCATAGGAAAATGGCCTAAATAACCATGAAAATGTAAATGATCCATTCTATGGTATAAGATGAATTAGTGAGTGAATGAATGTGTGAATGTATTGGGGGTGAAAATGAGGGAAAACCCTTTATTTATACATGATTTTACAAAATTTCCCAAAAATACCACATCATAGGCAGACATCAAGGTTTAGAAAAAATATCTCACTAGAATTTTGAAATAATTTTGTTTTTTGTGCCAAGTGGAACTAAGTCACCCAAGGTGGTGACTTGGTCCCACTAGGGCAATTTTAATGGGTGTCAGGAATTAAAGTGTATTTAATGATGTTTAATGGGATTTTTCTTTGAAAGAAACTTAAGTATGGCATATAAGTGCATTTAGGGGCCATTTAAACATAAGAAAGGGTCAAATTATTGATGACAAGCCTAGAAAAGCGTGAAAATTTGTTACAACACTTTACAACACTTTAAAATAAGGCTTGGTAAGTGATAAAAAAAGGTTATTTAAGTGAATTATATGATAAAGGTCCTAGAAAAGTGTGAAAGTGGGTTACAAAACTTCACAACACTTTTACAAGACATCATAAAGTTCTTAATGATTCACAAGGACCCAAGACCTAATGTGAATGTGGTGACCACATTACAACATTAAATCAAGGAAAAATCAGGCCAAAATAAGGAGGGCCTAAACAAGAAGAAAAAGTAAAAGGGTTACTTTTTCCATGTCCAAAATTACTAGAGAAATCTCTATGCCTTGAGTAACTAACCTAAAAAATTCTAGATTAGACTCCCATATTCCTTCTATCACCATGAATAGATACAAGAATGATATAGCTAGCTATATCATAGAAAAATGAATCTTTGGACATTTTCATGGTCATTTAGGTCTTTTTCCTATTATTCTTGGCTTATTCTTCTTAGATTTAATGTTGTAATGTGACATACATTCACATTAGGTCTAGAATATTCAAATTATTAAGACTTTATGATGTCTTTTGAAGGTGTTGTGAAGTGTTGTAACACATTTCTACACTTTTCTAGACTCTTCTTGTTATAATTCATCTAAATATTCCTTTTTTATCCCTTACCAAGTCTTATTTTAAAGTGTTGTAAAGTCTTGTAACAAACTTTCATACTTTTTCTAGGCTTGTCACCACTAAATACACCTTTCTTATGCTTTATTTGGACCATTTATGCACTTATAGGCCTTAACTAAGTGTTTGTTTGAATATAAACTTGAAAAACAACATTAAATACAATTTAATTCTTAACACCCACTTGCATTCCTTAAGTGGGACCCATTCACCATGTGTGGAAAATTTGTCCCTCTTGGCACAAAATTCAAAATAAATTCAAATTTCTTTTGGGTTTTTATTCATTAAGACCTTAGGTAATCCTATGATGTATTTTTGGGAAATTAGGGAATAAATGTGTATAAATAAGTGTTTTTCTATCCATTTTAACCCCCATTCATTCATGCATTCAATCCATCATATCATTCAAGTATTCTAGCAACCTTAATCATTCAATCAAGCAATTATCAAGCATCTTGGAGTAGCCATTGACATATCTTCAAACTTTAACAACCAGGGTTTGGTGAGTTCATGAAACTTGCATGTTATTTTTTCATCATTCCTTTCTCATTTCATTTCTTTATCAATGGTTTGATTACCAAAGTGGGGTTTGACCAAGGCAAAAACCCCTATACTCTAACCCTTAACTATTTTCCCCTTCTTTGCATGTGTGTTTGTAGGTCTTGTAGGAAGATTTATCAAAGAGATAGGTATTGAAAAGTGGTCAACAATTCATCAAATCTATTCAAGTCAACAAAGACCTAATTCAAGCTTGGAGACATCATTCAACCCATTTTTTGTAGTTTCAGTTTTGTCAACTTGACAAGAAGACAAGTGCAGATTTGGACCCACAGAGTTGACTTCAGAATTTGCAAATTTCTGTAGGTGGGATGATTCACATTAGTGGAAAATGAGTCCCACTTCTAGGCTGGTGAAAGTGTTTTATGAGGTTTTTTCAGTTTTTGGCATCCCAAAACCCATTTCAATAGAATTTACTAGAAGTAGGACTAATTCACCATCTATGGCGAATGAGTCCCAGTGGTCATCAACAATGATTTATAAGACATTCCAAAACCTTCTATCATCAACATTCTACCTCCATGTACACTCTATTCAATCTCATTATGTTCTATTTTCATGTGTTTATGTTCTAGTTCATTTCTGGATATCAGACTATGTTTTCAAACACTTCATATTTCTTAGGTTTTTCATAAATAATCATTTTGCATTTATATCATTGTATTTAGACATAATTTCATTATACTTGCATTAGTTTGAGTGAACCACCTAGATTTTTTGTGGGATCTATCTCTCTCCTTGAGGTGAAAAACCCTAATTGAGCAAGAGTCATAGCATCCTAAGCAACAAAAATATATGGTTCATTTAGGTGAACCTGCATATTGAACACACTTTTTTTATTTCAATTGCATTTACATCCTAAGAATTGCATTGCATCACTATTCTATTAGGATTTATAATTGTTTTTGCATCCTAGGGTTTCCAACATTGCATTAGTGAATATGTCATAGAGATTTCATTTTTTCACTTCAAAATATTAAAAATACTCAAATTCCACATTTTCATCCTAGTTTTGCATTAGAAAAGCATAAAAATCATTTAATTTTTTTTCAAAAAGTATAAAAAAATTCACCGTTGGACTCACTCGCCACCCTGGATGAATCAATGTAGTTGCACTTTCTACACAATAATTTTTGGCATTTTCTAGGCATTTTTCGCATTATAATTTTCTGCTATTACATTCTATCATACTTTCCATATTTTCTATTTTATTCTCTTTTTTACATATTAGTTTACTTTCACTCATTTTCATAATGTCTTTTTTCTTTAATAAGTTTTGGGTGTCATTAAAATCCTTATTGGATATGTCAAATTATGCCTTTGGAACTTATCCTAATGACCTTGAGCTTCCTCATGGTCCTTCAACTCCTCATGAATTTCCTCCTCATGCTATTGACATCATTGGAAAAGATGATGATAGTATAAGTTCTTAAAAGAACTCCTTGACAACCTTGAAGCCAATGCAGCCTTTTATCCATTCATGAAGTCACAAGACCTTCCTACTATCCCACTTCCTGATATTTTTGGTTACCTCCATCTTGAAACAAATGAAGGACATGAGTTCCCTCTAATAGATGGACCTAGTTCTTCTATACAACCAACTCCTAAACCATTCTATGATAATAAAGTTACAAACATACCCATCAACCTTGAAGAAACTTATGGAAAAGGTTTTACCATCTTAAGAAAACAAGGATGTGACACAACAACTTAACATAACATTCATCAACTTTTAGAACAAAAAATAAATAGATGAGAAAACAAAATGGTTAGGATATCATGATTCTCCTCATGATAACAAGCCACCTTCTGAATATTGGAGACTTCGGGATGATGGCACAACGATCTTTGATTCACCTCTTGACTTGAATGTCATCCTTCCACGTGAACAACCTTATGAAGATTCCAATGATAAGGATGCTAGGATCCCCATGGGTCCTCTTCCTCCTTCAATCCATGAAAAAGTTGAATATAGTAAACACAAACGACCTTACAAGTTGAAAAAAATAAAGTTTCCTCTCCATCCACCAACTAAAAGTGAAAGGAAACTACAAATTCTTTTAAATAGAGGTCTTATACTCCTACTTCCTTCAAATAGGTTGGTCATCCATTCTAAAGATTCCAATGTACCATATTGTAAATATCATCAAATTCTTGGACATCCCAGTGCTGAATGTCAAACATTGGAGATATTGAGTAAGTACCACTTCACTGACACCAATTGCTATCCTATCATCCCATAGTACACTTTCCCATACTTCATCATGAAATTGTTGTAGAATCTTCCATTCTCACTATTGCATGATCTTTCCCATCACCTATCTTAGCTCATTCTTTCCTCACACTAGGTGGGGGAAAGAGGTTGTTAGCCTTTTCCTAGTAATGCATTTATCCTTATCCCTTATCCATTTTGTTTACCCTCCTGACAGTGGGAGGTGGATGACTTTTTTTATGCATGACTTACATTTGTATTACTATCCTTTTACATTTTATTTTTTCTTTTTCTTTTCTTTGGTGTGATTACATGTGCATAATGTGTGTTTAATGTTATCTCTCTTTGTTCACTTCCTCTATCTATACCTTCATTCTTCTATATGTCATACATCACTTTTAATTTTTCACTCTTGTTTTATTTTTTCCTTTTAGGGATGCTGCAAAGCATTGAGATGTCCTATTTCTTTTCCATGTTGACCCAAAATATCCCATTTCCTTTTAATTTTTCTTATCTTGTGTTTTCCTTTTGGGGATGACAAAAAGTGTTGAGACACCCTATGTCTCTTCCATGTTGACCCAAATGGTCCCTTTTCCTTTTTCCATTTTGTTTTATGTTTTCCTTTTGGGGATGATGAAAAGCATTGAGACGCCCTATATATCTTCCATTTGACCCAAAAGGTCCCTTTTCCTTTTACTTTGTATTTTATTGTGTTTTGATTTTGGGGATGATGCAAAACATTGAGACCACAATTTCTCTTCCATGTTGACCCAAAATGGATTTTATTTTTCTTTTATTTTTTCTCTTTTTGTGTCATTCTTCTATTTCTATGTATTTGGTGAATGATGATAGTTTCGAGCTCTTTCATAAAAAAATTACAATAACAAACATACTTACCCCAAATCCATAGATCCCTTATGTGTTTGGTGTGTTCCTTTTTGGGAGAAACCCCTCTTTCTTTTGTTCCTTTTTCCTTTGCATGACACAACCTTACTTGAAAATGTATGACTTGGCATAAGGGCCTTCCAAGTTGGCTCTCACATCTTTTTTCTTTTTGTATTTTTCATTTGCTACTTTAAAATAATTGTTCACATAATAGTGTGTAGCAATTCCTTTAAAGTGGGGGCATACATTGGCATTATTACTTTTTCATTTTTCTTGGTTCTTAGTGCAACCTTCTTGTTCCATACAATGCATTTGTCACTTTGTAGATGACATTGGGTGTGATTTCCTTCATAAGTGTGATCTATCTTAGCATATTGCATTCCTCTTGGTGGCTTGATGTGACATGTTGCATCCCCTAAGTTGTGAATATTCTATTCTTTGATTTATCCTCTCTTGGAGACATTACACACAATGTTCCCTAAGTGATATACCTCACATGAACTAAAGAAGAATCTTTTGAACATTTCTTGCATTTTATGTTTTTTGGATTTTGTATTTTGCATTACCACCTTGCATAACACAACTTGCATGCCTATGGTGCCATCCTGTTTGTTCATCATTTATAATCATATGAATATTTTCTTGTCTCATGAAGCATGAACCAAATTTTTTTGTTTTGATGCTTTATTAAAGTTATTAGGAGGTATAACTTTGATATGGTTGAGTCAGAAGCCCATTCCGAGGCACATAATTTCCCCATAGCCACTTGTGTGTTTGTGAGTACATACTAGCTGAGCATATTTTTCTCACCTTTTGGGACTTCTCACCTGAAAAATAGCCATGAGTTACATCACCCTAGAGTTAGTATACATTTTTCTTTTTTACACAAATAGCCTAGATCTGATCCACAACTACCTGGACAAACAATCGAAGCTTGATATGACTTTTCACTTTTCTCTTCTTCTTCTTCTCTTTCACATGTGTGTTCCTGTGTTATTATGTTTAGTTTTCCATGGGATCTTCATCTTGGGGGCTTGATCATCCCTCTTGATTTTTGTTGTCTCATCTTGCTAACATAAGTGAATTTGGATCCCTCTTGATATGTATGGCTACTTTAGTGTGAGTTTGAAGCAAGTTCATCCTCTCAGTAAAGTGAGGGCTAAATTTACCATAGAAAAATGTATCTTTGAATTTTTTTTGATCATTTAGGTCTTTTTCCTGTGATGCTTGGCTTATTCTTCTTAGATTTATTGTTGTAATGTGACTTATACATTCACATTAGGTCTTGAATATTCAAATTATTAAGACTTTATGATGTATTTTGAAGGTGTTGTGAAGTGTTTCAATACATTTCTACATTTTTCTAGACTCTTCTTCTTATAATTCATCTAAATATTCCTTTTTTATCCCTTACCAAATCTTATTTTAAAGTTTTGTAAATTTGTAACAAACTTTCATGCTTTTCTAGGGTTGTCACCACTAGATGCACCTTTCTTTTGTTTTATTTGGCCTCTTTATGCAGTTATAAGCCTTAACTAAGTGTGCTTTTGAATATAAACCCAAAAAAATCATTAAATAGTGGGAACCATTTTCCATGGGTGGTGAATGAGTCCCTCTTGGCACAAAATTCAAAATAAATTCAATTTTCTTTCAGGTTTTTATTGATTAAGACCAGAGGTTAACCTATGATGTTGTATTTTTAGGAAATTAGGGCATATGTGTGTATAAATAAGGTTTTTTCTATACATTTTTACCCCCATTAATTCATATATTCAATCCATCATAACATTCATGTATTCTACCATCCTTAATCATTCACTCAAGCAATTATCAAGCATCTTGGAGTAGCAATTGACATATCTTCAGACTTTAACAACAAGGGTTTGGTGAGTTCATGAAAATTTCATGTTATTTATTCATTATTCCTTTCTCATTTCATTTCTTTATCAAGGCTTTGATTTCCAAAGTGGGGTTTGACCAAGGTAAACCCTTATACTCTAACCCTTAACCATTTTTCCCTTCGTTGCAAGTGTATTTCTAGGTCTTGCAAGATGATTTATCAAAGAGATAGGTGTTGAAAAGTGGTAAAAAATTCATCAAATCTATTCAAGTCAACAAAGACATAGTTCAAGCTTGGAGACATCATTCAACCCATTTTCTATAGTTTCAGTTTCGTCAACTTGACAAGAAGACAAGTGTAGATCTAGACCTAGAGAGTTGACTTCAGAATTTACAAATTTCTATGGGTGGACTAATTCACCATCAGTGGTGAATGCGTCCCATTGCCAACTTGGAGAATTTTTTTTCTAAGGTTTTTAGTTTCTGGCATCCAGAAAAGTGTTTTAGCAGAATTTACCAAAAGTAGGACTAATTCACCATCTATGGCAAATGAGTTCTAGTGGTCATCAACAATGATTTTTGAGGCATTCCAAAACCTTCTAGCATCAGTATTCTACCTCCGAGTGCACTTCATTCAATCTCATTAAGTTCTATTTTCATTTGTTTATGTTTCTAGTTCATTTCTACATATCACATTGTGTTTTCAAACACTCCATATTTCTTAGGTTTTGCATAAATAATCAATCCATTTCATTAGTTTGTTACATTTAGATCATTTCATTTAGACATAAT
Organism: Sequoia sempervirens; assembly: GCA_007258455.2. NCBI lineage: Eukaryota > Viridiplantae > Streptophyta > Pinopsida > Cupressales > Cupressaceae > Sequoia > Sequoia sempervirens. The sequence continues at coordinate 986,113,050 of VDFB02281492.1, forward strand.
TTCATTTTACTTGCATTATTTTGAGTGAACCACCTAGATTTGGGGTGGGATGATCTATCTCTCTCCTTTAGGTGAAAAACCCTAATTGAACAAGAGAGTCATAGAATCAAAATGCAATAATAATCAAGCACAATTTCATTTAATTCTAATTTTATTATTGAAATTACTCCTTATAAATCAATGAACACTACATTACTTCAAGGACACTACTTCTTGACATTACTCCTTTGACATCGATGATAACCTTTTTTCAACAATCTCCCCCTTTTTCATTGATGGAAAACAAAAAAAAGTTGGCCATATACGAAGAGAAATCTAATGTTGTCTAGATTAGAAAATCACCTCACATTGATTCCAACTTTCTCCCATTCAAATATTTTAGCATTTTGAGTCCTATTTCCCCCCCCTTTGATATCAATGGCAAAGGTCAATTTCTTTTTTGACATTCTGTACAATCCAAAAACCTAATTTTTTGATAGAATCACCTTGAGTCAATACCACACTTCTTTTGAAAAGATTGTATAAGACTGCCAAGTCTTCTTACAGTAGTGAGATAATTCTCTCCCTCAACTTGTACTTCCTCTTGATTCAAGAGGAGGAAGCAAAAACTCACTGATTCTTCCAGAGAAACTCAAAAGTCTCCTTAGGAAGTGGTTTTGTGAAAATGTCTACTACTTTCTCATTGGTTTAAACATACTCCAACTTCACTTCTTCTAAAACCTTCTCCCTCAAAAAATGATACTTGATTGTAATATATTTTCTCCTTGAGTATGTTACTAGACTCTTTGAAATTTTTATAGCATTGGTATTATCACAAATAATAGAAATAGGTTCATCAAACTCAATCTTAATCTCATTAAGATTCTAATTTATATATAACACCTAAGTGTAATATGAAGTTTTTAGAATGTATTCCACCAAGAAAGAAAGCTACACCACTTGTACTCTTCTAGTCATCTATTCTTCCAACCTAATATGCATCTTTTTATGTAGTTCTAGAGATAAATTTTCACTCTTAGGATGCCAAAAACCAAAGTCCATTGTAGCCTTCAAATATCTGAATATTATTTTCATTTCTTTGACACAACTTCCTACATTATATCTACTCTAGATGTAGTCACATACAACAAAATACCAATAATAGATCTACACAAATTCTAGTCCATCAAAGTGGATTCATCAACCTTACTCAATTTACACCATATAACCATAGGTGTACTTACCAATTTGCATTCTTCCATCTTGAACTTACATAAAATTTCCTTTATGTGCATGTTCTAAGAAATGAATATTCCTTAGTCTAACTGATAAATTTGTAAGCCAAGAAAGAAATATAATTCACCAAGCATTGACATTTCAAACTCATTTTGTATTGCATTCTAAAAATCTAAGAAAATAGCATCACTACTACCACCAAAGATAATGTCATCAACATAGACAACAACAATCGACAGTTGATCATTTCACATTTTATGTATAAATGAAACATGGAAAAATAGGGCTTTTTTATAAAAAAAGAGTAGTGAGAAATGGGCCTATTTTCATAATTTCCTTCAATATGTGAGCTATATAGGACAGATTTGAAAACTAATAGAACTAACTTTCTAAATTCAAATCTAGAAAGGAAAGAATTATGTGTGCTTGTCACCAAAAGTCACATTTTGAAGCTCACTAAGGACTTATTCACCCTATGGTGAATGGGTCTTGGTAGGGTTCCTAAAAAATTCTTTCTAGGTTCTATTATGATAAGTCTGCACTCCCAGATCTCAAGTGTTCACTGATGGATAACCAATAATAAATATTGTAGATTAGTTTATATGATTTGACAAATATTTTTGCAACTTTGACTACTTTGTAATTTTCTTTAATTTTTCCTTTCAAGATATCTTCAACCTAAAATCTACAATCACACATTAAAGAGTGAAAAATGTTATTTTGTTAGGGAATAATGGATTTCCTTGGTCAAACCTAATTTTGGTAATTAAACCTTGAAATTAAATAGAAATGCATGAAGGAATGATGAATGAGAAATAATATGTAACAACTCACCAAACCTTATTTGAAATCATGGATAACATGTAAACAAAATAGCATCAAATAGCCTCAATGAATGTACACCTTGATCATGAAACTTGATGTCAAACAATGCCTTTGAATATGCTTGAATTGATCTTGAACACTACATCAAGATACTAGATCAAACAACATGCATGATGAAGGAAATATTTGACATGATGAATAAATATTGATTGCTGCAATGATCTTCTAAAAATATTCCCTTGAATGCCTTGAAAATTCTCTTGATTTCTTATGAAACTCCAGGATGAATGTAGTAAAATAACCTTGGATTTATATTTATCTTAACATTAATTCTTGAAATTAAAATATCACAAATTGACATTGAATTATAGATTTGAATCATTAAAATACTACCAAAAACATATTTCAATGAGGCGTCCTAGGTCTAAGTGAGGACCCATTCACTATAGGGTGAATGCGACCTAGACCACTTACCTAGGATACACATTGGGCAATGTGAAACATTATGCAAAATCAGGGTCATAGGACTAAGTGAAGACCCATTTTCCCTAGATGGTGAATGGGTCCTAGGTCATTTACTTAGGATGTGCATCTTCCAAAGTTAAGTTTTGTGAAATATAATTTATGAATGTCAATATTTATCTATTAGAATTTGCATTTAATTAGGCTTGGATTTTAATTAATGGGGCCAATTAAGGAGAATTAACCTCAATCAATTAATAATTCACTAGATGAGTGTGAAATTTTAAGGATACACTTTAAAACACCACAAACAATGAACAATTAAGTACATATAATTTAAAAGGGCCCTAAAATTAATGTGAATATGAAAAACATATTAAAACACTAAATCAAGGCATAATTAAGCTTATTTTGTTATTAATTATTCCCAAATTAGGTGTGAAAATGGGATACTTTTTCCTACATTACATTTTTCCCTCACTTTAGTGAGAGTATGACCTCATGTAAAACTCAAACTAAAGTAAAAATTAAGGGCACTTATGTAAGAAATAATGAAAAAGATAAACAATCATACAATATCAAAGGCCAAGAAGATCAAGCCTAGATTGTCCAACACAATCTGGAACAAATCTAAGCTTCTAGTTTGTGCTCACTCTAAGGTGGTAGAAATTTAGGTTGTCCACTAGGTGAGTCTTCCAATAAATTTTAAACAAATAAAATAGGTGTTCAACCTTTTGGGAGGTGGAACACAAACCAGGGTTTAGGGACCTAGACCAATTTTCTTCAAGTTTCATTTATAGAAACCATAGAGATCTCAATCCAAGGATGGAATGAGGGAAAGAGATATGCTAGAAGGGTGTCCTATGGTGTGATTAAATACAAAAGATGGGTTCACCACAAAGCTAGGGATTGGAAAGAAAAGATGTGTAAAAAATATGTAAAACCTAAATAGATTATCTAGATTATGAAACTAAAATGCAGAATAAAAGACTGAGAAAGTATAGAGGTTCTCCTAAAAAATTGAAGAAGCTCAAATTAAGATCTCAAAATTTGGAAATATTGATTTTGATTCACACTAGGACTCATACACATGTAGGGGTGATTTAGTCCTAGATTAGGGTTTCTAATAGAATCTGAAATCTAGAATTACTAAATCAAGATCTATAGAAAATGTATGAAAATGTGTATACTAGGACTCATATGCCACAAGTGGTGATTTATTCCTAGTATCAGGGTTTCTCCAAATCTTTGATATCCACTAATACTTTCCTATAGCTTGCTTCCTGCCAAATCTCTAGTTCTGAAACATTGAATTATGCTCTGTAAGTGACTTTTTGTGATCTTGGAAGTGAGTCGACAACTCTGACAACTTGAAAAAATTTCTCCAATATTTATCTTCAATGGATCTTCAACCTATATCTAAAAATCACACATAAAAGAGAGTAATTTTTTTTTTTGTTATTAGATAGGGGTTTGTCTTAATCAAACCCCATCTTGGTAATCAAACCTTGAAATGAAATCAAATGAAATGGAGGAATAATGAATGCAAAATATACAATGTTGCAACTCACCAAACAATTGAACAAGATGTTGTAATATTGTAAGTATTGACTAGAATGAATGTGGAATTTGAATCTTGCTTGAATGATCTAGATTTTTTCTTGAATGCCTTCTTGAATCATAATGCTTGCTTGAATCATAAAACCCTACATCAAAAATGTTAGCTAAAAAATGAACGTGATGCATGATGACTTTGACATGATTCTTGATACTTGAATAATGCTCCAAAATACTTGATAATCAACTCTTGAATGATCTTGAATGATCTTGTAATCACATTTTTTTATAATTCATGAAAACTTAAAGCTTAGAAGAAAATATGTGAAAATACCTTGTATTTATACTTGTTTATTCCAAATTTCTCAAAATTACAACACTACAAGCTAACATAAAACCTATGAGAATAAAATCCTACCAATAATTTGAATTTAGGTCTAAGCTAAGTAAGACTCATAGACCAGTTGTGGTGTATGTGTCCCATTAGGCTAATCTTAGGACATATTTTTCAAGAAATGCTTAGTTTGATGTGAAATCTAAATTAAGGCCACAAAACTTAGGTGGGACCCATATGCCCAAGGTGGTGTATGAGTCATAGATCACTAAACCTAGGCCATACAATACAAAATAAATAAGTTATGATTGGTCATTACATATTTGTCAGGATTATCTTCAGAAAGATGCATTAATTAAGGCTTATGGATGCAAAATAAGGCCAATTAAGGAAAAAAAGAAGCCTAATTAGTTAATAAAACAATAGATTAGTGTGAAATTGTAATAAAACACTTTAAAACACCCAAAAAAAATCACAATTAAGTCCATTTAGTTCACAAGGGCCCAAACAACTGTGAAAATGTAAAGGGATACATTTTTCTACACTACATTTAGCCCCCAATTTAGTGAGAGGAGGAACTTGCTTCAAACTCACACTAAAGTATACATACTCGTATCAAGAGGGGTTCAAATGTGCAAACGATAGTAATATAGGACAAAAAAAACAACCAAGATGGTTGCACAAGTCCCTAGGATCAAGATCCTATGTAAAACCAACATAGGCATAATATAATACGCATGAAAATAATGTATGAAGAAATACCAAGTCACAAGCATACACTTCCAAAGAAATGAAGAAGAAAGAAAAACAAAAAAATAAATAAAAGGAGTGGGTGGATCAAGCTTTGACCATTTTTCTTGCACATTGTGGATCAAATCTAAGCTATTTGTCCAAAAGATAGATGTTCACTCTAAACCAAATTCATGCTCACAAAGGCTAGTGGAACCTTAGGCCATCTACTAGGTGAGCCCCCAGAGAGGTGAGACACATACACATTCAGCTGGTATACGCCCACACGCACAAGCAAGTGGCTATGGGAAAGTCACACCCAAGTTTAGCTATCATACGTACAACCATACCAAAGCTATGCCTCTTGATAAATTTGATATGGCACCACACAAAAATGAACTTTGAGCTTGATGAGGTAAGAAAAGCTTTGTATGCTTGACACCCATGAACAAACAAGATGGCTCCATAGGCAAGCAAAGTGTGTTATGCAAGGGGGCCATATAATAGTTATCGTAAATGTAAAATAGTGAAATTTATGTTTGTTAGTGAATGTAATGGATCTTGACACATATACTTAAATAATGAACCTAGGCCCATATTTAGCACCAATTGAAATTTTCTAATAGCCCTAAATATATCACAATTGTTTTTTGTGATTTTTCTCTGAATTTTGTCAAGGTACAACTCCCTCATTAAATCTTCAATGGATTTTACTATTCTAATTCAAGGTGTGTGTTTTTAACTAGAAATCAAAAAAGGTGATGAAAACTAGTCCATAAATAGGAAGCTAGTGCGAATCACATAAACCAAAACCATAAACTATCAATGCAAATATTAAAAATTCAAGATCATCCAACTCATTAACTAAATCAAACTTAAATAAATGAAGACATGTAGTTTATCTTTCAAAGAATATATAACTACATCATACACATAATTCCCAAATCAACATACTCAAATCATTAAATTCATAACATATAGATTATAAATCATCACAGTCTACAATAAATATGTATTCATTCTTGATAACACCCCTAGGTGTATCCCAAAAAGAGAACCCCCTTTCATCCTTTTCAATTTAAAATTTATAACATATCTAAAGCCAACACCAAATCTATTACTAAAGCAACAACTTCTTGTATTCCTAATTCTCCTTGGTATGTTGGTCAAAACAATTGAATTTAGCAAAGGAATAAATATTGGCAAAGAAAACTAATCTTGATTCCACCAATAGCCACCAAAGGATCAATCATACCACCAACTATCAATGCAATGCATAGAGATATCAAGTGATAGAATGTGTGTGTTGCTTGATGAGAAATTTTAATTCAAAGTGAGGTATACCAGCCACAAATGGGAATTAAATTAACATCTTATCAAGCTCAAGAGAATACACCCATGTCTAGCCAAAATTCTATAAATTCAACCAGCGTCACATTTTTTCTGCAATTAGGTGCATCCAATATGGAAAGTTCTCAAAGTGATGGTAATATTTCCAATGACTTCATCATTCTATAGGAAATTGAGTGCACTCCACTATTTAGGCACACCTTAGAAAAATTGAAAAAAGTCTTCATAGTGCAGAGCAAGGTGGGGGAAGAAGTGCTCCGTAGCATCCTTGGTGAGGTGTTCCTAGGCTAGACTCATGTGCATAACACAACTATGCTGGAGTGCTTTATCTATACAGTCATAAGGATTTCTAGTCATTGTGACTAGGGTGTGGGAGCACTGGAGTGCTTAGTGAAACTTGAGTTTCATCATCGCATTAAGGTGGTAATTAACAAGCTCAACTACTATCCTCAAAGTGGATTAATAACTAACACTATCTACATTGTGTCAGCTATTCAGGATGAGACTTTGGAGGAGGTTGTGGCTCTTCTATGCACAAAAGTGGTGAGGAATGATATTGGTCTTTTTGTATAATTTCTCCAATTGCACGAGAAATTGCTATTACCAGCTCAAGTCAAGTGCCTACAGATTGTCACTTACGGAATTCATGTCCTTATGTTTACTTTGTGTACCTCAGAAGAAATACCCCTTTTTCCTTTTTCTCCATGACCTAAATTTTTTAGTTGAACCAGGTGGTTTTGGTAATCCTAGTGCAATGTAAAAACATCTATATATAAGGGTATGTGCATGATCATGATGGGCCAAAAAGTGACAATATGATGGGTATGTGTCTGACAACCTTTTTTTACCAAAAACTATTGAAACAAAAAGGGTTTTTATAGGATATTCTCAACTTTCCACCAATATAAATTATGTTTTACTTTGAATTTAATAAGTAATTATTATTCATTTTCAATTTGAATTATGACTAAAGTCCTGATTGATAGCCTGATTGAAAAATATCAATAGCTTTCAAATAGTATTACATTTTTTGAATCCAAAACATGTGTCACATTCTATGCTTCACATTCTATAGGATTAACAAAATAAAAAATAAATTTCATGAAGATTTTACCAAGTTTAAGGTGGTCAGACATAATTTTTTTTATATTTTTAAAAAAATTGTAATAAAAAATTCATAATTAATTATTTACTTGAAAAAAACTTACAAAAAAAATATGCATCACATCAAGACATGAGTCCTCTACTTATATCTATCTTATAAAAAAATATTATCATTTTATTGTGGTTAGGGTGGTCAGACAGACACCTACTTATTTTTTCCCTAAAATTTAAGTACTACTGCATTGAAATTTCAAATTTTCACCAAATAGATTTTTCTTTGTAAAAAAACCTAGTAGTTTAGAAACTACATTCAATTTGCTAGAGATTCTATTCTTACATATCTTTGAAATAATATAGATAACTTATTCATATTTTTACGTCAAGTTGCCTAACTCTGATTTTTCTGAAATTTTTGCCACTTAAGGGCCTATTTTTTCCATGATGATCTTGCACATACCCATAAATAAAATATATCTTTTGATATCACTATGTCTTTAAATGCATGGTTTCATTTCCTTCTTGTTCATATCATTCTTAAAAATGTTGATTTCTTTTACGTATTATGCATTAGTTAAATGAACAGGCTAACTACTATTAAGTTAATCATCAAAAAACTTCTAGGCGGAAAAATGGGTGGTTCACACAACTTAATAAAACCTTGCCCAGGTTTGAGATAGCCTAAAGAATTCCTCCTGAGGCATGGATTGCAAGTGAAGTTTCCATGGTTTTGACATATGACAACTCATCAATCAGGTTGTTAATACTCATGCATTCACCTAAGGCAAGATAAGTTCAAAAGCAGTAAGAAAACACTACATAGCGAGAATAAAACAATACAAGTAGTAGAATGAGAGGTTTTATGAACAAACAAAAACCTCACCCAAGTTAAAAGAAAATAAAAAAATGCCAATTGAGCATAGGTTTCAGTATGGACTTAGATGGAAAGGAATGATAGCAACCAAAAGAGAAGTTTAGTGAAAATTTTATGGGTAAAAATGTTCAAAGGGATTTTTCTTAGTTCATGTCAGGTCTCTTCTTAGGGAACATCATGTCTAATGTCTCCAAGAGAGGAAAAATAAAAAAAATATCATTCTCTAAGAGGAAATCAAACCCAATTATGCCACCATGAAAAGGAAGCATTGCAAGAAGAATGGAGATGATAGAGTGAAACATGAGTGTCAATGTATGCTCCCACTTTAAAGTAGTTGCTAACACCATTGCTGTGAGAAATTGCTTTAAAGTAGAAGAAGATATGAGAGGTTACTCAGAAAGCCCTATGCCAATTCATATGTTCCCAAATGAAACTACATCATGGATGGGGGGTTTCCCCCAAAATGGAACAATTAAATATAACTCAGTATGTCGCATGCAAGCCAACTTAAGGCATGTTGTCCACATCTCAAGATTTATCTTATATGTATATGGAAGGTGGTTAACTAGCCAAAAGATAAAATGACAAGTGTCATACAAGGAAAAGGCTAACCTAACCCCTTTTCCCCACTTAGTGAAAGGCAAGGGTGAGCCTAGGATGGATGATGATATGCCACTCCTTGCAAGAAGGAAATTATTTGTAATGAATATACAACATGCAATAGTGAGAATTTTATGATCCTACAACTATTTCATGGCAAGGAGTATCACCTATTGTTATTCATGCATATCTAATGAGATATTTCCACATGTAGTATCTATCAATTCAAAATGTTCCAAAGTTAATGTTTTCATAGAAGAATCCTTTGTAAGAGTGTTGATATTGAGTGAAGGTTTGTTTGTTGCTTCTGTTTCTTTCAAAAGAAAATAGCCAAGACCATTAGTCATTTCTTGTGTGTTAGTATCTATAGGGACATACATACCTTGTTCTCTAGCACCACATCCTTTTCCACTATACCCTATTTGTTTCATAAGTTCATAACCTCTTCCATAAATTTTTCTCATTCTTTTGGATTCAGTAGTTGTTTAACTTCATCAAATTTTGTCATGTATGTTGTCTTTTCTCCTAAATTGGTTGAAGTTGATGCTTTTGAAATTTTTATAGACATTACCAATTTCTCTTTTTCCCTTTTTGCACTCCTTGTGTATGATCTTGTATTCTCCCATGAATGTAGCTATGAAATCAAAGCAACTCCAAGCATCTTCCAATAGCTTTGTGCCTTCTCTAATATGCTTTTATTTTTCTTTTTAGACATGAAAAAAACTTTTAATTCTAGGGTTGGCCTTGATTTTATACACTTTGTTATATATGTGATCAATGGTATTTTAACTCAGTTGTTGTGAACTTTGAACTTGTGATTGTTGTGAGGGTGGATAAATGATAAGTCCGGGCTTGGGATATTACTTCAAGGGATATGTAATGTGCATAACATAAAAAATATTGTCCGTATTTTTATGATTTCTTAGTTAAGGGGAGTCTAATTCCACTTCATCATCTTCATTGAATGAAGCCACATCACTATTTTTTGAAAGACGTGTCAATTTTATCATTTTCTTCCACCATGATATCTTCCCTAATAGGAGAGTTTTTAGTAGAGCAACAAAGTAGATTCTCATGAAATTCAATGGTTGGTTCTTCTAAAATGACTTCATGGCAAGTAATGGAGTTATCAATGGTTTAGTTTTATTGTGTATAAATGATGGCATTCTCTTGTTCAATAATATTTCCCAAAAGGAAGAGAGACAAATAGGATTCTCATAACTTTCATTGGTTTGATCCTCTAAGACCAAAATATATTATTCACAACTAGGAGAGATATTAGGAGGGGGCCAAATATGATTGTTAGCATTGTCCATGATTTCATCCTTGTTTTCTAAGATTTCATTCTCTTGTGCCATGCTATCTACCATCACAAGAGATTTTTCAAGAGGTTCATCACATTCCATGATTATATCTTGTAAATTAACTTCTTTCCATATAGGGGAGGCATCAAGGTAAGGACAACTATGACATTCATGTATACCAATGATTGGATAATCTTGTTCAAATAGACCCTTCCAAATTTTAGGAACATTAGGAAGGAGTGAAATAATCCTATAACTCTCCATCATTATATATCTTGATACCAACATATCCTCTTCAAAAATGTGTTCCTCATGATCATTCACGATTGTATCCTCTTTCTTTAATACATTCTCAAAAGTAGGAGATGTGTTAAGAAATGTTTCAATGATCCCATCTTCTTGTGTCCTAATATCTTCCCATGAGGGAGGAGGAGAGGGACAATAAAGAATCTAAATCATTGTATCTTCTTTCACCAAGATACCTTCATCACTAATAGGAGAGGTATTAGGAAGAGAAAAATTATGATTGTTATGACTGTTTACACTTGTGTCCTCTTGTGTTGTGATGTTTACAAATTTGATAGATACTAGTAGGGTATCTGACATGCTTATCAAAGGTTTTTTTCTTTTTTTTCCTAGATTATAATCATGATTAGGGAAAATAGAATCATATAATCCATGTGATACTCTATGAACACTAAATGCTTGAAAAGAAAACATGCTAACATGAAAAACTAAGGTATCTAAATTATGCAATGCTTTTGAAATGTAAAAAAATGTCCTATAGATCTTAAATTTGAAATCTATGAACACTAAATGCTTGAAAAGAAAACATGCTAACATGAAAAACTAAGGTATCTAAATTATGCAATTCTTTTGAAATGTAAAAAAATGTCCTATAGATCTTAAATTTGAAATGATTTAAAAGTGAATATATTAAATGGATGATTTGAACTCGATACATAAAACAAAAGTTCCCAAAACTTTCTAGATTGATATTAAAGGTTACTAGGAAGCCTAGGAAGTATAGAAACAAGGTTTTCGATGCTATAAAATGCAATTTCAAACTTGATTTGGGACTAAATCACCTAGAGGGGCATATGAGTCCTAGTGATGGGTTTTAAAGGGTTTAAATGTTGATAATGAGTCAACACAGAATACCCAAAAATTAGGAAAAACCACTTGTACAAGGACTAAATCACCTACAGGCGTGTATGAGTCCTAGATTAGGGTTTTTGCACAATTTTTAGAAAATTCTGAGTGGAGTTTGTATGATGTCTAGACTAAGTGAAATTATTGTTTTCAAATGAAATTTAATGATGCAGGATGCAAAAATGGAACCTATATGCACTTTCACTAATGCAAGATTTAGAAACCCTAGATGCAAATTAACTAATGCAAAACCTAATGTAAAGTTAATGCAAGCTAGATCTAGGACTACGATGCACTCAAAATCAGAAAATAAGGTGCTCTAAATGTTAGGTTCACTAAAATGAGATGAAGAAAATAGGTGTTCCACCTTTTGGGAGGTGGAACAAAAACTTGGGTTTAGGGACCTAGACCAATTTTCTTGAAGCTTCATTTAAGGAAACCCTAGAGATCTCAATCTCAGGAATCAATTGGAACCTAGGTGAATGATTGATTGATTGATGTATTCACACCCACTTTCCAAGATGTTCCACCCAAGGAAAACCCTCGATATTTGAATGCAAAGGATATTGAAATCTTGCAATAGGGTTTTCCTAGGGAATGAATATGATATAATGAAGGGTTCACCACCAAGTTTAGACTTGGAAAAGACATTGTAATGCAATTTGTAAAAAAAAATCCTAGTTGAATGTAAAATAATCCTAAATGAACTAGAAGGATGAAAAAATTGTAACAAAAAGTTATAAAATTGAAAGTGTAGACCTGGGAGACTGAAGAAGGAAGAATGGAGGTCTAAAATTATGGAAAATCTATTGTCACTGCTAATTGGGACTCATTCGCCAAGCTGGGTGAATTAATCTAGTTTTTGGGAAAAATTGCATATACAGGTTTTAGCCAAAAGGGTATCAAAATCTATAAAAATATTTTTCAAGCTTGTCCAGTGGGACTCATTCACTAATAGTGGTGAATTCGTCCACTTCTGGGAATCTGTGGGATCATCATGGAAAAAACATGCCCTTAAATGGCAAAAAATTTAGAAAAATTAGAGTTAGGTAACTTGACGTAAAATTTGAATAAGTTATCTATATTACTTAAAAAATATGTAAGAATAGAATCTATAGAAAATTGAATATAATTTTTAAACTACTAGGTTTTCTTTCTAAAAAAATCTATTTGGTGAAAATTTGAAATTTCAATGTAGTAGTACTTAAATTTCAGGGAAAAAATGAAAAGTAGGCGTCTGTCTGGCCACCCCAACCACAATAAAATGATAATATTTTTTTTATAAGATTTTAGAAATAAATAGAGAACTCATGTCCTGATGTGATACATATTTTTTTGTAATTTTTTTCCAAGTAAACAATTAATTATGATTTTTTTATTACAACATTTAAACAATATAAATTTTTTGTATGTCTGACCACCTTAACTTGGTTGAAACTTCATGAAATTCAATTTTTCTTTTTTTAATCCTATAGTATGTGAAGCATAGAATGTGAAACATGTTTTAGATTCAAAAAATGTGATATCATTTGAAAGATATAGATGTTTTTCAATCATCCTATCAATCAGGATTTTAGTCATAATTTGAATAGAAAATGAATAATATTTACTTGTTAAATTCAAAGTAAAGCATAATTTATATTAGTGGAAATTTGAGAATCTCCTTTAAAAACCCTTTTCTTTTCATCAATTTTGGGTAAAAAAATAGTTGTCAGCCACATACCCATCATATTGCCACTTTTTGGCCCATCATGATCCTGCACATACCCTTTTTATTTTCTAGAGGTTTTGAACTAGATTTTGTTCCTCTCATTCTGCTCTACTCTTCTTGATTGGTTTCTAGATCTGAAACTACAAATTTCCAACTATAGACCTTCTCCAAGCTTCTCCAAGGGTTGATGACAACTTTAGGGATTTGATAACTTTTCTCCAACTTCGTTTCTTGAAAAATTTATAACCTAGCCTTGAAAAGCACACACAAGAAGAGGGAAAAATGTTGTTGGGGTTAGTGAATATGGGTTTCCTTGTTCAAACCCCTTGTTGGTATTTGAACCTTGAAATGAAAGAAAATGTGAAAGGAGAATGATGAATGAACAAAAGACAATGTTACAACTCACTAAACCCTAGAAATAAGGTGCTACAAATGTGCTTGAAATGGACACAATGGATGTGATTCTTGAATCTTTCTTGAATGATGTTGATCTTGAATGTAATGCTTGCTTAAATAATAAACCCTACATCACAAATGTTAGCACAATAACAAACATTATGAATTCAATATTTGACATGATGATTGACACTTGAAGGAGGCTTTAAAATGCTTGATGATTTTCCCTTGAATTACCTTGAATGCTATTTTGAATTCTCAAATGCTCTTGTGAACTCTTGAATGCTTGTAAAATTTGCTAGGTGAGAACATGAGTGAAAGAATCTTGTATTGATACTCAACTATGCAAGAATTCCCAAAATTACAACACTACAAGCTGACATCAGATCAGGAGAATAAAATCTCACAAGAAATTTGAATTAATTTTGAATTTTGGTTACATGGAACTTATTCACCCAAGGTGATGAACGAGTCTCACTAGACATAATGTATGGGACCAAAAAAGAAAAGCTCTTAGAAATGTGTGAATATTGCATCGAGGCCAAAAAGACCTAGGTGGGAATCATTCACCCAAGGTGATGAATGGGTCCCAAATACTATTTCAAGACCACACAAGCTAGGAACACCTAAATTATGATTGGTTACTGATTGTCATCAGGATTATCCCAAAAAAATGCAATAAATAAGGCTTGTGGATCCAAAATAGGGCCAATTAAAGCATAAGAAAGTCAAATTATTAATGAAAATCTTGGAGAAGTGTGAAAGTGTGTTACAAAACTTTACAACACTACAAATAAGGAAAGATTAAGGTTGATTATGATTAAAATTATGTTTATTATGCTTAGTTAATTGATAAAACCCTAGAAAAGTGTGAAAGTGTGTTACAACAGTTCACAATACTTTTGCAAGGCACCATTAAAATTTCATTAATTCATCACAAGGAGGGCTTGAACAAGTTAGAAAAAGTATAAGGGTTACTTTTTTGGTGACTCCATCTAGCCCCCACTTTAGTTAAAGGACGAGCTTGCTTCAAAATCACACTAAATTAGACAATCACACATCAAGAGGGGTTCAAATGCACCCCTAAAAATAAGATGAGATAGCAGTCAAGATGGGTTCAAATACACCAATGCCAATAAGATGATATAAGAATCAAGAACGGTGATCAAGCCCCCAAGATCAATATCCCATGGAAAAACAACATAGGCACAAAGGAACACACATGAAAATGATATAAAAAATAACAAAAAGGCCCAAGCATACACTTCCAAAGATGAAAAATGGAAAAAGGTGAAATAAAAGAGTCAGATCAAGCATTGATCATTTGTCCATCCTGATGTGGATTAGATATAGGTTATTTTTCTAAAAAACACATACTCACTTTGAGGCAATAAAAATCCTGGCTGTCCACCAGATGAGAAGCATACACTCATGGCTGGTATGCACTCACACACATGTAAGTGGATATGGGGAAAGTAATACCTCAGATTGGGCTTCTCACTCAGGCCATATCAAAGTTATACCTTTTGATAACTTTAATAAGGCACCGCATAAAATGATTTTTGAGCTTCATGAGAAAATAAAAACTTCCTATGCTTGGAGCTCATGAACAAATAAGGTGGCTCCATAGGAATGCAAGCTATGTTAATCAAGGTGGCCATATAAAAACAAATGGAACATGCAAAAAAGGATATGCTCAAATGAGTCTTTCTTAGTTCATGTGAGGTCTTTAACTTAGGGAACATTGTACCTAATGTATCCAAGAGAGGACCAATAGAAGAATAGAAAATTCACAACTTAGGGGATGTACTGTGTCGCATCAAGCCACTCTTGAAGGACATTGCACCCAATGTCATCCAAAAAGTGACATACACATCATATGAAGTAGGAAGGTTGCACTAAGAACTTAGAGAAAGGAAAATAAAAAAGAATAATACCAATGCATTGCCCCACCTTAAAGAAATTGCTAAACACCATACTATGAGCAATTACTTTAAAGTATTAAATAAAAATTCAAACAAGAAGGAAGAAATCAGAGCCAACTTGGAAAGCCCTATGCCAATTCATATGTTTCCAAGTAATGCTACCAATGTGGGAAAGAGATATGCTAGAATGGTGTCCTAGGGTGTGATTAAAGAATAAAGAGGGGTTCACCACCAAGATAGGTCTTGGAAAGACAAGTGTAAAAGATATGCAAAACCTAACTATATGATCTAGATTATGAAACTGAAATGTAGAATAAAAGATTGAGAAATTATAGAGGTGCACCTAGAAACTTGAAGAAGCTTGAATTAAGATCTAAAATGCTAGAAATACTAATTTTGATACACACTAGGACTCATATGCTAGTAGGGGTGATTTATTCCTAGATTAGGGTTTCTAATAGAAATTGGAATTTGGAACTATTGAATCAGGATTTGTAGAAAATTTATGAAAATTTATATACTAGGACTCATATGCCACGAGTGGAAATCTAGTCCCAATATCAAGGTTTCTCCAAAAATCTGATATCCTTTACTTCTTTCCTATAGCTTGCTTCCTACACAATCTCTAGTTTTTAAACACTAAATTTTGCTCTATAAGTGACTTTCTATGATCTTGCAAGTAAGGTGACAAATTTGACAACTTGAAAAAATTTCTCCAATCTTTCTATTCAATGGATCTTCAACCTAGATCTATAAATCACACATCAAATATAGGGACATTTTTTTTTTGTTAGTGGATAGGTGTTTTCCTCGATTAAACCCTATTTTGGTAATCAAACCTTGAAATGAAATCAAATGAAATGGAGGAATGATGAATGAACAGATATGCAATGTTGAAATTCACCAAACCATTGAAAAATATGCTAAAATCTTGTAAGTAATGGATATCATGAATGCAGATTTTGAATCTTGTTTGAATGATATGGATCTTTCCTTCAATGCTTGCTTGAATCATAAAACTCTACATCACAAATGTTAGATAAAAAATAAACATGATGCATGATGACTTTGACATGATGCTTGATACTTGAATAATGATCCAAAATACTTAATAATAAAATCTTGAAGGCTCTTGTAATCACAATTTTCTAGAATTCATGAATACTTGAAATCTTAGGAGAAAATATGTGAAAGGAAAATTTATTTATACTTGTTTATGCCAAATTTCTCAAAATTAGAAAACTACAAGTTGACATTAGATCTAGGAGAATAAAATTCCACTAAGAATTTGAATTTAATTTAGGTTTAAGCTAAGTGGGACTCGTACTCTAGTTGTGGCATATGAATCTCATTAGGCTAAGCTTGGGACACATTTTTCAAGAAATGCTTAGTTTGATGTGAAATCTAAATTAAGGCCCCAAAACTTAGGTGGAACCCATATTCTTGAGGTGGTACATATGAGTCCTAGATCACTAAATCTATGCCTTACAATCCAAAATCATTGAATTATGATTGGTCATTACATATACGTCAGGATTATCCTAAAAAAAGATGTAATAATTAAGGATTATGGATGTAAAATAAGGCTAATTAATGCATAAAGATTCCCAATTAATTAATAAAACCATAGATTAGTGTGAAATTTTAATAAAACACTTTAAAACACCCTAAATATGGCACAATTAAGTCCATTTAGTTCACAAGGGCCCAAACAAGTATGAAAATATAAAGGGGTACGTTTTTCTACACTACAAAAAATGGCTTAGTGAGAAAGTCATGCCAAGTCTACAGATTCTCACCATATAATGAGAAGTGCATGCCTCTATGATTTCTCTCATCATACTAACCATACCTAATCTATCACTTTGATAACTTCAATAAGGCACCACAAGGAAAGGCTCCATAGGCAAGTGAGGTGTGTTATGCTAGGTGACCTTAATTTAGAGTTTGAGCTTTACAAGGTTAGTAAGCTAACACTTATGAAAATTATATATATAGGTTTATTTTCAAAGGAATGTTTCTTAGTCTATGCAAGGTCTTATTTTTAGGGAAAATCATGCCTAATCTCTCCAAGAGAGGACAAATCAAGAATAAAAGATTCACAACCTAGGGAATATAGTGTGTCACATCACCACTAAGAGGAAATGTGTATGCTAAGAAACATTACACTCTTGGAGGACATCAAACCCTATGACACCACCAAGAAAATGCAACATCACAAGAAAAAATAAAATCACAACATGAAACATGAAAAATGTTGAAAGGTATTATTAATGTATGCCCCTGCTTTAAAGAGTTTGCTAACACCATTGCTGTGACTAATTGGTTTAAAATAACCAATGTTCAATCCTAAGAAATGAGAGCTTACTTTGGAAATCCCTATGCCAAGTCATATGTATCTGAAGTAAAGCTATGTCATGAAAAAGGAGGGAGGGGTTTCCCCCAAAAATACATAAGGTATCTGTGAATTTGGGGTAAGTATAGATTTTCTATAATGTTGTTATGGAGCTTGAAAATGTCATCATTCCCCTAGTACTCATAAAACTAGAAGAATGACACAAAGAGAGTGAAAAAAAAGATAAATCATTTTATGTCAACATGGAAGAGACCTAAATGTATCAATTGCTTGTGTCATACCTAAAAGGAAAACACAATACAAGCAAAAAGGTTAAAATGTTTACAACATAGAGGAAAATGTAGATACAAATAAAGGAATGCACAAAGAGAGAGAGAGAGAGAGAGAGAGAGAGAGAGAGAGAGAGAGAGAGAGAGAGAGAGAGAGAGAGAGAGAGAGAGAGAGAGAGAGAGAGAGAGAGAGAGAGAGAGATTAAACAAAAATTTATGGGGTATCACATTACACACATTGAATCACATAAAGAAACATGAAAAAGAAAACAATGACAAAGACTAGTAAGGCACATGTGAGTTAACCTATAACAGGTTGTTTGCACATCTCGATCAATATATATGGAAGGAAGAGAACTAGCCAATGGGACAACATCAAATTCCAAAACTAGGATGAGGATATCTAACTTATTTCCCCCACTAATTGCAAGACAAGGATGAGTTAATATAAGTGATGAGAATGAGCTCCTTGAGATAAAGAGAATGATTTGAAATGAATGTAAAACATGTAACAGTGAGGTTGCTAGAATCCTACAACTATTACATGGAAAGGAACAACATGCATGGTGATTTAGCTAGGTTTTATTCTTAGAGGGTGAAAACATCATCAATACTTTCTTTCAAGGATGGAAATTATTGGTACGATGTCCAAATAATCTATGATAAGCACAATATGGTTCATTTTTATTAGTTTGTCTTTTCGTCAAGTTTGCACATTTATGTGGTAATTCAATTAGTTGCCAATGTAAAAGAGCATAAAAGATCATCTTAGTTTTGTATAGTTATAATAGGTTATAAAGAGATTTAGGAGGTTCATATAACTATTGTAACTAAATCTTTTGATCATCATGCACTTTTTGTTTCTTCTTTTTTGGTATGATAATGGTGTTGTCATCAATTTCTTCTTCTAACTACAAATCCCTTCCTTTTTCATAAAAGGATGTGTTAGGAGTAGTAAAGTTTTTAGAAGGTGTGGCTTATTTTCACTTATGGGTAGGTAATACATTGGAAGTGGGTTGAGGAGGAGGAAAAAAAATATTGATGAGATAATACAAGTTAGACAAAAATTCTATTCCTCGTTCATATTTAAGTATCTTTCATAAGTTTACTATAAGAGGAATGACATGGACAACAATATGTTCATCCCTCACAAACTCATGTAAGGTCTTCAATTCTTCATCTAGAAACACTATGTTCTCTTGTAGTACACCATCATGCACATTAGTTGTAGGTAGGGAAGTTATTGGAAATGAAGTATGCATGCTATGATCCGTAGAGGATTGATTATCAACACTATTAAAAAGAGAGAAAACCCAAGATCCATGATGAATTTTGTATTGTGGGATGACATGAGTCTCAAACTATGCCTCATAGTAGTATTTCTAATAGGAAAATAGGTTGTAAAATTCATACAAGTTTCACAAACTTATTGTACATACCCAAAATGGAAAGAGGGTAAAGTGCAATGCAATGACCTAGAATGCAATGTGTAAATGCAATTTTTCAGATTCTAAACAAGGTATTTTTTTATTACATTATGCAAAAATATGAAAATGGAATCTTCTAAATTCAAATTTTAAATCACTTAATGCACTAACTTTATCAAATAAATCTATAAATGATCAAATTGATGAAACATAAATTATACAAACAATAACAGAAATTGTAAAGCAACAAAAAGAAATGAAGAAATGATTATTTTAATGCCCAAAAAATTAGAATATGACTTGATCAGTGACTCATTTTCCCTAGGGTGAATGGGTCCTAGCTGAGGCTTTTGAAACAAATTTTAATAGATTTTTGAGTGTTTTAAAGTGGTTTTCATATTTTGTCTTGGTACAATAGTTTTTAGTTTTAATTTTCTATGAAATTAGGATGAAATGAAAATTCAATATGTGACAAAATGATAACCTAGAACACCTAATTGTATATGCAATTGTGTATCAATTTTCAAATTCAAGTTAATATGATGTAAATGATATGCAAGATGACTGATTTTTTTGTATTTTTCAGATTTAAAGAATCCAAAATATGCAATCCTAAAACCTTTAAATTCATTTCAAAGTTGAATGCAAGCTAGACACCCTAAATGAGACCTAATTCAATGAAAATATATACAAATGAATGCAAGATCTAAATCTAGGATGAAAGAAGACTCCAAAATAAGAAAAAAAAATGATAAAACTTGGGTTTGCCAAAATGAAACATGGAAAAATAGGGTGTTTTATCAAAATAAGAGTACTAAGAAATGGACCTATTTTCCTAATTTCATTCAATATGCAAGCTATAAAGGATAGATCTGAAAACTAACAGAACTAACTATCAAAATTCAAGTCTAGAAAGGTGAGAATAATGTGTACCTATCACCAAAATCCACCTTTTGAAACTCACTAAGGACCCATTTTCCCTATGGAAAATGGGTCATGGCTAGAGTTCTCAAAAAATGCTTTCTAGGTTATGTTTTGCTCAGTCTGCACTCCTAGATCCCATGTGTTCACTATTGGATAGCTAAAAATAAATCATGTAGATCATTTTTTGTGATTTGACAACTTTTCTTGTAACTTCAATTTTTATCTTCAAGTGATGTTCAACCTAAAATTTGCAATCACACATCAAAGAGAGAAAAATGTTGTTTTGTTAGGGAATGGGGGTTTGCCTTAGTCAAACCTTGTTTTGGTAATTAAAAATTTAAATGAAATATAAATTCATGAAGGAATGATGAATGCACAAAAATATGTAATATCTCACCAAATCATTTTTGAAACCTTCAATAGCAAGTCTGCAAACTAGCATGAAATGGTCTTAATGAATGTAGACCTTGATCATGAAACTTGATGTGAAACAATGCCTTTCAATATGCTTGAATTGATCTTGACCACTAAATCAAAATATTATCTCAAAAAACATGCATGATGCAAGAAATATTTGACATGATGAATGAATCTTGATTGCTGCAATAATATTCTATAAATATACCCTTGAATTCCTTGAAAAATGCTCTTGAATGCTCTAATAATGCTCTTCGCAAAATACTCTTGATTGCTTATAAAATTATAGGATGAACTAAGTGTTCAAATAACCTTGTATTTATATCTATCTTAACATTAATTCTAGAAATTCAAATATCACAAGCCAAAATTGAATTATAGATTTGAATTCATTAAAATACCACTAAAAGCATATTTCAAAGAGGTGTCCTAGGTCTAAGTGAGGACCCATTCGCCATAGGGTGAATGGGTCTATAGTGCAAAAAAATGTATCCTTAGACATTTTCACACTTATTTGGGTCTTTCTTATGGATTTTGGCTTAGTTTTTCCTAAATTTAATGATGTAATGTGGTAAACACATTCACATTAGGTCTTGGAACCTTGTGAATCAGTAAGAATAATATGATGTCTTGTAAGAGTGTTGTGAAGTGTTGTAACCCACTTTCACACTTTTATAGGACCTTTTTATTATAATTCACTCCAATAACATATGTTTATCACTTACCAAGCCTTATTTCAAAGTGTTTTAAGGAGTTATAACAAAATTTAATGCTTCTCTAGGCCTTTCATCAATAATTCAACCTTTTCTTATGTTTAAATGACCCCTTAATGCACTTCCAGGCCCTACTTAAGTGCATTTTTTAGAATAATTTCGTTAAACATCATTTAATAAACTTTAATTCCCAACAACCATTAAAATTTCCCTCGTGGGACCAAGTCACCACTAAGGGCGACTTAGTCCAACATGGCTCAAAAATTAAAATTATTTCAAAATTTTGGTGGGATACTATTTTCTAAACCTTGAGGTTAGCCTGTGATGTGGTATTTTTGAGAAATTTTGTATAATAATGTATAAATATAGGGTTTTCACCTCATTTTTCATCTTCTTCTAATCTCTTAATTTCCTTAATATGTTAATTCATTCAATTAATCATTCTCAAGCATTCTAGGCACTCTTAAGCATACATCCATTGGAGCATCTACTTGCATTTCTTCATATTTCTACTTCAAAAATTTGGTGAGTTGTAGGATTGCATGTTGTTCATTCATCATTCTCCTTTCATTTCATTTCATTTTCAAGGGTTTAATTACCAAACTGAGGTTTAAACAAGGGAAAACCCTGTTCACTAACCCTTAACCCTTTTCCCCTCTTTGGATGTCTTTTTTTAGGTCTTGTATGTAGATTTGTCAAAGAGAGATTTTAAAAGGTGTCATCAATTCATAAAATTATTTCAAAGTCAACAAATCCCTAAAAGAAGATTAGAGATCACTTACAAACTAGATTCTATAGATTTGTATCTAAAAACTTGTTAGGAGCAGAAGTGAAGATCGAGAGCTACAAATTGCATCTTCGAAATTATCAAAAGTTGAAGGTGGACTAATTCAACATCAATGGTGAATTAGTCCCACTTATAGGCCTAAAAATTATTTTCTATAGGTTTGGATACCCTTTTGGCTGAAACTTGTCCCGACAGAATTTCCCTAAAATAGGACTAAGTCGCCTAGCTTGGCATAAGTGTCCCAATAGGCTTCAATAGTAATTTTCGTAAGATTCTGAATCCTCTCTACATCACATTCTAGTTTCTAGATGCACCTCTCTAGTCTCATTCATTTATGTTATATTTTGTTTGCATTTTTAGTTCATTTTGTATATCACATTTTGTTTTCAAACAACTTGTGTTTCATTAGTTTTGCATTAATAATTCATCTCTTTTATCAATGCTTTGCATTTAGGGAATTATATTTAGACATATTTCAATTATATTTGGATTAGTCTTGAGTGAAATTTACAATTTTTTTGGATACCTTTCTCCTTTTAGGTGCAAAACCCTAGAAGTGTAAGAGAGTGCTTATCCCTAAAACATTTATGGTTCATTTTGGTGAGCCTACATTTTGAACATTCTATTTATAATTTTAAGTGAATTTACATCCTATTACATTAACATTGGATTGCATTTTGCATTGTTTAGATTGCATCCTAGGGTTTTCAAATTTGCATTAGTGAAAAGCTCGTCTAGATTGCATTGTATTTCATTAAAAAATCAACAAAAGTATACATTTTCATATTATATCTGCATCTAAAAACCTAAAAAGCATAAAATTCCATTTAAAATTTATGAAAATTCTCAAAAAGATCACTACTTGGACTAATTTTCCACCCTGGGAAACTTAGTCCAGTTGCATATTTATCACTGCATTTTCTAGGATATAATCTACACTTTTTGAGTTTATATTTTACTTTCCAAAATTTAAGTATTAAGCATTTAATTCTTATCAGTTTACATTGTATTTTCATTCACTCACATTTAGAGACCTTTGTATGAGTGTTTGGTGTCCTATTACTAATACCTTAGTGAGAATAAGTTCAAGACTTATGTTATCCTAGGATAACATACTCGTTGTGGATCTTGGGTTATCTAAAGCTTCCACTCCTAGCATTTCAACTATTACACTAGGCATGGATACTACTTTTAGCAACTCTTTTCCTTCCAATAACATGCAAGTTGACACACAAACTAATCATATACTGCAAGAAAAAATAATTCACATTCATGAGGAATTAACACACCTCCAACATCAAGTGAGCCTTGAAAAAATTTCAGCCACTTAAATTCCTTGCATAGAAAACACCCATTGTATGCTTGAAAGTGAAGAAGGCCTAGACATTGTCAGAAAAATAGTTGAGATATATACCAAACATGTTCCTTCCACCTTTAGTGCCTCTCAACCAACAAACATTGTGGTTAGCCAAGGATGACCTCAAATTCCTCCTCCCTCAAAAGTAGCCTCCATATCTACCTATACCACTCCTCATGTCACAACAACATTGCAACAAGTTATTAATGTGATCCCTTCCTCGAGTATTCCTACTAGCATCCCTAATTCCTATTTGGCATTACATGTTCTATACTCTTCTACAATACCATATATAGGAATTCCATTCACTTTCCCTACCACTACATACACTTCGTCACCACTTTACCTTCCACCTCAAAGCACTTACAATGACCCTCTCATAGCCAAACCTTTCCAAACTATTTCATCCATGAAAAAAAAATCTCCACCATAAACCAAAATCAAAATGGACCACCCATCTATTATGTTTGAAGCAACCCATTGTCCTTGGAGATATTGCGAACATCGATTCCACAAGGAATAAATATTCCTAGATTTGAGAAATATGGAGGGAAGGGAGATCCTTCTAACCATGTTAATTTCTACACCACCTTATGTAGTGACTTTTTCCTTGATGATAAATTGTTAGAAAAACTATTTCCTAGGACCTTAAAATATACTGCCTTGGAGTGGTTCTCATCTTTACCAAAAAAATTAATTCATTCATTTAATCAACTTGTTGATGCATTTATAAATAATTTCCAAGTTCATATGACTCCCAAGAAGAACTTGGATGATTTTATGAGATGCAAGAAAAATTAGGAAGAAAAGATAACCAATGTTATCTCATGCTATCAATCATTTTATTCCCAAATTGATGTCAAGATTCTTGACCCACACCTTCAAAAGATGTTTATAGAAAACTTGCAAACTAAACTTCAGGACAAACTCACTATGTTGAAATTCCCCTCCTTCATGATTTTTTTTACTTCCCTTTGTGATTATCACAATTTGGTTAGTAGTCGAGATATCCACTTCTAGCCTAGCTGAGAAATCTGAACATGCCAACCAAAACAATTCTCAACCATTTAGAAAGAAAAAAAAAGGGTTCTTATAGTTCAAACCCCCCTCCACAACCAACTCAACGCTTCAACAACCAAGTAGTAGCTATTAAAACTATGGTTCCCTTTAGTTATGGAGATCCGAAAAGACAATTCACGCATTTAGGGTATGTGTAGGATCATGAAAGGCCAAAAAGTGGCAATATGATGGGTATGTGGTTGATGACTTTTTTTACCCAAAATTGATGAAAAAAAAGGGTTTTGAAAGGAGATTCTCAGCTTTCCACCAATATAAATTATTCTTTACTTTGAATTTAATAAATAATTATTATTTATATTCTATTTTAATTATGACTAAATTCTTGATTGATAGGCTAATTGAAAATCATCTATTTCTTTCAAATGATATCACATTTTTTGTATCTAAAATGTGTGTCACATTCTATGCTTCACATACTATAAGATTAAAAAAAAAAAAGAATTTCATGAAGTTTTGATAGAGTTAAGGTGGTCAAAAATATGAGTTTTTTTATTTTTTTAAAAAGTTGTAATAAAAATCATAATTAATTATTTACTTAGAAAAAATTATAATAAAATATGCATCACATGGGAAATGTCCTCTACTTATATCTAAAACATTATAAAAAAATATTATCATTTTATTATGGTTAGGGTGGTTAGAAGGACACCTACTTCTTATTTTTCCTTGAAATTTAAGTGCTACTACATTGAAATTTCAAATTTTCACCAAATAGATTTTTTTATTTTTTTAAATAAACCTAGTATTTTAGAAACTACATTCAATTTTCTACAAATTCTATTCTTACTTACTTTTGAAATAATATAGATAACTTATTCAAATTTTTATGTCAAGTTGCCTAACTCTGATTTTTATTAATTTTTCACCACTTAAGGGCCTATTTTTGTCATGATGATCCTGCGCATGGGTATGTGCATGATCATCATGGAAAAAATAGGCCCTTAAGTGGCAAATAAATTAGAAAAATTAGAGTTAGGAAACATGACATAAAAATTTGAATAAGTTATCTATATTATTTCAAAAATATGTAAGAATAAAATCTTAGATTTCAAGGAAAAAATAAGAAGTACGTGTTTGTCTGACCATCCTAACCACAATAAAATGATAATATTTTTTTATAATGTTTTAGATATAAGTAAAGGACTCATGTTTGAATGTGATGTATAATTTTTTGTAATTTTTTTCTAAGTAAATAATTAATTATGATTTTTTTATTAAACCTTTTAAAAAATATAAAAAATCATATGTCTAACCACCTTGACTTGGTCAAAAGTTCATGAAATTCTTTTTTTTTTTTTTAATCCTATAGTATGCAAAGCATAGAATGTGAGACATGTTTTAGATTAAAAAATTGTTATACCATTTGAAAGCTATAGATGTTTTTCAATTAGCCTATCAATTAGGAATTTAGTCATAATTCAAATAGAAAATGAATAATAATAATTTATTAAATTCAAAGTAAAGCATAATTTATATTGGTGGAAAGCTAAGAATCTCCTCTAAAAACCTTTTTCTTTTCATCAATTTTGGGTAAAAAAAAAAGTTTTCAGCCACATACCCTACACATACACATCATATCACCACTTTTTGGTCCATCACGATCCTGCACATACCCGCATACCCTTTACTCGATACCATTCATAACATGATGTCCTAACATTTACAACAACAAATGATTACCTTTCCTACCATCAAAACACTTGATCCTACTAAAATTTTACCTCTGAACTTTATGTCCAATTCTCATTCCCATTATCATAGACAAAATAGACATGACACAAAACATTGTAAGTGTCTTAAACATCTTGTGCAAGACCTCATTGATTCTGGTCATCTATCCATTGAAGGTGTTAATGATCAAGGAAATAAGTTTGTTTCCCCTCAAAATCAAAACTTGCAAATTTTCACTAATCCCCCTACCCAAACATAATATTTCAGTTGTCAAAGCTAGTGAAACTACAAAGAATGATGTGATGAATGTTGATATAGATGATGAACATCCTGATCCTATCTCGCATGTTACCCATGTTAATCATATGGATGGAATAGTAGGAGCAATAGATGTTATCTCTCCTATGGGCCAACCTAAGAAATGTCTTGATATTACTTTCTCTTCTGAGGACGTACTTAAAAATCTCCTTGATGGGCCTCTTTACATAGTCGGTCGTATCTGTGACAAGCCCACTAATGGGATACTAATAGATCTTTCCTATGGAGAGAATGCAATCACCAAGGAATTTTTGGTATTACATGACCTTTACCAAGATGATTATGATAAACTAGAAGCATGGATGAAAACACACAATTTTTTTGCTTCCCCTACGATAGGATCGATCATCCTTCCATTACAAATAGGACCAAAAACATTGGATATCATATTCTCCATCATCCAATAGTTGGACTAGTTTTGTTTGCAACTAGGCCACCCATGGCTTCACTCAATGAAAGTTGTCCCTTCGATTATCCACAAATGTTTAAAGATTCAATTTGACAATGAAATATTCACTATTCACCATAGTGGCTTTAATCCCTTGTCTTCCAAAGGAAAATTTTCCTTAGAAGTCTTTTGGTCTAAGCCCATGAGCCTATAACACTGTGAAAAGATTTTTTTTTCTTGCTTACAAAAAACTTAAAGCAAAGAAAATAGCAGAATTGTCTCTCCACAACATGTCCCTATCCATTTCCAAAACTCCTATCCTAGATGAAACAATGCTTCAACCTAAACAAGAACCAAACAATGAAGCTCAACCAACACCATAAACTTCCCCGACATCATCCAAGAGACCATGAGACAATGAAAAAAACTTTGCCATGCCTTCTCAAATAAAAAAAGTTTACAAAGAAAAGGAGAAAGTGGATGAACAGCCTTCCATGGTTCCTTTTTTTCCTCCCCTTTGGGCAGAAAATCCACCCGCCCTTTCACAAAAGAAAATCAAAAATAAAACCAAAAGAAATAGAGGAGCTAAAGAGAACATGCATAGACATTGTGGCCTTGATCATAAGTTACATGTAGAAGAAAATAAAGAAAATAAAAATCCACACTTGAAAGAAGCAATGCATGATGAATCTCCTCCTAAAGCATGAAAAAATGATCCCATACAACAACCAAAACAAGAGGTAAACTCTTCATTAGAAATTATCATTCATCCTCCCATTGTGATTAATCTAGATGATGATGATGATGAGATCGCTAAAATTGACGAAGAGGTGCATAATGATTTGCACACATTGTTCTCCTCCTCCATGAGCTTAAATGAAAAATCTCATACAAAGATTGTAGAACCTAGTGTTTCCCCTAGTTCAGAACTTTCTCTTGTCCCTTTGGCTAGTTTCCCACTCTCAGCCTATCATGAACATGATTGGGAGGTGGGTGACTTGCTCAATATTTGAATCACACTTTCTTTACTATTCTTTTTCATTTTCTCTTTCTTTTTATTTCTCTTTTATTTTTTTGTATGTTTGTAATATGATCCCCCATGATGCTCTCTCTCTTTGTGTCATTCATCTATTTGTACCTTCATTCTTCTCTATGTCATACATCACTTTTTCCTTGTTTTTTCCTTTTGGGGATGATGCAAGGCATTGAGATATTTATGTCTATTTCATGTTGAGCCAATTTTTTTTTTTCCTTTTCCTTTGTCTTTTTCTTGTGTTTTCCTTTTGTGGATGATGCAAGGCATTGAGACATTTATGTCTGTTTCATGTTGATCCAAAAGGATTTTATTTTTCTTTCACTTTTTTTTTGTCTTTTTCTTGTGTTTTCCTTTTGGGCATGACACAAAGTATTGATACATTCATGTATCTTTCATGTTGAACCAAAAAGTTTTTCATTTTCATTTCCTTTTTCTTTTGTTTTTTTCTTGTGTTTTCCTTTTGAGGATGATACAATGAATTAAGAAATTCATTTCTCTTTCATGTTGACCGAACAAGATTTTCTTTTGATTTTCCTTTTTCTTTTTCTTGTGTTTTCCTTTTGGGGATGACACAAGGCATTGAGACATTCATGCCTCCTTCATGTTGACCCAAAATATTTTCCATTTTCTTTTTCCTTTTCTTTTTCATTTGGCTTGTGTTTTCCTTTTGGGGATGACACAAAGCATCAAGACACCATAAATCTCTTCCATGTTGACATAAAATATTCTTTCTTCTTATTTGTTTTTGTTCTCTTTATGTCATTCTTCCAGTTCTATGTATTTGGGGAATGATGACAGTTCTGAGCTCTCTAAACAACATTGAAGAAAACAAGATACTAACCCCAAATCCATAGATCCCTTATGTGTTTGGTGTTTTCATTTTGGGGGAAACCCCTCTCTATTATTTTTCTCTCACATGAAACAAACTACCTTGGAAACATATGACTTGGAATAGGGCTTTCCAAGTTGGCTCTCATGTATTCTTTCTTCTTTTTGCATTTTTCACTTTGCTACTTTAAAGTAATTTCTCACAGTATGGTGTGCAACAATTCCTTTAAAGTGGGGGCATACATTGGCATTATTCTTTTGAATTTTTCTTGGTTCCTAGTGCAACCTTCTTATTTCATACGATGAATTTTGTTGCTTTGTGGATGACATTGGGTGTGATGTCCATCATGAGCATGATCTATCTTAGCATATTACATTCCTCTTAGTGGCTTGATGTGATGCACTGCATCCGCTAAGTTGTGAATTTTCTATTCTTTGATTGGTCTTGTCTTTGAGACATTAGACACAATGTTCCCTAAGTTGAAAACCTCACATGAACTAAGTAAGACTCCTTTGAACATTCCTTGTATGTTTCATTTTGCATTTTTTATATGGCCACCATGCATAACATAGTTTGCATGCCTGTGGTGCCATCATGTTTGTTCATGAGCTCCAAGCATATGATGTTTTTCTTGTCTTGTGAAGCTCAAAAATTAATTTCATTTTGTGGTGCTTTATTAGAGTTATCATGAGGTATAACATTGATATGGTTGAGTGGGAAGCCCATTTCTAGGTGTGACTTTCCCCATAGCCACTTGTGTGTGTGAGTCCATACCATCCATGAGTGTATGTTTCTCACCTTTTGGGCCTTCTCACTCATTGGAAAACCATAGATTCCATCACCTCAAAGTGAGTATGTTTTATCTAGACAAACAATATAGATCTGATCCACAACAGGATAAACAAATGATTGAAGCTTGATTCGATTCTCTTTTTCCTTCTCCATCTCCCCCTTTCATTCTTTTACATCATTCTCTTGTGTGTTCCTTTGTGGTAATTCTTGGTTTTCCATGGGATCTTGATCCTAGGTGCTTGATCACCCCTCTTGGTTGTTTTTGTCTCATCTTGCCACCATGGGTGTATTTGGATCCCCCTTGATGTGCACGCTTGGCTACTTTAGTGTGAGTTTGAAGCAAGTTCATCCTCTCACTAAAATGGGGGCTAAATGTAGCACACAAAAATGTATCCTTAGACATTTTCAAATTCATTTGGGTCTTTCTTATGGATGTTAGCATAGTTTTTCCTAGATTTAATGTTGTAATGTGGTCAACACATTCACATTAGGTCTTGGACCCTTGTGAATCAATAAGAATTATATGATGTCTTGTAAGAGTGTTGTGAAGTGTTATAACCCACTTTCACACTTTTCTAGGACCTTTTTATTATAGTTCACTCAAATGACCTCTTTTTATCACTTACTAAGCCTTATTTGAAAGTGTTGTAAAGAATTGTAACAAACTTTCATTCTTTTCTAGGCTTGTCGTCAATAATTCAGCCCTTTTTTATGTTTAAATGACCCCTTAATACACTTACAAGCCCTACTTATGTGTGTTTTTGAGAATAATCCTATTAAAAATTATTTAATAAACTTTAATTCCTCACACCTATTAAAATTTCCCTTTTGGAACCAAGTCACGAGTAGGGGCAACTTAGTCCCACTTGGCTCAAAAATCAAAATTATTTCAAAATTTAGGGAGGATACTATTTTCTAAACCTTGAGTTCGACCTGTGATGTGGTATTTTTGAGAAATTTTGTATAATAATGTATAAATATAGGTTTTTCCCCTCATTTTTTATCTTCTTCTAATCTCCTAGTTTCCTTAATACCCTAATTCATTCACTTAATCATTCTCAAACATCCTAGGCATTCTTAACCATACATCCATTAGAGCATCCACTTGCATATCTTCAAATTTCAAGGATTTGGTGGTCGTTGTAGCATTGCATGTTGTTAATTCATCATTTTCCTTTCATTTCATTTCATTTTCAAGGGTTTAATTACCAGATTGGGGTTTGACCATGGCAATCCCTTGTTCACTAACCCTTAACCCTTTTCCCCCTCTTTGCATGTGTGTTTTATAGGCCTTGTATGCATATTTTTCAAATAGTGATGTGTTAAAAGGTTTCATCAATTCATCAAAGTCTTTTAAAGTCAACAAATCCCTAAAAGAAGCTTGGAGATCACCTATAGACCAGATTTTGCACATTCAGATTTAGAAAATTGTTAGGAGTAGAAGTACAAACCAAGAGCTACATATTGCATCTTCGAAATTATTAAAAGCTGAAGGTGGACTAAGTCACCATCAATGGAAAATTAGTCCCACTACTAGGCTTGAAAAGTGTTTTCTATAATTTTGGATACCCTTTTGGCTAAAACATGTTTCAGTAGAATTTCCCTAAAACAAGACTAAGTCACCCAGCTTGGCATAACTATCCTAGTAAGCTTCAAAAGTGATTTTTTCTAGATTTCAGAGCCTCTCTGTATCACATTCTAGTTTATAGGTGCACCTCTCGAATCTCATTCAATTCTATTATAGTTTCTTTGCATTTTTAGTTCATTTTTCATATCACATTATGTTTTCAAACAACTTGCATTTCATTAGTTTTGCATTAATAATTCATCTCTTTTATCAATTCTTTGCATTTAGAGCATTATATTTAGACATATTTCAATCATATTTGCATTAGTCTTGATTGAACCACACAATTTTTTTGGGATACCTTTCTCCTTTTAGGTGCGAAACCTTGGAAGATTAAGAGAGTGCTTATCCCAAAAAATTTACCATTCAAGATCCTAGGCCACTTACCTAGGACAAACATTAGGAAATATGAAATATTATGTAAAATTAAGGTCATAGGAATTAGTGACGACCCATACCCCCTATCGAAAATGGGCCCTAGGTCACTTACCTAGGATACACATCTTCAAAAGTTCAGTGTTGTGAAATGGCATTTATGAATGTCGGGTTTTATCCCTCATAATTTGCATTTAATTAGGCTTGTATTTGAATTAAAGGGGCCAACTAAGGAAAATTAACCTCAATCAATTAATAATACCCTAGATGAGTGTGAAAGTATAAAGATACACTTTACAACACAAACAAGGCACAATTAAGTCCATCTAATTTAAAAGTTCCCTAAACTTAATGCAAATATGAAAAACATATTACAACACTAGATGAAGGAATAATTAAGCTTAATTTATTATTAATTATTCCCAAATTAAGTGTGAAATAATGATACTTTTTTATACACTACAATAAATTGCTTTTTGTACTACATCTTTGAAAACCTTCCTATTGTATATACCCGTCCAACCTAGAACACCAAGCTCTAGGAGCTTGTTTGAGTCCATAAAGATCCTTCTTCATCTTACACATAAAATCCAAATTATCTAAGCATTGAAAGCCTCCCAATTTCTCAATGTAGACTTCTTCTAACTATCCATTTAGGAATGAAAACATCACATCCATCTTTAATACACTTTGAAATTATTGAATGTTGAAAGAGTCAAAAACATTATGATTTCTTCTAGTCTTGCTACCAGAGAAAATGTCTCCCCAAAATGAATTCCTTCAACTCGAGCATATCCGTTACACACAGGCTTGTCCTTGTACCATATCACTATTCCATCAACATTCAACTTGTTTCTAAAATTCCTTTTGGTACCATTAACATTATTTCCTTTAGGTCTTCAAACTAACTCTGAAGTGTAATTTTTCTTGATATGAGATAATTATTCTTCCATAGCATCTATCCATCCTTTCTCTTGTATAAGAACTAGGTTTGAAAGTCTTTAATAATAGAGAAAACTATACTTATTCAATTTCTTTCTCAATTCTTCTCAAAGTATGAATCCTAATGTCCTTATCTCTTATAATCTGATCTCCAGAATGATTCTTCTAAACATACCTAGCCAAAGTTTTTGTAACAACCTTCTTAGATTTAACTTTTGAGTCTTCATCATTGCTACGGATTTGATCTTCATTATCTTCCACTTCTAAATTATTAGTGGACTATATTATTTCATTAAATATTACATTGATACATTCCATATTCCTCTTCTTCCTTTTTTTGTAACATCTATATGCTTTTCTTATCATAGAATAACTAAGAAAAATACCTTCATCAAATGTATAATTAAACTTACCCAAATTTTCTTGATCCTTTTCGATGTAATTCTTGCTTCCAAATATCTTGAGATGTATAACTAAAGTAGATATTCCTCTCCATAATTTATATGGTGTTTTATTAGTCCTTGGTCTGATTTGAGATTTATTTAAAATATAAATTATGGTTTGAATTGCTTCTCTCCATTAAATATCTAATAAACTTTCTTGACTCAACATTATTCTATCCATATCCTATACAATCTAGTACTTCCTTTCTACAACTCTATTTTTGTGTAGTCCTAGGAGCAAAAAATTGTCTCTAGATCCGATGATCCTCAAAAAAATTTCCATACCTATAAAAAATGAGCTCTACACCTCTGTTTAATCTCAAAACCTTAATTTTTATTCCAAATTCATTCTCAATCAATGCCTTGAATTCTTTAAACTTTCCAAATGATTTTGATTTTTCCTTTAGGAAAGTAATCAAAGTCATTCTAGAATAATCATCAATAAGCATCATAAAACATGTAGAATCTTTTTCCTCATTGGTTTGCATAGATTCGTATGGATCAAATCCAATGGTTTCTTTGTCGAATATTTGTTAGTAGGAAATATAGACTTTATCTATTTTCCATCATGATAGGTCTGTAGATTGTAGATTGAGTTTTCTTGATCTTTGGAATGTCTATGAGAGTTCCTTTTGAGATGATATTCACAATATCATCAAAATTTATGGGACCCAATCTTTTGTGGCAAATCCAACTCTCTTCTCTTTGTATAAAAAAGCATGTTTGTCCATTCAACTCACTGAGATGATAAATATCAATGTCAGTCCTGCTTCCTTCATAATCAACTTTTTGGTACTAGTCTTTCTTATTTCACAACCTTTAGCACTAAATGAAAGATTGGAACCTTTATCACATGTTTGAATAAAACTTAGAAGATTATGTTTCAATCCTTCCACATACAAAACATCATGGGTTTTTTTCCTACCATCATCAAGACTCAAAGTACCTTTACCTATAATCATAAAAATAGAATTATTTGAAAGAGTTATAGATCCTCCATCGAATTTCTTGAAATGCATAAAATTACTTTTGTCTCTATTCATGTAACTTGAGAATCCTTTATCAATGATCCACAAATTCCTCTCCTTTTGAGCATGTAAGGTAGGTTGAGCCACCATGGATTTCTCAAATCTTTTCTTCTTTAGTTTCTTGTTCTAAAGTTTATCTAATTTATTAGTTTGAATTTCTCACTTTTTCCTTTTGTTTCTGGTAGAGGACTCAAAAAATTTCTTCTATAGTTTCTAGCAATATGTCCAATGTTATTACATTTGTGGAAAATGATATTGTAATTTTACAAAGGTGCAAATGAATTAGTGCTAAATAAAGTTACTTCTTTTTAATGGATCCCTTCTATAATTCGTAGCCTTATGACCAAATTATTGCAATTAAAATAATAACTAGAAAAGGAATGAATAAACCTACTATTACATCCCTATCCTCTTGAACCTTGTCTTTTACTTCTATTTTTCCCTTGCACTTGAATGACACCATCAATCTACACTTTTCTATCATTGATTGCTACACTTTGTTCAAAATTGGCACTTCTAGAGTCAATCTCTTCTAGGTTCTCATTAATAGACTTCACAGGCTATTTAGTCACCTTGTTCTTCTAGATGTCAATAAAACCAAGTCTAGTTTTTATATGTGGTGATCTCTGACTATCAATTATTTGATCCAAAATTTTAATGATATTTCTAAAATTCATGTTCAGCTAATGACTTACCTTTTCAAAATATTTCCTTAGTGACACAATTTTTGCTTCAGGTTTTTCACAATCCTTATCTCTTAATAACAATATTTTAGTTTAAACACCTCCAATCCTCTTTGTTCCTTTTGCTTGAACCTTTAGGTCTATAATCATCTTTTCATCCTTCTCAAGATCAAGAGATAAAAATTTATCCTCCACTTCCTTAGCATTTCTTTTCTTCAATTTCTTAATCTCTTTGCCAAAGAAAATCAACTCTTCTAAAAGATTTACTTCTTCATCATCATTTTTAGAATTCATTTTTGTGGCATCTTTAGTAGTTTCCATAAGCATGAATTTATCATTTTCCCCTTCATCTCCATATATGTATTGATCCTCTTCATCAGTTGAGTAGCCTTCCTCATTAATCAAGAAAATATTTTGTTTCCTTTAAACATTATTACCTTTCAAAGATGACCTATTTCAATACTTTTTTCTCAACCTTGATAGTCTTTGTAAGGACACTTAGCCATAAATCACCAGAAGTAAACAAATTGAAAGGTAAACTACCTTTATACTTTTTGGAACATCTCTATAACTTTCTAACAAATTTTTCTTCCTATGGATCTTATCCAACATCAAAATCTATATCAAACTCCTTCTTATATGCTTTTAAAGTTGCTTCTTTTCTTGTATTTTTTTCACTATCAATCCTCATTTCATAGGAAA
The DNA here is from genome assembly GCA_007258455.2 of Sequoia sempervirens. Classification (NCBI taxonomy): domain Eukaryota; kingdom Viridiplantae; phylum Streptophyta; class Pinopsida; order Cupressales; family Cupressaceae; genus Sequoia; species Sequoia sempervirens. Next base: position 986,148,749 of record VDFB02281492.1, read on the forward strand.
TCAAGATTCCATGCATCTCATCCATAGTTAGTGTATTCAATTTTTTTTCTTCTTCAATAGTAGAAGCCTTTGCATAAATTTTTTTAGGAAGGGATCTAAAAACCTTTTTCACAATCATACAATCTTTGAATTCTTCACCAAGACTTCTAATAGAGTCAACAACCTTATCAACTAGAAGTAGGAAAGTGGCAATATTTTCTACTTCCTTCATTTCTAGACTTTCAAACTAAACTCTATGAGTTTGAAGATTTGATTCATTAACCTTGTCATCACCTTCATAGATGTTGTAAAATTTATCCCATACTTACTTCCTTGTCATGTACTACATGACCTTCACAAAATAAGAGTTAGATAAACCACATAAAATAAAATTCCTTTCCTTAGAATTATTTTCACAATCCTTCTATCCAACCTAATGTCTTGGAGTGCTTTTAGGGAGTTCATATCCATCCAAAACTAATTTCCAAACTTCAAACCCTAGGTCCATCAAATATGGTTACATCCTTACTTTCCAAAATATATAATTATTTTCATGAAAGAGTTGTACCTTATTTATAGATAATCCTTCGTGACCCAATTGAAGGGAACAAAATATACTAAGATGGGGGTGAATCAATAAACAAAATCTATTTAAAACTCTTTACTTCAACATATATATCCAAAAATGAAACTTGAATCAAAATAGCTATTGATAATCAAGAAAAAACATAAGAACACATTCACACATGAGAACACTAGATATACATGAAAACCCAAGATGGGAAAAATCTTTGGAAAAATAGTTACTTGGATCTACTATGAAAATGTAGCCTCACAATGGAGGAATATAATAATGAAATTTATAATATGAAGTAGGCATCAATTTACTAGAGACACCAATCCCCATTGTATTTGCAGACACCAACCTACTAGAGACACCAATCCCCAATATAAAGATCTGAGCACCAACTCAATAAGTAGAACACCAGTCCTACCAAATTATAAAGATAAAGCTTGTGAAACCTTAATGCTAATTACACAAATACAAAAGTTCTAAACATGATTCAAACACTCTATTGCACTCCTTCTGATCTTTTGATGATTGATCACAATGATTGAGATGTAACTCGCATTAACTAACACTTGCTTGCACAATTTCTCTCACACTCACTCACAATCTTACATATTATCACAGTCTCACATACATATCATTTGAAGTGAGATCTAAATTATATATAAGACATTGCATTAACATAAATTCATGTTATCTAGAGATCCACAAATAACCAAGATAACATAAGGTGGACCTAAATTAAAATTATATCAAACCTTTAACCGGTCAATCCTAGATCAAGTTAGTTACTGCCAAAAGAATATGATGTCATTTTCTTTCATATGAACCTTAACTTGAACATATACTATCATCCTATGCTATCTCCAAATGACACACACTACTAGGTATTGTCACATAGTTTTGGAACCATCATTGGTTAAATAACTAGCATACTGACCCTTCTATCACTTCAAAAAAAAATCATGTTGAACATAACTTTTGGAAACTCTAGAATATGATAGAACATGTGCATACAAAATCTCCATTCAAACCTCAGAGCCAAATCTCCTTTAGGAAGAAATACTAAGTATAAACATTACTAGAGAAATCTCTCTGTCATGGTTAACTCACTTGAAATATTTTGGATCAAACTCTTAGATTACTTTTGTCATAATGAATATATTCAAGCATGATATAGCTAGCATAATACTATCAATTTTCTTCTTTATACTAAAAATGCAATGATAATTCAAACACACTTTCATTTGATTCTCATTGTACTATTGACATTACTCAGACATCAATGAGCACTACCTGTCATCGACACTACTCCTCAACATTACTCCTTTGACATCAATGAAAAATTTTATTCAACACCTACATCCTATGAAGTAAATTATCCCCATTCCCAATTTTTAATTTCTTATTTATCATTCCAAACCCTTGTATTTATCCCATCCTTATTTCCTTGTAGAAGTACTAACAACTCTCTTTACTTCATTCAAAGTGAATTAATTACCATTAATACCTCTAATCCTTTCCACTATGAGGAGTTGGTTGAGATGGGATTTTCTTAGCATTGGTGCCAAAATTCATTACAATTTATATTTGACAAAATTCTTCATACTCTTCCTAAGTGGTGCAATCCTTAGAATATTGATCCCACTAGACCTTGCATTGAGTAATCTCTCTATTATGTAAGTGAAGCTTGTGAGCCTCAAGCACTTTGAGAGGCTTGATCATGAACACTCTTGGATCCCATACCTAAAGAGAATTCCTATCAAGAACATGATTAAATCTAGATGCATACCATTTTAAATAATACACATGAAAAAAATCATGCATAGGATAAAGGGCTTGTGGTAGAGCTATTCTATAAGAAACTTCATTGATTAATTTGGGACCTCAAATGGGGCCACCTATCTTGGTGCTAGTTTTACAGACTTTCCAAACTTTATTGAGCTCTTATGGGGCTTTACTCTTAAGAATACTTTATCTCCTACTAAGAATAGTCATGGAGTACACTTAACATCGGTATAGTTTTCTATATATCATTTTATTTTACTAATCTCTTTTAGATTAATTTTATTTTCTCTTCTATTTCAAATATAATTGTTGGCCCAAGGCTAATCATGTATTCTAGTGTCTCCCAACTAATAGGAGTAAGATTGTTTTTCCATATAATTCTTTTAAATGAGTCATCTTAATTATAAAATTATATGAGTTATTAAAATAAAAATCAACTAGCAGCAAGTAATCCTCCCACTTATATTTTTGATCCATGCAATACATCCCCAACTTATGTTTAACTAAGTTCCTAGCATCGAAAACAAGGCTTTATAGAACCTTGAAGTCATTTGCACATCTCTATCTAAGATAATATTCTTAGGAAGTCCATGTCATCTTAAAATTTATCACACAAATTTTCTTGAGCTATAATAGGTGCTCCATCTATAAGATATCTTGGAATAAAGTGAGCCACCTTTGTGAGTTTTTCTACTACCACAAGAATTATGTCATGCTATTTTGTTGACATGGGTAAGCCTTGAACAAAACCCATGCTAATCACTTGCCATTTCCATTCAATAATTTAATGGGGCTACAACAATCTTACTAGATGTTTATATTCAACCTTCACTCACAAGCATTCCAATAATCTCATTATTTTTTCATTCCTTTCCAAAATTAATTTAGTTTCACATATTCTCACAATTTCATTACTCTTGGGTGACTAGAATATGGAGCATAATGTGTTTCCGTTAATACAAAATTTATTAGATAATTTTGATTCAGAACATACATTCAATCTTATTTTTTCAATATTCCATCATACCAAAGTGATACCCCTCATATCTAGTATCATGGGGAATAGAAGATTAGAAGAGAGAATAAATTTGAAGTGAAGGAAAATAAAAAAATACTATATGACTATGGTAGCTGCAAGGGATTCAAAACCTTAGTCCAAAGACCTCAAGAATGTTTCTTTTCCTTGTAGTTGAGTTTATTTATCACCTATTAATGGAGAGACTAAAAATTATTTACAAATTTTTCTATTTGAAGAATAACCTTTAAAATGGAGAGGTAAAATTTTATAGTTTTGACTAGATTAAAACTTGAAGGGACAATACCCATTACAAAATAGCGATAGAGGTAGACGAGGAACTCACAAGAAGTGAGAAACCCAAAAAATTAAAAGAAAAAATTTAAATCTTAAAACGTTTGACCAAAAAAAACAACAAAGAAAACACACAAAGGCGAGACCAACACAAAACCTCAAGACACCTACATGTCTCCTAATAACTTGAGACTAGTGATCACATTCCATTTCTGGGAAAAGAATTGGAGCTTCTTTTCAAAAGACATAGGCCCTTGTTGAATGGGTTGAGTATTCATTGTGACATCATGAGAAGAGGAATCTACCATTTTACCCTTATTCTTATACATATTACCATCCTACATACCATCTGCAACCTATTTCCCTTGGAACTTCCTTAATTCATTCTAAAAAACTTGAAGGGTGAGGTAATTTTTCTTCATGGTTTCCTTAATATAATCAGTGATGAACCTGAAGCATTGCATGGTTTTCTCCTGGTTCTAATGGATGGCATCAATCTCAATCAATAATATTTTTTTTCTTCCTTAGTACCAACAATGGCACATAATTATTCCATTTCCTTTTCCCACCTTGCCCACTTCTCAAATGAATTTTCCAAAGAGGAAATCATGTCCTAGTGCTCCTTTTTCTCCACCTCCCCTGACCATAGGACCTACTACTCAAAAACCTTTCCCTCCAAAATTTGAATTCTTTCTTTATCCATGATCAAGTAGCCCAAATACACTTCATGATATCCTTCTAGATGTTAATAGTCTTTAATATTTCATTTATTTTTTAGGAAGGGGATCAATAGGGATACAAATAGACCTAGGTTCATTTTTGGTTTCCTCTAGATTGATGCACAAGTTGGGAGAATTTTGAGGGTTAGGGCTAGAAACAAGGGGATGTTGGGAATGCCACAGATATTCACATGAGCATAAGAGTGAAAAGGAGAGTTTGTTGGGATGGGGTTCCATGACTAATCATTTTTTGAGTTGTCAGACTCCCTCAACCGAGAAGTAGAAATAGGTGTGGGTTTCGATAAAGGGGTGCATTTGATGGGTTTAGGGTTTTTTTTCATTCACAGAGGCTTTACCCTAGGCTAGGGTGCTACAACGGATGGAAGGAAGGGTTTCATCCAAAATTATAGAGGGGCTAGGGTCCATAAAAGGGATTAGTGGGGTCATGAATGGTTAGGATGTTCTTTCAAATAGAGGAGGGGAAGGGAAGTAACATAGAATAAAACTTGCAAAGATGATAAATAAGGCCTTGGTGGATGGGTAATTTCTTGCATTTATCTTGCACACTTCTAATAGATTTCTCAAGCAAAGATGAAATCTAAAAGGGGAAGTGTTACCTAATTATGTTTTTAGCCCAATCAGGTAGGGATGGAATAGTAGTGAAGACTTAAGAGTGAAAGGTACAAAAGAAGAAAATTCTGCTATATTTTTATTATCATACACAAAGATGCCATAAAATGAAGTATTTCAACATTCATTATGCAATTTTTTTATAGAAAGAGAAAATATTACACAAACTTTGCATAAAGAAGTTGTCTTTTATTCATTTTACAAAAGTATGTTGATAAGTTTCTAACATAAGCAATGGGAATAACTAAAATGATGCAACATAAAAGTAAATTATCCATTTGAAGAGGAAAAAATTATGAACACATGAAAGGGAAAGGGATTCATGATTTCCTAAATGATGAACCACAATGATGATCTACTACATTCTCAGCTCCTTTCATTAGTAGCCTCCAAAAATTCCTACAAGAAATAGAGGAGATGATGTTGGAGCTCAAGTATCCAATTTTCCTTATGTGTAATATCAATAGATATACAACCTAATTTTATGAAGAATTAAATTAGTTGAACAGTTATCACAATTATCGAAGGAAAGCAGAGGATCATCAATCATTGTAAGGCTTTGAGCTTCATTATTTTTATTAACTATTTTTTTCACTATGCAAATATAGGTACATTTTCCATTATAGGATTATTTTTTTCAACATCATAGTATGTGGAGGAAAATGTGGCTACCACAAGGGTTGAGCCCAACATATTGTCCCCTTAGTTAAAAAGGAGGAATAAAGTGTAAACTTCATAAATTAAAATGGGTACAAGTCATAGTATTCACCTACATGCCAAGGAAAGGAATTCACCATAACAATCAAAGTGACAAAATTCATAATACAAATTTTGCAAGTCACTTTGATATGATAGTAGCAATAAAGTTTGGAAAATATATTATAACCCATATGATAGTCCTTGAAGTCATCAATGAATTGTAGTATATGCAAGGAAAATCATTTTTTTTTAGTTAATAAAGGGAAATATTCAATAACTAATTAGAGTTCAAAATGAACAGCCATTCAATGACATGGGAATCACCTATAAGGGTAGATATGAAAAAGAGGCTTTCAAGACTATGGATTGAGGTTACTACCTCCTCTACATTTTACTACAATTGCCTCATACATAAGAGAGGGATTGAGTTGAGAATAATCTCTTCATGAATGTAAAGAATTAGATCAATATGAGGCAATCATGTAAAGTGTTTAATAGTAAGCTAAGCATGGTGTTTAGTTTCTAGTTGTTAACATAATGATTTATTCCTTTTTGAATGCACAATGCAAATTATGATAACTATCTGATCAATAAATGGATTGCTTCTTGCAAAGGATCACACTGGACATGGAGACACTACACGGATCATGGAGACACTAAAAGGTAACTAGTTTATGAATAAACAATTATCATGCTATGAACTATGATAGTACATGCTAAAGGAATCCTTGGGGAATAGTGTGACAAGAATGGCAATACAAGGCAACTTTGATGCTGGGGAAGTATCATGATAGTGATTCCTTGACACATATTACATCATCCATGAAGCATGAGTAATAGAGTACTACCTATAGGCCTAAAGGGGTAAAGATAATAATGATATCCATTCACATTTAAAATAAATCAAGGCCCACAATCTAGTGATGGTGAATGATAAGGTATAGTTCCATTAAGAGTTTGATAGAGCTTCAAATACAACCCTTGCTATGTTCAAATAAATAGAAGTGATGGTTGTATCTAATGCAACAGTATAGTCTACTATTTGAAGTCAAGCCTATAGTACACCTCAAAGTAGTAAGGATATAATTACATGGAGAAAATACTAATTGATGTTGAAAAAATTGAATAACTGAGAGGGGGGTGAATCAGTTATCCAATAATAATTTTCTTTTCTTTAATTAATCAGGAGAAGAATTATACCAATTAGAAATTAATCAAATAGATATGAACATGAATGCACACAACACCAAGAAATATGAACACCAAAATTTATGTGGAAACCCAAGAAGGGAAAAACCATGAAGAATGCTAATTCTCAATTATAAAGCACCAGTTAAGGTGATTTTTACAAAAGCTTACTGCCAAGTTGCTTACTATAGGGTGGCTCACTATCAGTGGGCTCATTTCCCAAATAAAAAACAACATATTACAAAACATTCTCCATGATAAAAGTGAAATGATGAAGTTGCATCTACATATGCATGGGTTTAGTTCTAGTAAAGAAAAAAAATTATGTGTACATAAGATCTGGTTAAATATATTCTACACATCTTCCTTCCATAACCTTCACACAACATTCTACCAAAATAGATTACTCCTTCCTTCACACTCTTTTATTTTTTCACACACTTGCACTCTCTTATATGCTTGCAAACATTAGAATTCTTCCACACTTCTATATCTTTAATCAAAAATATGTTATCTATATATATGTGATACCCCTAGAACAAAAATAAGTTGGCCACACACAATATCTTCATAGTCTTCTAAGTTGGCCAAATACAATTTGAATTTAGATCACCACAAGGAATGTCAGAATGAAGAATAACCTTAAGATATTCAATAAGACCTTGCACGTTAACATCAGACCCAAAAGATAGGTCACACAAAAAAGTCTTCTTACCACATTACCAAGGGACCCATGACAAGGTCATGCATAACATAACTATCAGAAGATAGAAAAATTTGTATCACATGAAATATATTCCAGAGCCAATGAGAATGCCAAAGAAAGACCAAATCTTGATTATCATCAATTCCAGTGTCAACCGGAGAACCACAATTTGACATACCAAAACTTGCAACATGCTATATGAAGTTCTAGATAGCAAGGTCACTTAGAGTAAGCTTTGAGCACAATAGCCAACATCAAAAAATTAGACTTCATTATATTGCATTAATTGAATTCAATAAATATCCCAAAAAGTACTACCATATCAGGATCAAGGATAATATCCACACTACGTGACATCATAGCACATGATAGGATGGATTAAGTCTATTCATAATTTGAAGCACAACCTTTTGGATCCAAGGTTTTGACATCAATGAAAACAATGCTAAGACATTTTCTACAATATCACCCTTTGGCATTGATGGCGAAATAGAAAAAACATAAAAACAAAAAATTTCACAACTCCAACTCAAAATTGCAAACTCTAAAAACTCCAAGTACTCCCCCTTTGTCCAACAATTCAATACCTCTTTTTGTTTTTTTTTTTATCTTAATTTCCCCCCCTTTTTTCCATCAAAAGAAAAGGGAAAACATTCAAACATTCAAGAACTCAAGTAAAAATAACAATTTTCACATGAAATATTTTCTTGTACCTTTCTCTCACAATTTGAAGAATCCGGTTTCAAGCTAGCACTGCAAAATATAGTCTAACACTCATACTATCCAACATAGTCAACAACATAAATGAGGATGACCATTCTACAGAGAAGAACTGTCATTCACAATATTCTACATCAAAAAGTATCCCAGAGAGATGATCCAATTGGACCTCAACAATTTCCGTGAAAAACTAGAAAGTTCTAACCAAGTCTTCCTTTTGTTTCTAAACAACAAATAACTCTGCTTGTAACTCATCAATGATTATTCTCTATTTTCTATATTTTTCTTTGAATAAATCAAAACACTTTCCAATATTATTCATCTTAGATTCAATAGCTTCAATTCTTCTTCTAAAGTTATCAATAGTAGCAGGCCACTAAAGACAATACCTGTAGATGTCAGAAATCTCCTTAATTGATTCTTTTGTCTCATCAATGTGTTTAGATAACTTCTATTTAACTTTGAAACATCTTCTCTCAATAATATCTGATACTATGGGTGAAATACGGGTAGGGTGTGTAGTGGGATCTGATACCACATAAGTGTCTTCCATACTTGTTTCCTTCTTCCTCCAAATTGTGACCCTCTTCCTCTTAGATTCATTTGATTTTGCAACCTTCTTTTTTTTCTCACTATTTTCTAGTGCAACATATTTGTATGCATTAGCATAATGTCTGGGTTGACTGCACTTGTAACATCTTTTTCTAGACTTAGCTAAGTGAACCCTAGGTCTACATTGATTAGAATTGTGACCATGAAAGAGATTGTTTATTCCATTCCTTATTGTTGGATTAGATGATTCACTTTTGTAGTGACTTGCCTTATTACCAAACTTATGGCAGTTAAAGCATTGAGTATTTGATTCCATCTTGCTTCTATATTTTGTAGCCTTATGTCCAAAATTTTTGCATAGAAAATAGTGACCATTGAATGATAAGTACCTTTGAGAATTTGGTTGCCTGATCGAAGGTCTTTTAGGTGTTCTAGAGTTTCGAACCTTGCTTGTTACACTAGATCTCACTTTAGCTTCGACTAATTTTTTATCACCCATAGTGTCCTTATTTGAGTTTTCATCAGAGAAACCAAGTCCTTCCTTATCCTTGTGCCATTTTTGTAGGGAAAAAAGCTGATGTAGAATCATGCTACTTTCACATGCGCTTGCTTCAGTTTTCAACCTTCTTAATTTTTTATCTAACTTCTCATTTTCCTCTAATTTCTATTTAATGGCATCCTTGAAATTTTCTTCAATCTTATTCTATTCATCCATTTTTAGTTTGATAGTATCTTTGAGATTTTATTCAGTCTTCTTGTATTCATCTAGTTGCTACTTTAAATTCACAATACTTTCTTTTAACTCTTTTAATTCTTGGCTAACCTCTTTGTGTCCTACTTTAAGCATTTAGATTTTCTCCCTCAACTTTGCAATACAAGCGTTTTCCTCCTTGATATTTTTTTTCAATTCTTCATTTTCAGATTCCATGATTTCCATATCATCTAGCATTATCTTTATTTCTTCCTCAAAGTGATAAGCTCCTACCACTTTTTCAAACTACCAAGATCTCCCTTAAGTGGTTAAGATCTATCTCCAAAGGAAAAAGCTCTAATACCAATTGTTGAACAACTGAGAGGGGGGTAAATTAGTTAAATCCAATAATAATTTTCATTTCTTTAATTAATCTACAGAAAACTTATACCAATAAGAAATTAATCAAATAGATATGAACATGAATGCACACAACACTAAGCACAATGCATACCAGAATTTATTTGGAAACCCAAGAAAGGAAAAACCATGAAGAATGCTAATTCTCAATTATAAAGCACCAATTCCAAGGTGCTCATTGTAGGGTGGATCATTGCTGGTGGGATCACTACCAAAATACAAAACAATGAATTATAAAATAGTCTCATTGAAACAAGTGAATTGATGAAGTTGCATCTACATATGCATGAGTTTAGTTTCAGTTAAGAACACAATTTTTGTCTGCAACAAATCTAGTCAAGAATCTTTTGCACATCTTCCTTCCATAACCTTCACACACCTTATTCCAAAACATATTACTCCTTCCTTCACACTCTTTTATCTATTCACACACTTTCACTCTCTTATATGCTCCCACACATTAGACTTCTTCCACACTTCTATATCTTTAATAAAAAATATGTTCTATATGTATATCTGTATACCCCTAGAATAAAAATAAGTTGTCCACACACAATATATTCATAGTCTTCTAAGTTGGGAAAATACAATTTGAATTTAGATCACCACAAGGAATGTTGGCATGAATAAAAACCTTAAGATATTCAATAAGACCTTGCATGTTAGCACTGGACCCAAAAGATAGGTCATACCAAAAGATATTCTTTCCACATTACCAAGAGAGCCATGAATAGGTCATGGATTATGTAACATAACTATCAAAAGAAAGAAAACTTTGGATCACATGAAATATATTTTGGAGCTGATGAGGACACCACAACCAAGACTAAATCTTGATTATCATCAATTTCAGTGTTAATCAAAAAACCAGAATTTGACATACCAAAACTTGCAACATGCTATATGATGTTTTAAATAGCATGGTTACCTGGAGTAAGCTTTGAACACAACAACCAATATGAAAATATTAGACTTCATTATAGTGCATTAACTAAATTTAACAAATTTCCAAAAAAGAAGTACTGCCATATCATAGCATATGATAGGATGGATTAAGTTTGTTCATAATCTAGAGCACAACCTTTTGGATCCAAGGTTTTGACATGAATGAAAATAATGCTAAAACATATTCAACAACTTCTCAATAATGAAATGATACAAAATTGTAAGGTAGCTAATCATCAAGGATAGTGTTATTTATTTTTCATGGAATATACAAGAAAATGAGAGATGTAATCCATCCCTAAATAAAATCATGAGCCATAAATAAATGGTAGAGCATTGAAAAAAGTAATCTATCATGATTCAATGAGAAGCATCAGTGTTAAAGACAATTTTTAGGAAAGATCAAGCACATAAGATGACAGTCATGCATAACCCTATAGAGGATAACAATGAAGACACCATTTGTAGTTTTCAAGTTTTGGAGTAGTCACCATTAGAATTATAGGATGGTAGAAGATCCATGGGTTGCAACAAGTTTTGAAATGCTAGATGCATAGTGAGGTTCATAATGAAAACTTGTAGATATACTTATAGGTAGGGATGAAAGAAGGGTTTTCATTATTTCTTCTAGCAAATAAAGAAATATTTTATATTTTAAGCAAAGCATGGAAGAATACCATATGAAGAAATAATTTAACCTTCTTTTTTGTCACAGCCAGAGCAACATTTTCTTTCATAGAGAATTATGAGGGAAAGAAAGGATTCAAGGAGATGAAATCCAAAGAAAATACATACCTATGGTGGAAGGAATTTCTCAAAACCCTAGTTAATCCATGGCGGTGCAACATGAAGGTAGAAAACTTGATGAAGTGAAAAATGCAAAATAAGCTCATGAGTTAGGGCTAATGAAACTTTTAGGTTTTTCATGAAAGCATCACTTTGGCCGCCAAGTGATTTTTAATCACTTTATTTTATAAAATTACATATGTATTAATGTGCAATCCACATCAGTCATAAGAGTTTTAAATATTTCCTTTTATTTTTTCATGATGTTAAAACAAAAATAAATGAGTAAAAAAATATTAAAGGTAATTTTTTATAAATTTCCTTTAACATTTGTCATGAAGAGGGATAATTTTTTACATAACAAATATTGAAGTAGATCACAATATCTTTAATATTTATTCAAACAATTTATCCTTCTCCCAAAGCCATGCAAAAATAGAAAGGAGGTGGAATTGAGGTGTTTATACTTCATTTTCAATTAAACATAAGTTATTTTTGAGTACCCTTTGGTCAAACAGTTTGAGAGGCATTTGGAGCTATTTTAGCTCAATTTGGATAAGTTATGACCCCTCATTTTTCAGCTTATCTCTTTTTCTCATGAGGCATATATTGAGATAGATATTTTTTAGTGAAGTTAACTACAAGTGCCACCTCTTGGAACCTTGAGACTAGTTTTGTATTAAAGGATAAAAGCTCAAGCTTTTTCCTTTAGTTCTTGCTTCTTTTCCTTTACATTTTATAGAGAGGAGATTTGTCTTGTAACTCAACATTTATTTTAACATTTTGTATACAACAACAATAGTTATTTTAGCTTATTTTTATTAGTGTTTGTAGAGATTCCTTCTATTTTGCATACAATCAAGGGTTCATCTATTCAGATTTCAGTGTCTTCTTTCATGTTGAGTGGTTTGATAAAAGATTTTTTGTGTTTTACTTCAAAACCTTTAAATTGTTTTATCTTTTTTTTGTTGAAAGCAATTATACAAATTATAAACTTCATCATAGGTCATAGATTATGCAAGTTCTTCATGATTTTATGTGAAACACTTTCATAGTGAAACTTATCAGTCTAAATTGTATGAACAAATTTCTTTGAAAATTAGTTGTGAATCAAGTTGCAAATTAATTACATTTTGGTGCCTCACCTCCTAGAATTAGCTTTTCATTTCAATAGTTATCCTTCTTCCCTTCTCCCATCAAAATTAGTAATTATTAAGACATATTCAAAGGGAGCTAGCCCATAACTTGGAGGTATATCTTCACCATAGGGTCCCCACAACCTAAAGATATTCCAATGTTTAACAAGATTAGTTGAATCTAAGCTTAGCTAGGGTACAAATCCTTAGTGTTAATAGGAAGTTCATTTTAACATTATACCTAAGCATAGGGAAATATGAATGTGGAAACAATGGAAATTCCCTTCGAGCATGACATACCTCATGAGGAATTTAGAAATTTTTCTTCAGATGTCAGGCGTGTCCACATGGTTAAAGCCATTCTACAATCTATTCACCCACTCGCCCTCTTTCAGAAAACATTTCATGTCTTCTTTGTAATGGATTTTTTACTTTTGAGGAATGCATATCTCTTTTAGAGAGATCCCCATCACCTTCACAATTAGCTCAAGAAACAATAATAGTATCTTCCACCCAAGAATTAGCAAATTCCAAACAAATCTTGGAGTCATGCTCTTGCATTCACTCCATAAATGAAGCCAACTTTCTACATTCTAGAATGGCCCAAACCTCCATGTCTTGATTCCATCAGTCACACTGGTAGATTCATCCTAAACCAAATCAACCCCCATCACTAAAATCACAAATTTCAGAGCAAGGTAACACCAACTATAGAAATGGCTATACGAAAACTAGAGCTGCAAGTAAATGTAAATATGAACATATTGATTAGCGGGCTTAATTTTCCATAATTGAGGAGCATGGAAAATATAAATAAGAACTAACAACGTATCCATCTCGACCTCATTTAGACAGTAATTTAGCATCACATTGAATTAATTCAAGCACTTGACTTGGGATATGGAGTATATTATCCCATTTTACTAAATTTGGAGTAAAAGTTCCAATATTTTCTTACTAAATTTGGAGTAAAAGTTCCAAGATTTTCTAACACATCAACAACTTTATTACTGCTTCAATACACATGATTAACACTATAGTTCACAAGGGAAATAATGAGATTATGAGCTGAGGCCATGAGATCTTAGAGGATCTAGCAGAGAAGGGCATTCCTTGTCAGCATGAGCATTGTGTTTCTAGAATCCCCTTTGATAACCAAATTTAAGCACCCAACTTGTGTGGAAATTTGTATGCCATGGAAGGTTGCTACCACCTTGGAAAAACTATAAGATTAAACCCCCAAGTTGACCATGTAAGCAAGAATTAAATTTCACTTGTGGTCCCAAATGACCCCACCCCCACCCACCTAACTTGTGTTAGGTTTGGTTGCACCATCAAAGTTGAGCTTCAACCAACTAGGCTCAGGGGGGACCAAGGATTACTTCACTTGTCCAATGGGATAAGACAATTGGGGGCATTAAGGACCTCTAAAATATTCCAAGAAGAAACAATAGAGACCTCAAGAGCATTGAGTTTTCTTTTGGGCTTGCAAGGGATAAAAAAAATCAACTCAACAACCTAATTGATAATATTGTTGGACACCACCAACCACGTGGATCATTTATTTCTAAAGACTCTTTTATTGCCCTCCTTCTAGAGCACCCACTCTGTGAAGAATAAAGATTGCCACCAAAGCTAAAAAAGAATAGTGTGAGACACAGGGGGGACTAATAGTCCAAAATATCATGAACATCCTTTTGCCAGACCCAACAAACTTTGAGGAGAGTTGGGATTTTCTTCCTAACATGCCAAGAGTAAGAAAAATGGAAAAGCAAGTGAGAGATGGACTCAACTTTATTCTCACACCAAAAAAACTATTTCCCAAGTTGTATGACTTTTTTTATACAAATTATCTAGAGTGAGGATCCTTTTGTAACAAATAGTCCACCAAAAGAATTTGACTTTAGGTAGGGAATTTCCTCTCCATAGCTACATCCAATCAAAGATAGAGTTCCAAGAACTAAAAAGGATATTGTAGCCAATCTTAATAGAATACATATCATATTTAGAAGCTATCCAAACCAATGAATTCAATAATTTGGAGGGGGAAGAACTTGTGATTTATAACTATTCTAGGAGTTCTTCAACATCCAACCGAAGGGGTGAGTTGAATCAGTTAGGGTAAATCTTCCATCTAGGTAGATCAACAAAGGAATCAATGTAATCCAAGACCTTAAATCCAAGACAAGTATAGAGGTCCAACCGAACAATAGAAAAAATAGGAGGTAGACCAAAAGCATGCAGAGACAACTAACTGTCATCCCTAAAAGAGACCAAGGTACTCAATCTAACCAACAGAGAAGATCCTAAATAGAGTAAATTCCTAGTTTTTAAGAGGTTATTCCAAATCACAGAACTAGAAGGAAGAACTCCATTTTCTAGTAGAGAGAGACAATGCCATTCCTAAAGATACTTTCCCTTTAGAATATAAATCCTTGCCACCTAATTTGTTTAGAAGTTTTGAGGAAATTTTGGTTATAAGTGTCATATTCATCAATCTTGTTTTCCTCAAGTCCAAACCTTCATAAAATTTTCTAGAGCACATAGTATCACAATTCACTAGAGAGAACCTACTCCTTTTCTAGGTCCTCGACCACAGGAATCTATGTTAGATTTTTTCAAGTTTCTCTAACCATGCAATAAGAATAAAAAAAAAACATTAGGTACAAAAACAAACATTGAAGGGTGGTCTTAAGAAGGAGAAGCTTACCAACATTGCTAAGAAGACCCCCCTTCCACACAAAAAGCTTCCTCTTAACCTGTTCCAAGAGAGTAGACTAGAAAGAATTGTCCACTTTACCAACAGTAAGCGATGTGCCTAGATACATCAAAGGAAGGGGGAGGGTCTAATAATTGTGTAGCGCCCCGCCACGCGACCCTAGGGGAAGTTGCAATATACCACACAAACAAACTATTTTTTTTTAAATAAGAACAATTAACCTACAAGTTCACTTAACCATTGCTAACCAATCCGCTAAGGTTACAAGATTGTGTTACTTAACCAAACAAGAAACATGAATTAAAACCATATCATATAATTACTTAACAGATAAAGTTCACATACATTCCATTCATAATAATTTACATCAAAGAATATGAGATACCACTTGATTCCAATAATATAATTTACAACACGATTACAACAATCATTCCCCGAATGAGATAAATCCAATAAGCATAATTACATATTACAAATTCCACCTCGATAACACATGAGGGGTAATGAAATTACAATGTTAACTAAAATGAATAAGGCATGACATGAAACTGGATCCCACGAGCTCTCCAATTGGAAATCTCGTCCTCACGTACAAGAAGGCAACCCAATGGATTAAGGAGCATGTGCCACCCAACCGCGTGGAACCCCCCAGGGTCCACTCCCTCTGTGATAGGAGATAGTAACAAGGAATTCCTACACAAGACCATCCACCACTAGACACAAGCTAAAACATAACTGAACTGAAACAATTACAACCACAATATCACTTAACACAAGGTTACAATGCTTCCAGAGAACAATGATCATGTACATCACATAATAATTGACTAACTATTGCCATAGGAAGAGTGTCATACATAAATTTCCATGAGTTACCCTGGCTCAACCTTCCTAGGCTACCAGACCCCCATCTTGGGTTACCTTGGCTTGCCTCTACCGGCTGCCGGACCCTCATGCAAAACGATGCGTCTCATCTCATCTCGAGCCTTAACATTCACTTGCTTCACGAGAGAGGCATTCATTATCTTAATTAGTGTGAAAGATCCCCATTAATTCATTTAGATTATCACTTGGTTAAACCCTAGGCGAGTTTTCCTTGCACCCCTTTGTGTGTCGTACCCCCACAAAGAGCCACTCTCCTATCGACAACACACACGGTGAAAACCACAATAGGTAACTAGATAATACGATCTCTCCAATCCAAGGAGGTAACAAATCAGTGAAACTCACTCCAACCACTAGAGGAAACAAACATACAAAATCCACTCCTTCCAAAGGAGGCACAATCCCCATAACCCTCTCCTAATTCCAAGGAGGCACAAATCCTCGTTCGTGGAAATTGGGTTCAACCACATAATACAACTCTACGCAATCTCCAAGGCGATTCACAAATTGAACCACTACAAGAAACATCCCATCCTAGAGAACTCCTCTAGAAGACTTACTAGACAATTAACCCCATTTGCCCAACATTGAGAATGAAAGAAACATGATATAAAAAGAATTTCAGACAACTCAACAAACTAATGTTAGGGTTTCCTTAACTCGAGTCAAACAATTACATCGCACAAGAAATTAAGTAAATAATTAACATTATTTGCACAAACTCAATAGTAAATCAAAGCACGTTGACAACTTTAAGGAGTTTAAACCAATAATTATATTTCATTTTCCCAATTACATATATTAATAAAAATCAACCTTTAAAATGAAAGCATTTGATTCTTTAAAATCTACCTTTTTTTAAATAAATCATTTGACTATTAAAATTCAACGTTCTAAATAGATCATTTGAATATAAAATCTACTTTTGCTTCTATTACGTAACAAAAATCATCTTAAGATAATCTATATTTAAATCTATCCATTTAATTTCATTTGTCTCAATTATCCATAATAATCAAAACCAAATTATAAATAAATCAAACATTTGATAAATAAAGTCATATAATTAAAATAAATTATTCGTTAACTCTAAGTTCTACAATTATGTTCCATAATCAAACAATTTAATGATTAAAACCATCTGATTGAAATAAATCATTCATTATCTCTAAGTTTCATGATTATATTCATAATCAAAACACTTTGATAAATAATACATTTGTTTATAATATTCGCCTTTAAATATACATCATACAATAATCTTTTTAAGAAACATGTAACACCCCCGCCACGCAACCCTAGGGGAAGTTGCATTTCACAACACAATTGCAATAATTTTTTTTTTGTTTAAATACAAATAACAAGTAAGTTCACTACACGATGCCAACAGCCCCTAAGGTTACGAGACTAGGTTTACTTCAACCCAAAAAGAAACATGAATTAAAACCATTACATATAATTGTTTGACAAATTAAATTGCACATACATTCCATATAAGATAAAATTAAATCAGAGACATAAGAGTTCCACGTGATCAATAATATACTTTACAATATGGTTACAATTCTCATTCCCCGAATGAGATACTTCCAAATATAAGGATTACAATTACAACTTCTACCTCGATACAAAGAGGGGTATAAAATTACAATAATAACTGAAAGAGTAAGCATGAAGAACTGGTTCCACGAGCTCTCCAACTGGAAATCTCGTCCACATGAACACAAGCCGACCCAATGGATTATGATGCATGTTCCACCCAACCATGTGATACCCGAAGCCTCACCCCCCGTGCTAGGAGATAGTAACAAGGATTCCTAGGCAAGACCTTCTACCTCTAGACATAGACTTCACAAAACTGATACGAAATAAATACAAGTACCACATCACATGAATGTAACGGTCATACGAACAACTCTAGTATGACTCTCACACCACTGAACAAGTCACATTGCTTCCAGACAGAAAAAATATCGAGGGGATAAGAAGACTGAATACATAAACCAATTACCAACTGTTGTCGTAGAAAAAGTGTCATCACACAGCTCGTCATGGGATATCCATCTAGGAATCTTCCTAGGCTCCAGCCCCCACTATGGGTTGTCCTAGTGGCCTCTACCAAATCTTGGCACCCATGCTCACTCATGCGGATCAAATACCTCTTGTAAGGACAAGATAGATGACCTTGCCATTCTAGGCCTTCCCATCTCATCCCAAATCTATACAAGCCCTTGGGTCCATGAGCGAGGCTCAATTATCTTAATTAGTGTGAAATACTACCTAACTTCTAAGTACATTTATTTAGTTATCACTTAATTAAACCACTTCTGAAGGTTTCCTAGTTTACCTCTTTGAGCTCTAGCCCCTAATAGAAGCCACTCTTCTACTTGACAACATACCAAATAAAACCAATCACCAAGGTAATCTCAAGTGCATACCAGTACGATAAAACCATTCCAATTCTAGGAGGAACACAAAAATAAAACTCACTCCAAACACTGGAGCCAACAAAAGTCAAAACTCTCTCCAAACACTGGAGGCAACAAAACACATAATTCACTCCTTCCAAAGGAGGCACAAACCACAAAAACCACTTTTAATCCAAGGAGACACAAACTATCCCCGTTCGTGAAAACTGAGTAAAACAACGGATTACAGCTATACACATTATCCAAAACAACCCAAGGTTGACTAACAGAGTGACAACCCAAAACTATAAATGAACCCCTATCTGGAAGACTTGAAAACATTTACTCTATTTTCACAACATTGAGAAAGAACTATTAAACACTAAACGCATTCCGAACAATTAAATAAGCTAATGTTCAGATTCCCTAAATCCAGTCAATCACAGTTTTCATCATTTGCAATATTCCAATCAAATACTCTAATTTCATTACACGACATTGAAGTAATTAAAATCCAAACATTTATACTAAGTTTAACCATTAAAATCCATAATCAAATCATTTTGAGAAATAAAACATTAGATTAAAATCAAATCAATCACTTACTCTAAGTTTCACAATTAAATTCTATAATCGATGCGTTTTAATAATTCAAGTTATTTGATTAAAATAAGTCATTCATTTACTTGAAATTTCATAATTATATTCATATTCATCATCAAAATATTTTAATTGATAAACTCATTCGATTAAAATAACTCAATCGTTAACTCTATGTTTTGCAATTATCTTCATATTCAAACATTATACTAAATAAAACATTTGACTAAAATTAATTAATCTTTAATTCCACTTAGAGTAATTTAATTAATTAAAATTCATCTATACCAAAAATACATTTCCATTAAATGTCTAAATACCTATATATATATAATGTATATATACTTATAATATATTTTATTCATTTAAATATTTAAATCTCCTCAATATTAAAGCCATTTAATCAATCCAATAAAATAATTTTCTTTATATATATATATATATATATATATATATATATATAATATGTATACATATATACATTATATATATATACATATACACATACAAGTATATATATATATAAACTTTTTTTTTATAATTATTATTTAAATATTAACATAATATTATATTTAAATAATATATTATATATATAATATATAATATATATTATATTATATATATAATATATATATATATCACTATATAATAATATTATTATAATATTAAATAACACATATATAAAAATAAAATTTAAATTTAAAATTTAAAACAAACAAAAAAAAATGAAATCGAAATTTTGTTTGAGGGTGAAGCCCTAAACATCGGTTGCGGCTGCCATGTAGCCTCCCCCTTACGGGGGGTACTGCGTGGGCAGCGGCACTACTTCCATGCAGCGCCACCCGTGAGGGGAGCTGCATGGGAGCAGTGCCTCCCACACGGTGCTCAGGGTGCAGGGCTTTGGCCCTGCCCTCTGCCAAGGCCATAAAAAACAATCTTTTTTATTATTTTATTTCCAACATTTCCACAATGGTGAAAAAATATAGGGTTTCACTGCGTTTTTAAAAAGCCCTAATATTTTTTTCAAATAAAATCAAATATATTTGTATATATATCTGTAAATATATCTATGTATTTAAATGCATAGGTATATTACAAATATATATACCCAGATTCTTCATTTTCAGTGAGATTGTGCAAATAATCTCTACAAATTGCAAGAACATAAACTAATTTTCCAAAATAACAAAAGGGTTTGAAGATCTAGTTTTGAAATAGAGATCTCTTTTGATCTTCTTCATATTTCATTGTGTAAGTTTTTTTTTGGTTTTCATTTCTACATCTATCTACAAATTTTTAAGTTTGAAAGCATTTCCATGGATTCTTCTATGAATCTAAAACAACATTTCAAATTTTAAACCCTTTCAAAATGAAGCAAGAAATTAGGAGAAAAGAGAAAGGAAGGAACCTTGTGTTTTCTCCCCAAATTTGAAGCTTTCAACAATGGAGAATCCAAGCACTCCTTCAACTCCAAAATTTTTCCACCACCAAGCTCCCCACCAAAACAAACTAAAATTCCCCAACAAATGAAATTTTCATTTCTTACATAGAATTTCCCCAAATTTGGTCAACCCCCAAAAATATCCCACCCACTAAATTTATTGGGCTTTTGGAGGATATTTCCTATTTTCTAAACTTAAAACAAATTTCTAATTTCCAATTGAAATGTTATGCATTTTTCAAAATTCTTTAAAACAAAAGAATACCATCTTTGCAAATAATTTACTTTATCAACAATTTTCAAAAGTGAAATTAAGAATACATTTTTCATTTTATTTATTTATTTTAATTTAAGTCTTACTATCTGAACATGATTTCTACTTTGATTTTAATTAAATCATAATATCCAATAATTTCCCAAAACAACTATCACATTTAATAAAACAACGTTAATCCAATTAATCAATAAACACAATCTAAATGTATTAATTAAATTAAATCAATCCACAAAATAAATAACGTTTCAACATTGCAATTAAGTACATTTACACATCAATTTAACTGTGCAATCCATTTAATAACCTCTATAAATTGCAATTAAATAAATACTCAAAGTGAAATGGACCAAATTAACACAACCAACCCGACAACAACTCGACAACACGCTATGACTAGGGTGACTACTTGGCATGAAAAACCTAGCTACTATCTCCCAATCAATTTCCATTGGTCAATGGACACGCTCAAACCTATGAACCAAGTGGAGTCAATGTCATGTACCTGTCAACCTGCAAACAAAGAGTACATCAACTTGCATATATATATATAGTATGATCAAACACACCATGAAGAGGAAATCTCAGAATCGTAGGGCACTCGCAAGCGAGTGATACAATCTCGTCCCCTTCACCAATACATAATTACTAACTGACGATTCTAATAACCGCAATATAATTAAAGCGTAAAACATTTTAAATTAAACCAGTGTTACGGAAATACAAAACATGGCATAATGATAAGATCTAAATACAATCCCATCACATCAAAATATAGTGTTTACATCGCTCAACAGATAGCGGTCAAAAGTGACCAAGTGCCAAAATCAGAGTGCTAACAAAAGTGAAGAATGCATAAAAACAATGATCGATCCAACGAGCAAAATGGAGGGGTGCTACATCCTCCCCCCCTAAGGTCAATCTTACTACTAGAAGCCTGCAAACAAAATAGGGATAAAACTCCCTCAAAACCAACTGAACACTAACTAACTCAGAACCTCGATCCGTGAGGATCAACTCCTGAAATCGAAGGACGAACTACACCCAGATGCTCACCCTAACGGGTATCCATTGCAGTGAATTCCCTATGCGATCTGCCTGCATCTCCTACTACTAGCTCAGATGCCACTGGTCCCTGAGAAAACTCAGATGTGCCCCTGTTGGGACACTTTTTAGCAATATGACCCTGTTGGCCACATGTGAAACACCCAGTACCTCTACCATAACCTCTACCTCAAGAAGGTGTGCTCGACTGCTGAACACCACCCCTAAAGGTAAACTATGAACTCTGATACTATCCACTCTGAGAAGGCACCTGCTGACCAGAAGCAACACATCCTATCCCTCTACTAAATCCCCAAACACCTAGAGAGACACTAGGTCATGGAAGACCACCACCACTAAACGTTGACTGAGATCTATGTGCAATCTAATTGCAACGATTACAATGCGATCGTATCCTACTCTGATCTCTTTTCTTCTGCTTCCAACTTTTATCGCGTTGGGACAAAGAATTTTGTTGCCTTGATTATGAAGGTTGTTTCTGCTCACCTATAGGATCATGATCACTATCTTGCCTTTGGCCCAGAAGAGCTAGAGTCTCCTCTAAAAAATAATGCAACAGAGCATTCCCAATCCTTGGTGGATCTTGATGCTGACTACCAAGCTCTGGTACAAACTGAGAAGCATGCTACTCCTCAGGATCTAAGACATGGGGAACAATGGGAGGTGTATCCTACTGATTACCTCCTCGACCGCCTACACGGCCATGACCTCTACCACGACCTTGCCTAGGTGGCATGATCCTGTGCAGATACATACCACAACATAAGAAAAGGTATGGAACATTATCACTTCAAAATTCATTTAACATTTTGCATTTTGAATGCAGGTACAATAATTTAACATCTACATGATTTCTTAAAACTTAACAATAAAGTTGGGGACTATAGGCCTCACCAACAAGATGTACCTATTATGCAATTATCATTAACATACAATGGTTTCACTAATCTCTTTTCTCTAAAATTTTTCTTACTGCAAAATGATTTTCTATTCATATTGTACATTTCCCATTATTATGAATGCAACTTGGGGACTTAGGTCCTTTACCCAAGGTTTGATCTAATAAAACAAACCTTCATAAATACATAAGCATTTTCTCATAAGATACGACATACCATGGGTTTCAGTACACCACACACTCAAGGACAGACATCTTTGTTAAACCAATGAGAAGAGAGAGAAGACAAGAGATATTTATAATTCTAACATAGGCATGAATGCAATCATGGTTTCATTATCACACAATCACTTTCACACAAATGCATCAACCATATGAGAGTATACACAATCTCTATGAACTAACAACATGATCATTCATTTTCTGTTACCATATTTCATTATTTCAAAACAATATAACATGCAAGAGCAACTCCAAAACCACATAGGGTCAATCAAGCAATCACTTGCACAAAGAGGTAAAGCACCATAAAACATGCATCAGATACTTGCATGGAGAAGGAAAACAACAAGACTCCAAAAGAGAATATACACCCAAGGAAATCCCTGGCACCCTCAAGGTCAAACAGAGCTTTCAAGAACATGAGCATCATTCCTCCACAACACTAGACAAGGTTGGAAATCTCAACCCTCTAAAATGCCATACTAAGGCACTCAAGGCAAGAGGTCCTATGACTATCTCGCCCCAACAAGCACTTGGAACACACCCAACAAACCACACTACAACCACACTCAAGAACCACTCAAGGGTCACATCCCTTTACACAACAAAAGAGCCATGCATCAAGAAGGAGACCAATCAAAACACACTTCTAGGTAGGCTCACAGCCTACTAACCCCCACCTAAGCATTCATCAACAAGATATGCAAGGGGCAGAAATAACAACAAATCTGGTTGTTGTCCACCACACACAACACACCAAATTCACAACCTACACAATTGTCCATAATGCAATCTTCCAGTAGAAAGGATATCGGTGCATTGTACACTACACCGAGGATCCTATCCTTTCCACTAGTTTCCTGCACCATTGGACCTACACCATGTAACAACAACTTCTGGGTAGACAAGTGAGATCAACCCAAAAAGGAAAACATAAACCAACGGACAAAGCACCTAGGTCAACACCATGACTCATAGTGTCCAGAGTATAACCTATGCAACTTACAGCTTAACGGGTTCCACATTATCCTAGAGTACCCAATGTTTAAACCTAGGCTCTGATACCATGTGTAACGCCCCCGCCACGCAACCCTAGGGGAAGTTGCACTTCACAACACAATTGCAATATTTTTTAAAAAATAAAAATAAAAATAACAAGTAAGTTCACTACACGATGCCAACAACCCCTAAGGTTACGAGACTGGGTTTACTTCAACCCAAACAAGAAACATGAATTAAAATCATTACATATAATTGTTTGACAAATTAAATTGCACATACATTCCATATAAGATAAAATTAAATTAGAGACATAAGAGTTCCACGTGATCAATAATATACTTTACAATATGGTTATAATTCTCATTCCCCGAATGAGATACTTCCAAATATAAGGATTACAATTACAACTTCCACCTCGATACAAAGAGGGGTATAAAATTACAATAATAACTGAAAGAGTAAGCATGAAGAACTGGTCCCACGAGCTCTCCAACTGGAAATCTCGTCCACATGAACACAAGCTGACCCAATGGATTATGATGCACGTTCCACCCAACCATGTGATACCCGAAGGCTCACCCCCCGTGCTAGGAGATAGTAACAAGGATTCCTAGGCAAGACCTTCTACCTCTAGACATAGACTTCACAAAACTGATACGAAATAAATACAAGTACCACATCACATGAATGTAACGGTCATACGAACAACTCTAGTATGACTCTCACACCACTAAACAAGTCACATTACTTCTAGACAGAAAATAGATCGAGGAGATAAGAAGACCAAATACATAAACCAATTACCAACTGTTGTCATAGAAAGAGTGTCATCACACAGCTCGTCATGGGATATCCATCTAGGAATCTTCCTAGGCTCCGGCCCCCACTATGGGTTGTCCTGGTGGCCTCTACCGAATCTTGGAACCCATGCTCACTCATGCGGAATCAAATACCTCTCGTAAGGACAAGATAGATGACCTTGCCATTCCAGGCCTTCCCGTCTCATCCCAAATCTATACAAGCCCTTGGGTCCATGAGCGAGGCTCAATTATCTTAATTAGTGTGAAATACTACCTAACTTCTAAGTACATTTATTTAGTTATCACTTAATTAAACCACTTCTGAAGGTTTCCTAGTTTACCTCTTTGGGCTCTGGCCCCTAACAGAAGCCACTCTTCTACTTGACAACATACCAAATAAAACCAATCACCAAGGTAATCTCAAGTGCATACCAATACGATAAAACCACTCCAACTCTAGGAGGAACACAAAAATAAAACTCACTCCAAACACTGGAGCCAACAAAAGTCAAAACCCTCTCCAAACACTGGAGGCAACAAAACACATAATTCACTCCTTCCAAAGGAGGCACAAACCACAAAAACCACTTTTAATCCAAGGAGACACAAACTATCCCCGTTCATGAAAACCGGGTAAAACAACAGATTACGGCTATACACATTACCCAAAACAACCCAAGGTTGACTAACAGAGTGACAACCCAAAACTATGAAGGAACCCCTATCTGGAAGACTTCAAAACATTTACTCTATTTTCACAACATCGAGAAAGAACTATTAAACACTAAACGCATTCTGAACAATTAAATAAGCTAATGTTCGGATTCCCTAAATCCAATCAATCACAGTTTTCATCATTTGCAATATTCCAATCAAATACTCTAATTTCATTACACGACATTGAAGTAATTAAAATCCAAACATTTATCCTAAGTTTAACCATTAAATTCCATAATCAAATCATTTTGAGAAATAAAACATTAGATTAAAATCAAATCAATCACTTACTCTAAGTTTCACAATTAAATTCTATAATCAATGCATTTTAATAATTCAAGTTATTTGATTAAAATAAGTCATTCATTTACTTGAAATTTCACAATTATATTCATATTCATCATCAAAATATTTTAATAGATAAACTCATTCGATTAAATTAACTCAATCGTTAACTCTACGTTTTGCAATTATCTTCATATTCAAACATTATACTAAATAAAACATTTGACTAAAATTAATTAATCTTTAATTCCACTTAGAGTAATTTAATTAATTAAAATTAATCTATACCAAAAATACATTTCCATTAAATGTCTAAATACCTTAAAGTATATATATATATATTAAATGTATATATATTTATAATATATCTTATTCATTTAAATATTTAAATCTCCTCAATATTAAAGCCATTTAATCAATCCAATAAAATAATTTACTTTAAATATATATATATATAATATCTATACATATATACATTGTATATATATACATATACACATATAAGTATATATATATATATAAACTTTTTTTTTATAATTATTATTTAAATATTAACATAATATTATATTTAAATAATATATTATATAATATATATATCACTATATAATAATATTATTATAATATTGAATAACACATATATAAAAATAAAATTTAAATTTAAAATTTAAAACAAACAAAAAAAATGAAATTGAAATTTCGTTTGAGGGCGAAGCCCTAAACATCGGTCGTGGCTGCCATGCAGCCTCCCCCTTATGGGGGGTACTTTGTGGGTAGCGTCGCTGCCTGTGGGCAGCGGCGTTGCTTCCAGGCAATGCCGCCCATGAGGGGAGCTGCGTGGGACCAGCGCCTCCCACACAGCGCTTGGGGTGCAGGGCTTTGGCCCTGCCCTCTGCCATGGCCATAAAAAATAATTTTTATTATTATTTTATTTCCAACGTTTCCACTATGGCGAAAAAATACAGGGTTTCATTGCGTTTTTCAAAAGCCCTAATATTTTTTTTAAATAAAATCAAATATATTTGTATATATATTTATAAATATATCTATGTATTTAAATGCATAGGTATATTACAAATATATATACCCAGATTCTTCATTTTCAGTGAGATTGTGCAAATAATCTCTACAAATTGCAAGAACAGAAATTAATTTTCCAAAATAACAAAAGGGTTTGAAGATCTAGTTTTGAAATAGAGATCTCTTCTGATCTTATTCATATTTCATTGTGTAAGTTTTGTTTTGGTTTTCATTTCTACATCTATCTACAAATTTGTAAGTTTGAAAGCATTTCCGTGGATTCTTCTATGAATCTAAAACAACATTTCAAATTTTAAACCCTTTCAAAATGAAGCAAGAAATTAGGAGAAAAGAGAAAGGAAGTAACCTTGTGTTTTCTCCCCAAATTTGAAGCTTTCAACAGTGTAGAATCCAAGCACTCCTTCAACTCCAAAATTTTTCCACCACCAAGCTCCCCACCAAAGCAAACCAAAATTCCCCAACAAATGAAATTTTCATTTCTTACATAGAATTTTCCCAAATTTGGTCAACCCCCAAAAATATCCCACCCACTAAATTTATTGGGCTTTTGGAGGATATTTCCTATTTTCTAAACTTAAAAAAAAATTCTAATTTCCAATTGAAATGTTATCCATTTTTCAAAATTCTTTAAAACAAAAGAATACCATCTTTGCAAATAATTTACTTTATCAGCAATTTTCAAAAGTGAAATTAAGAATACATTTTTCATTTTATTTATTTATTTTAATTTAATTCTTACTATCCGAACATGATTTCTACTTTGATTTTAATTAACTGATAATATCCAATAATTGCCCAAAACAACTATCACATTTAATAAAACATCGTTAATCCAATTAATCAATAAACACAATCTAAATGTATTAATTAAATCAAATCAATCCATAAAATAAATAATGTTTCAACATTGCAATTAAATACATTTACACAGCAATTTAACTATACAAGCCATTTAATAACCTCTATAAATTGTAATTAAATAAATACTCAAAGTGAAATGGACCAAATTAACACAACCAACCCGACAACAACTCGACGACATGCGATGACTAGGGTGACTACTTGGCATGGAAAACCTAGCTACTATCTCCCAATCAATTTCCGTTGGTCAATGGACATGCTCAAACCTATGAACCAGGTGGAGTCGATGTCATGTACCTGTCAACCTACAAAAAATGAGTACATCGACTTGCATATATATATAGTATGATCAAACACACCATGAAGAGGAAATATCAGAATCATAGGGCACTCGCAAGCGAGTGATACAATCCCATCCCCTTCACCAATACACATTACTAACTGACGATTCTAACAACCATAATATAATTAAAGCATAAAATATTTCAAATTAAACCAATGTTACGCAAATACAAAACATGGCATAATGATAACATCTAAATACAATCCCATCACATCAAAATATAATGTTTACATCACTAAATAGATAGCGGTCAAAAGTGACCAAGTGCCAAAATCAAAGTGCTAACAAAAGTGAAGAATGCATAAAAACAATGATCAATCCAACGAGCAAAATGGAGGAGTGCTACAAACATGTCTAAATATAAATTATATATCAACATAAATATATAATTATATATACTTAATGTGTATATAATTGCATGTATATATATATTCAATATATTTTAAATAATAACAAAAAAAATTCATTTAAATTAATATATTAATTATATTATATTTTATATAATATATAATATTAAATATATATATATATATATATAAAATATAATATAAATAATATAAATAAAAATTAAATAAAATAAAATTTAAAAATTAAAAAAAAAAACAAAAGCCAAGTTTGGCTTGGCTGCAGCCCCAGGGAAGGGCACGCAGCCCTTCCAAAGCAGGGGTACAACCCCTGCTATTGAAAGGCTGTTGTGTAGCCTCCCACAGGGGCTGCTGGGAAGGCAGCGATGCTGCCTTCATAGTGACCCCTATGGGTGGCTATAGGCAGCACTTTCCCCCCCTACACAACAAAAAAATAAAATAAAAATTCTTTATAATATTTTGCAATCAAAAATTTCATTTCCCCTGTCTGGTAAAAACCAAAATGAAAATTTTAACAGGGTAAATAAAAATATTTCAATGGACATTTCTAGCTAGTATAAAAATTTAATAAGCCAATTACATGTGCACAAATATATAAATATTTCTTTTCATAGCCCTAAACTAGGAAAATTATTTTCAGAAAAACACATAGTTAAAACTAAATTCCAAAAGAAAATGAAAATTTCTCTAATACAAAACAAAGTATTCTTGTAATGCCCCGTCTTAATAACCTAAGAATGTTGCAATTGTGTATAATGGTGGAATAATTTTTTTTTAAAAGTATAATTATTTAGTTAATTAGTTGCATACATTCATTAAGCTATGCGACGTTACACTACTTTGAGTTTTTCATAAGTGACTTAAGTATTTCGCATTGCACATATTAATTAACATTAACATAAACATCAAAGATAAACATTACATTTGAAACTCCATTCAAGATAACATAAAGTACAAACATGTTTCCATACATTGCATTTGATAGAATATATAATACTCATCCATCTGATGAGGTAGTTCAATAATAATTACAATTACATTTACATGGTTCACCTCGTATACAATTGAGGGATGCTTTCAAATACAAGATTTACAATTTACAAATAAGAAGTACACATGAGTTTCCAAATGCGAGCTCTTCATCCTTGAAGCTCTCGATGCCATGGTCAAACTGGGGACCCAACAAAGTAAGGTGCACGTTCCACCCAACCATGTGGTACCCGTAGGTCCACCCCTCGTGCTAGGATAAGGTTACTTAGACCTAATCTACTAACCCTAGACACTAGTACATAACAAACTATTGGTCACATTGCTTCCAGATTTAGACAATCGAATGTAATACAAATACAAGGTTAACTGTTATTCTAGATGGAGTGTCATCACAATGTTGCAAGGGTTACCCTGGTATTTCTTCCTAGGTTCCGGCCCCCAACATGGGTTACCCTGGTAACCTCTTACGAAACCCGGCCCCAATGCATATCATTGTGGAATCGAATGTCTTTTAAAGGAACAAGACACTGATTTGCCATTCCAAGCCTTCTCATCTTATACTCAAGACTGAAGTAGCTCAAGAGTCATAAGAGAGGCAAAATATCTTGTTAAGAGTTTTAATTCTAACTACTGTGTTCTTTAATTGCCACTGACTTACTAACTTTTTGTAAGTTACCCTGACACCACTTTGTGTGTCAGCCTTTACATAAAGCCACTCCCCTAAACATAACAAGGGTTTCTAAGTTTTCATGACTAGGGTTTACAAAGTGCACAAAGTACATCTTACAATAACAAATAACCCATAACGGTATCAAAACACCATATTTAACTCATGCACAACCCAAGTCAACTTAAGAAATACATTTGAACAATAATACACCCTTTCTACACAATTCATTCTGGAAGACTTATACAACTATAATTTTTCCCAATTTTCCCAAAGAATTGCAATAAAAGAAAATCAAGAAAAGTAATTGTCTATGATTCGGATATACTAAATCCAATCAATCAAGATATTATGAACAAAACAATTCATCTAAAATTAAATTTATTTTCCATTTATTTTAAAAATAAAATCTCTACTTTGTTCAATAACATATTTACGCAAATATATGTGATATTTATAATTTTAGAAATTTCTAATTGGTTTATGCATAAATATCTCGTTATAATAATTTAATTACAAAAGTATCACATTTTAAATCAAAACTAATATATATATATATACTTTTCAAATTTATAATAATAAATTAATCTTTTAATATTCAAATTAAAATAAATATTTTAATTAAACTTAATAACATATATATAATACATTATAACAATATATATATTATATATAGTATATAATAATATATTATATATATATATAATATCTATATTATTATAAATTATATATATATAATTAAAAAAAAGTATAAATTTTTAACTTTTAATTCACGCGGAATTATAAAAAAAAAAAAAGAGTTTTAATATATGTAACAGGGTCCACAGTCCTTTGCCAGCTCCCATCCTGCGCAAAGCCATGGCGGCTGCTGTGCGCAGCCATGGAGACTGCGTCCCACCAAAACATACAATGGGGAGGGTTTCGGCCCTCCCCAACACTGTAAATTAAATTTTGTTTTTTTTTAAATTTCATCGCATTTCGCTGTACGGCGAATGCGGAAAAATTATTTTTTAATAATTTATTTCATACTCCTATACGGCGATAAATAAAATCCATCTCTTTTTTTAAAAAAATGAAATACTAAAAATTCATCTATTCAAAATGTAAATTACTCAATAAAGATTATGGGATTTTCCCAATCCAATTTATATATGAATTAATTATATATAATCCCTAAGGGTTATCTGAAAAATTTTAGAGGGGTTTTTTTTTCTTTTTTTTTAAACAGAAAAGTCATATAATTTTCTACAGAATATAACGGGGAAATTAGGGAAATTAACATATTTCCTCCCATTACAGGGATTTTCATACAAAATATAATTCTACAAAGAATCAAGTTTTCTGAGATTTAAGGGAAATCTTCAAATCCTTCTACAGTAATTAACTTTCTTGAGAATTATAAAAATTTAAAGAATTAAAAACCTTTCCCAGAGAAAGTTTGCTACAGAATTTTACTAAACCAACAATTTTCACAACAAAAACACAGTGAACAAAATTTCTTGCACAAACACAGGGATCTAAATAAATCTTAATTTCTTTTCACAACATCTTCCTTTCAAAATTAAACAATATAATTTCACAAGTAAAATACCTGTTTTCCTGTGCTTTGAAATATGACTAATGAAGAACTTTGCCTATAGCCTCCATAATTCTTTCCCCGAGATATAAAGCCCAAATCCCAAACAAAGGTCCAGAGACTTTCCACCAAATTGCAACAAAATATTAAAAAAAAGAAGCAATAACAGAGAATTTTTACTGAGCACCCAAAAATTATTTTTCCGTGAAGAAAAATTGTATCCTCTCTGATTTACCAGATCCAATATTACCTTTGTAAACAAATTTCCTCAACAACCATCAATTAATGCACAGGCACACATGTCGAGAAGTGGTTAATATCTTCTCCACCACTTCTCGGCAATCTTGCCAATTTCCAATTTGCATGCAAATAATTTATTTAATTTAAATTTTAAAACACATATTTCAATTTACATGCATTTATTTAATTTAATTTAAATTTACAATTCAAATGCCTTTTTTTCAAATAATATTTAATTTTAAAATAAACTATTTACACACTTAATAATTTAATTTAATTAATTAATTTATTTAATTAAATAAGTTTAATCTTTTATGATCAAACCATTTAACCAAATAAGCTAATTAATTAATTAAATAATCAAGCAACTAATCTCCTCCACATTTAAAAATTAATTTAAATAACAATAATTTAAAACACTATAAACTATCATTAAAAATTAACCAAATTTACCTTTCAAACAATTTATCCAAACAGAAGAATACAAAACAACCCTATGACTCTGAACATAAACAGACAATGTACTAAGACCAGGATTATAGATTAGACTAGGGTGAACCAAACTACTATCTCCCAATCAACGTATCCGTTGAGTCTTGACACACTCAGACTTGAGTACCCAGGTGGAGTCGGTGTCATGTACCTGCAATCCCTGCAACCAAGCATATATATATATATATATAATAGCATTGAACAGGCACACCGTGCGGAGAAAATCACAGATATCATAGGGCACTCGCAAGCGAGTGATGCGATTCGTTCTCCACACCAATACACGTCACAATAGACTGAAAAATAATTAACTGTTAGTCCATCATAAAACATGTACATAGCAATAATCATCTGAAAATAAACATCTACGCTACCTCAAAGCATAACAGAAATCAAATATCACAGTACAATGTATCATGTCACAGAATAAATCCACTATCGCTCAAAACCAACGATAAAAATATCCAAACAAGAATCATAGTCTAACAGTATGAAAACATAACAGCAGTAAGCATAAATAGAGGGTACTACAGCTCATTTATTTGGTTTCCATTCTATTTTCTATTGATGAAGCTTTCTCGTTGTTTCATTTTCCATTTTCTACAAGAATCTATTTCTTTTTGTCTTCTAGATTTCAACAAGATTTTGCAAGTTCTCAAACAAGATTTAATATGGATTTTTATTATTGAAATTCCAAACCACAGTTTAAAGATTTTCACACAGCATAACAAAGATTGAAACTCATTTCCAAAATGAAAGAAACAAAATAAATCAAAGAGGGAACCTGGTTTTTTTCTCCAAAGCTTGAAGATTCCAATGGAGCTTTCAAATCCTCTTTAAATTCCAGCTCAAGCAAACTTTTAATCTCCTTCCCAAATCCAAAACAAGCCACAGCCAAGAAATCTTTCCCCAAATTGGAAGATTGAAAATTAGATGAGATTGCATTTTCTAAAATAGGGTTTTTCCCCAAATTGGTCAAAAACCCTAAAAATCCCACTCACTAAGTTTATTTTTAAAACATTTTGAAGGATATTTCCAATTTTTAATTTAAAAACAATTTCTAATTTCTAATTCAAACCTCATGCATTTTTCAAAATTCATTAAAACAAAAGAATACAAATTTTGCAAAGAATTTACTTTATAAACAATTTTCAAAAGTGAAATTAAAAACACATTATCATTTATTTATTTTAATTTAACTCTAACTATCCAAACATGATTTCTACTTTTATTTTAATTAAATCTTAAATATCTAATATAATTTCCATTTTCATTTTAAATTTGAATCTAGATATACAATAATGACAAAACAACTATCTCCTCTAATATTTCACTATTAATCTAATTAATTAATAAACTCAATCTAATTTTATTAATTAATTAAATCAATCAATAACTAGCAATTATTTTATTAATTAAATCGAATTAATCAATAAAATGAGTAATGTTTCAACATTGCAACTAAATATATTTAATCATCAATTAAATTAAACCTAACATTTAATAACCTTTAAAATTGAAATTAAATAAATACTCAAGGTAAAAATGACCAAATTAAAACAATTAACCCCGACGACAACCCGACAACACGTTATGACTAGGGTGACAACTTGGCATGGAAAAACTAGCTACTATCTCCCAATCGATTACCGTTGGTCAATGGACATGCTCAAACCTGTGAACGAGGTGGAGTCGATGTCATGTACTTGTCAACCTACAACAAAGAGCATGTCGAACATGCAATATATATAATATGATCAAACACACCGTGAAGAGGAAATCTTTGAATTGTAGGGCGCTCGCAAGCGAGTGATACAATCGTGTCCCCTTCACCAATACAATATCACTAACTGACGCATCTAACCTCAATGATATGATCAACGTCATAAAACATCATTAAATAAAATATCTTCTAAGTTAATCCAAAACATTCCATACATATAACATCAGAATAGAATAACATCACATCAAATGTAACATTCACATCATTTAACAATTGCAATCAAAATTAACCAAGTTCCAAAGTCACATCATAACCATAACAAAGCATCACAAAGAAAACACTTCCGATCCAAACATCCAAAATGGAGGGGTATTACAAATTGACAATTCTAAAAATCCTGAGTTGAAGAGTAGGGTCAACATTTAGAAAAAAGATAACACATTTTGTAAAGTTGATACACTGCCTTGAGGCTGAAGTGAATTTTGCAAGACTTTCCATCCAACCTTTAGCCTTAGCCAGTGTGGCCTCCCCCAACAAGATAGTGTCATCAACAATTTGTTGATGAGAGATCGGTTGAGACATAGAGGAAGGGGAAAAACCCACTAGAGAGCCATTAAAAAAAACTTTGTGTTCAAAATTACAACCAAGGACTTCAACCATCAAAATAAAGAGAAAGGGAGACAAAGGTTCCCCTTAGTGAATTCCAGCAGAAGCTAAGAAAAAACCTTTCGGGGTTCCATTGATAATCATAGAGTATTTAGGGGAGGTAACACAACCCTGGATGAGTTTCAATAGTTTACCATAGAAACTTAATATGTAGAGAACTTCAAAAGGAAATCCCAAGACACCTTTTCATAGGCTTTGGTGATATCCAACTTAAGAGCCATGCTTTCCTTTCTACTTTTATCTATGGAGTGGAAGGTTTCATGCACCAACATAATAGCATCAGTTATCTATCACCCTGGCACAAATCCTTTCTAGCTAGGATGTATCAGCTTGTTCAAATGGAGTTTAATGTGAATGACCATGAACTTGGAGAAAATTTTGTAAAACATGCTACAGAGGGTAATAGGCCTAAATTTAGTCAACTTGTTGGCCCTAGATGCTTAGGAATGATAAAAATGAAAGTACTATTGAGCTCTTTAAGGATTTTTCTAGTAGAGAGAAATTCAACCACCACAGTCATGATGTCTTGAACAACAATATCCAAAAACATCTAAAAAAAGAGAGGAAAACTATCAAAACTAGGAGCTTTAAATGGCCTAAGGGAAAACAAAACCTCATGAATATAATCCACCAGAGCACCACTTTCCATAGATGTAACCTCTTGTGGAGTTAGAGCTAGGGGGATGACATTGGGGATGTCACTTGCCAAAGACTTTGTAGAGTGAGGGTTGATGAGGTTATGAAAAAAATAAACACCAATACAAACTAAATATTCCTCCTTAGACACTATGGATCCATCTTCAAGGATTAACTCGGAGATAATATTCCTCTTCATGTGTCTCGTCAGCGTCATGTGAAAGAATCTAGAGTTTTTTATCCCCTTCATGAAGCCATTGGTTCCTAGATCATTGTTTCCAATAATCTACTCTTTCTCAATAATATTATGAAGTTCACATAGAAATTTTTTCTCCTTAGTAGTAAGATCCTCTTGAAAAAAAAATTCCAACTCTTTTTGAACCTATAGAAGATGATCTTTGAGAGACTTTTTCTTTTTGAAAATATTACTAAAACAACTCTTACTCTATACTTTGAGATTGCACTTGAGACTGTTGGGTTTAAATACTATATTGTACATTGTAGAGCCAAATCAATTGCTCCTTGGCCAATAGGAAAGAAGGTCCCTCAATAGAGGTTAATATGTCCACATTAATTCAAAATGAAAGGCCTTTTCTCCTTAAGGGGGAGTGCTCCAACTCAGGAGAAGTGGGGTATGATCTAAGCTAGGTCTGATGAGAGAGGACAAGGAGAGTGAAGATGTGTCTGAGTTTGAAGAAAACAAATAGTTATCAATCCAAACGTGAATAAGATTGTCCCCTTTCTATATATTAGACCATGTAAATGAGCTGCCATCAAGGTCTAAATCAATCAAACCACCATCATCTAGAGAGGAGTTGAGATCCAACATGCTATCTGACATATCCAGAATACCTCCCTACTTTTTAGAAGGAAAAAGAGGGGAATTGAAATCTCCCATCACCATCCAGCTACTATTCAAAAAATTATTCCTACTTCCTAGCAGGTCCACCCAAGTGAACATCCTCTAAACCACATTATTGAGCATGTAAAATATATATAACACCCAATCAAGGAGAGCAAAGCATTGAGAGAAACTGATGTTAAGAAAAAAATTCGTTAGAGATTAGAGATTCTTTGAGAAAAAAATTTCACATCGTAACCAAACCACCAGAGATAGAGCATTAGGCCAGATGAAATTATTAGATTTCTCAAACTTAGTAGGAGTCATTTTAGTTTCTTACAAGAGAAGAATATTATGCTTGAACTCTTTTATGGAATACCTTACAATATGCTTCTTATGAAGGCTATTAAGCCCTTGAATATTCCAAGAGAGGATTAACATTTATTACTACGTTTGGATCCAATCTTCTCCAATGTTTTTTATTACCATTTGCAATATCTTTAGCCATGTTTTTCTATCTCGTAACTTTACCAAGTTTTCTTCCTGACTTAGTATCCCCACATCTATCAAATTTCAAGAGCTAAACAACCTGGAAGGACTACGAAGACTAGTCTTCACAAGGGAAGAGGGGATAACACAAGGGATGACCAAAGAAACATTAGAAGGGATCTCATCATTCACTAATAGTGGGTCAATATCATACAGCTAAGGGGATAGGTTTAAAGTGGAAACCTTTAAAAATAACTTGGAGGAATTCAAGGAAAGCACTGGTCAACTATGGGAGAGAATAGGGACACCAAAATTAGGGTAGAGGGGATAGGCTCAACAATAACAAGGGCCAAAGAAGTGAGAGGTGCTAGCAAGATAGGAAGAGTAACCTCACATGATGAGGGAATAGGAACTACAGGGGGAAACAAGGGAGAATGGACGAAGCTGATGCTGAAATAGATACCCAATCACTAGGATGAAGGAAGGGGGAGGCAACAACCTTACCTTTACCCATTGGGGGCTTGAGTAAACCTTTGGAATAAGCATTACAAAGATGACCAATAGAATAACAATTTTGAAAAAGAGGAGAAATTTTTTCATATCCAATGGTTTGGGACCACTT
Organism: Sequoia sempervirens; assembly: GCA_007258455.2. Lineage (NCBI taxonomy): Eukaryota > Viridiplantae > Streptophyta > Pinopsida > Cupressales > Cupressaceae > Sequoia > Sequoia sempervirens. Next base: position 986,186,453 of record VDFB02281492.1, read on the forward strand.
ACAAAGCCTAGATTCTAGAATAATAGAGTCCAGGATGACCTTATTCAGTTCAATATTGACAAAAATGGACAAACACCAATATATTCCTTTCTTTGGTGACATAATCCAATGACAGGAAGTTTCCAAAGAAGTTGGCCACTCCCACAATAATTTCTTCATCTAAAAAATCCAAAGGGAGGCTTGACAAATGAACCTAGGTAGGAATTGTAACCACCAAGTGAGCAAAAGGGTCAAAATAAAGACACAATTTGTACAAGGAAAAGATCTATTTACCAAAGAACCAAGGGTTGCTAGTGAGGGTAGCCAAGTATTCCTCATGAAGATTGAAGTTAAAAAAAAAAAAACTTCTAGAAAAGTTGAAATAGAGAAAGATAATTTAATAGTCCACCTAAAATAAGCCCACTTTTAGATAGATTTAATATTGGGCCTTCTTCCCACAAACCTCTCAACTAGGAAATTTTACATTTTGGCAATCAAATGGTCTAGAGACGATCCCTTGATTTTTAAAGTAGTACCCTAATATGAATGTATGATGTATACCCCATCCCTGATTGCACATCTTTTTGCACTCATAATATTTGGAAAAGGGTTTTTCTATTAAGAATTGGTTGTACCTTTTCAGGAGGGATAGAAAGTGACCTAGAAGACCCATGAGAATCATTGGGATACCCACCATACCTAACAAAACCACCAAAATCCCCTCACACCAGAGGACATGAACCAGGAGATTTGCATTGAGCACCATCCACTTGCACATCACTCATTTTAAAATTTGTTACAATCCTAAAATAATATTATAGTTTGTTTCTAAAAAAATAACCATTAGAAATGTAATATTATTAAACATATCAAAAAATAAAATCTGGTTTGAATGAAAAATAAAATCTGATTTGAATGAATGATTCAAGGTGAATTTTTAAATTGGAGATGTATGATTTACTAATACATTTCTTTAACACTTTGGTAAAATTATATTTCAAAATTTTTGACATTTTTTATAACACAAAATGATTATTTAGCATGTTTAGGTTCAAACCTCCATGATTACAATTTTTATAATTCATGACTAAAATTTGACTCAAGCTAGGAATATCTAATATGAATCTATTAAAATGTGTGTCTTAATGGAGGCAATCAATGTAGTAATGTTTAAAATAACACTTGAGCTTAGGTAATAGTCATACCATTTTTCTTCAATTTTCTTCAAGCTTTTAACTTCATGATGATGGTGATATGCAAAATTTGGTTTATCATTTAAATATTATGAAGTCAATTACAAATTTTTCTTAGTAAATTGTTGAAAACAATATCCTATCCAAGGTGGTTTTTTCATTGACAAAGATCAACACAAATTGAGTCACCTAAGGAAGGTGGGTTATGCCTTGCATTCTATTTTTCCTAAATTTTTGAATAGTGATTTATAACTAGATATAAGCAATTGGATTAGATACGTATTGGTATGGTACATTTATTTTTATAGATTAAAGTAGATTATAATTCAATGGGTAAGTATATGTCTAAATTAAAAGTTAAAATTGGTATGGGTAGGATATTCAATATAATAGAATCGTCCAGTCAATATTTTCATATGCTTTTGTATGTGAGGCTTAAATTGGTTGTTTAGTTGATCAAATAAATCTTTTTCTATAGTTCTCTCATCACACCACTTTTAATCATATTAAATCTTTTTTCTACTATAGTATTAGTTTGAACCTTTCCTATGTGTTGTTAGGAAAGTTGTCTCAACCTTATTTAGAATATTGAATATATGATAAATGTAGTTGTTAGATTGAAATATAAAAACTTAATTTTCAAGTTATGATCTTCATTTTTAGAAGAAAGACAAATTTGGGGTTGTTTGGTATCATTTTTATGATTCATTTTGTGCAAATCATTTTTATCTCTACAATTTATTAAATAAAGAACTCTAACAACCTCTCACATAAAAGAGTGACCTTTAAAATTTGGTCCTCCACTATTGAAAATATTAAAACCATATTGCACATAAAAAAACTATAAGGGGTTACTTAAACTTTTTATAAGAAAAAATTATACCACACAAGATTTTTATTTTTATTTTTTAAAATTTTGAAAATAAATAATATATAGTGAGATTTGGATGCCTCATGAAAACATAAGAACATAAATGAAATAAATAACATGGAATTTCAAGGAGGTTCCTACAATAATAAATGAAAATTTATAAAAAAAAAGAGGGAAAATGGAGAAGGTAGACATAAGATCCTAGGATGGAATAACTTATGTGGGTATAGGTAGGCATCACATAGCTAGGAGGATGTAATTTTGTTAATAGACATGAGTAGGGACATATATATAGATAGAGGTGTATTAAAAATGAATATTTTAACATCTTAAAATATCTAGTTTTATTTGATGAAGAATACATGTTAGTATATGAATTTTTCTTTATGAAGATCATATATAAGAAGATATGGAAACTAATATATGAAGGTATTTTTTAATGTATGAAAGGAAAAGAGATGATATAGAAGATGTTTTTCTTTTTCTACTTTTTTGTTGTAATAAAAATCTTTTAATATTTTTATATTTATAAATAAAATTGGCAAATAAGTTGATGTTATTAGCAAGTTTCTCTTAATTGTGGGATCTAACAAATTAATTTTTCATAGAGTATGATGTAGAAGCATCTAAGAGAATGTAGAATCCTCTGTGAACCAAAAAAATTGTTGTTTTAACTTTAGTTTTGGCTTGTTTTGGTTCTATGTTGGTAGGAAAACGAGGATGTGAATTTGAAAGTGGCAAAGACATTCAATGAGAAAATATCGAATCACATTAACTATGCTAGCATTAGTGAAGTTTGTAAAAGCTTGTGAAATCATCAAGGAGGAATTTTATAAGGTTCTATCATTGTCGCCTTATCTCAAACTAATGTGGTTTTGGAATTTATGTTTTCAATTGATTGATAAAATAATTTAATTAATTGCAATACCAAATACATCGTGAGAATGAAATGTAAGGGATCCAAAAGATGAATAGACAAATATTCAACAATGGATAGGTAATAATTTAAAAAATAAAATGGAATTAAATTAAATTATAGCTAGAACTAATGTTAAGTGAAGAGTCACCATGTAATGAAGATAAAATTCTAATTTTAACTTGAATAAGGGGTTGCCTACCTAAGTGGAGAAAAAGAGGTGCCTACATAGAGGTGGGGGAGGATGGCCTGGGTAGAGAGTGATGAAAGGAAATGAATGTGCATAAATTCCTTTTCTTTCATAGGACGTGCAAATAGTAATACCTAGAAAAAAAAGTGTAAATCTATTAATTGATTGTATAGAGGTGATAGGGAGAAGGTAGTGCTCTATGCATCCTTAGAAGAGAAAAGTTGATGAATTTGGTAGCAACAAGGGAAGCCCACACCACCAAGGATGATTGAAATTGCAACATAAAGAGAAGGAAACTTGATTGGTTCAAACCACTCAAAGAATGCAGATTTAAAACATATAAAAGGCCATGCTGGTAGTTTTGAGAGGGTGTCACATGAAGAGTATAAAATTCATGTATAAACAAGAGGAGTTGTGTAGATAATAGACAATTAAAAGCATTGGAAACATAGGGGTGAGAGAAGGCTTCTGCACAACAAAGATAGAGTGGGATAAAGCTCATGACACTAGAAGGAGGAGACAATGGGTAAGGTAGGGAAAATAATGTTTGTTTTGTTTTGGATTTTAAAATCTCATTGGGGAAATCATGGTCTAGATTGAGTGAAAAGTTAAATAAAGAGGTTGGGTGTTAGAATATTCTAAATAGATGTTTCAGATGCATAATAAACCCGTGAGATTGATGCATGAGATGAGAAGAAACACAAGAGGTCACATGGGAAGAAAGAAGGTAATTCGACTATGAGATGGATGAGTGTAGGATCATGGGGATCCAAAAAGTGGTGATATGACCGAAAAGTGGCTGATGACTTTTTTTATCCAAATTTGATGAAATAAAAAAGGTTTATTGATAATTTTTTTAGCTTTCCAAAAATATAAGATATGACTTATTTTGAATTAAATAAATAATAATTATTGATTTTCTACATGTATTTTGACTAAAGTCTTGATTGGTAGGCTATTTGAAAAAAAAATATAATTTTTAAATGATTTCACATTTTTTGAATCTAAAATATGCAACACATTCTATACTTCCTATACTATCGGGGGTATGTGCAAGATCACAATGGGCCAAAAAGTGGCGATATGATGGGTATGTGTAGGGTATGTGGCTAATGAATTTTTTCTCACCCAAATTTAATGAAAAAAAATTTAAAAGGAGATTTCCACCAATATAAATTATTCTTTACTTTGAATTTAATAAATAATTATTATTCATTTTCTATTTGAATTATGACTAAAGTCATGATTGGTAGGCTGATTGAAAACCATCTATAGCTTTCAAATGGTATGACATTTTTTGAATCCAAAATATGTGTCACATTCTATGCTTCGCATACTCTAGGATTAAAAGAAAAATTGAATTTCATGAAGTTTTGACCAAGTTAAGGTGGTCAAACATATGATTTTTTATATTTTTTAAAAATTGTAATAAAAAATTTCATAATTAATTATTTACTTGGAAAAAAATTATAAAAAAATGGATCACATTGGGACATGAGTCCTCTACTTATATCTTAAATATTATTAAAAATATTATCATTTTATTATGGTTAGGGTGGCCAAACAGACACCTACTTCTTATTTTTTCCTTGAAATTTAAGTGCTACTACATTGAAATTTCACATTTTCACCAAATAGATATTAAAAAAAAAAAAACCCTAGTAGTTTGGAAACTACATTTAATTTTCTACAGATTCTATTCTTACATATTTTGTAAATAATATAGATAACTTATTCAAATTTTTACGTTAAGTTGCCTAACTCTAATTTTTCTAAATTTTTTGCCACTTAAGGGCCTATTTTTCCCATGATGATCCTGCACATACCCTAGGATAAAAAAAGAAAAAATTTTTTTCATAAATTTTTGACCAAGTTATGGTGGTCAGACAAACAAGTTTTATTTTTTATTTTTTAAATTTCTAATAAAAATTTCATAACTAGTTATTTACTTGCAAAAAAATTATAAAAAAAATGTGACACATCTAGGCATGTGTCCTCTACTTATATTGAAAATTTCAAAAACAAATATTATTTTTTTCTCATGCTTACCTTGGTCAAACATACACCTACTTTTTATTTTTTTCCTAAAAATTTAGTATTACTATATTGAAATTTCAAATTTTCACCAAATAGATTTACTTTTTCCCAAAAGAGGACTAGTATCTTAGAAACCACATTCAATTGGCTACAAATTTTTTTCTTACATACTTATAAAACTGTGTTAATAACCTATTCAAATATTTATGTCAAGGATCCTAACTCAATTTTTCTAAATTTTCATTGCCACTTAAGCACCTAGTTTGGATCCCCATGATCTTGCACTGACCCAGATATGGATATGAGTGTAAAAGAAAATAGTGTAACAAGTTTGAATCAAGATGTGTGAGAAGACACAAATTTTTTGGCATTGAATGAGTTTTCTTAAGATGAAGTGTAACAAAACTAGCATGTGGGAGAAAAGGAGGATTGAATAGAAAAGAGAAACAAGGAAGTTGCCAAGAAAAATTAATGTATTTTTCATGAAATTGGAATGAATAAAGTAATTGATTTTGCTTTCAAATTTTGGCATCTCGTTGTACAATTGTAATTGATTTTAGAATCAACACATATAATTTTCAATTTAGAGTTTGTTGGTCATGGAGTCTTTGTAAACTATTTTATGATTTTGAATGAGAAATTGGTTGTGAGTGAGTCTTTCTCCATCAAATTGTATTAGAGCCAATGGTCTTGAGTGTGCGGGTAGAGTACCAACTATGAGGTAGATTGCATTAGGTCCTATAGGTGGTGAGGGTAGTGAGAAGAGGTTTTGGACGCATAAGAAGATCACCAACTGTGAGAAAATTTGTGACAGGACCTATGGATTGAGGAAGCATGAGTGAGAAGCACAAAAGCATCATTGTAGGTATGTGAAGTCCTGATCATTTGAGAGCAGGAAACATAGAGAAAGGTGTTGTGGTAATGGAAAATTACTACAAATGAAGTGGAATCTTTGAGAGGATCAAGTTATGATTTCAACATGGAGGTTGTAGTGAAGACATTCAAGAGGAGGGAATGAAGAGAAGAAGAGGAAGAGTATTTGGTGGATGAGGTTGGGTTGTTAGTGATGGAGTTTGTTGGAGATTGTTCATAGTCTCAAAGGGTGATTCTATCACCTAACTTCACCTTCATGAGTGTATGCTCACAAATTTCTTATCTAGCATGTTTGATACAAGAGCATCTGGTTGAACACACAATCCTACATCAACCAAAAAAAATGTAGCTTTAATTTTTAGTTTTGGTTTGTTTTGATTCTTTGTTGGAAACAAAATATAGATGCAAATTTTAAAGTGACAAATACATTCAATCCGAAAATATAAAATAAAATAAACTATGATAGCATTGGTAAAGTTTGTAATAGCTCAGGAAATCATTGAGGAGGAATTTTAAAACATTCTATCATTGTCACCTTATCTCAAAGTAATGTGGTTTTGGAATTTATGCTTTTGATTAATTGAGAAAAATAATTTAACTAGTTGCAATACCAAATATATCATAAGAATGAAATGTAAGGGTTCTGAAAAATGAATGGACAAATATTTAACAATAGAGAGGCAACAATTAAAATGATAAAATGGAATTAAATTAAATTGTAGCTGGAGATGTTAAGTGTAATGCCCTGCCACGCAACCCTAGGGGAAGTTGCAATTTACTACACAAATGAACTATTTTTTTTTTTTTGAATAGGAACAATTAACATACAAGTTCACTAACCATTGCCAACCAATCCCCTAAGGTTACGAGATTGTGTTACTTAAACCAAACACAGAACATGAATTAAAACCATACCATATAATTACTTAACAATTAAAGTTCACATACATTCCATTCATAATAATTTACATCCAAGAGTATGAGATACCACTTGATTCCAATAATATAACTTACAACATGATTATAACACACATTCCCCGAATGAGGTAAATCCAACAAGTATGATTACATATTACAAATTCCACCTCGATAACAAATGAGGGGTAATAAAATACAATAAGTACTGAGAGAATAAGGCATGAGAAGAAACTGATTCCCACGAGCTCTCCAACTGGAAATCATGACCACGTGAACAAGAAGAAGAACCAATGGATTTAAGAAGCACGTTCCACCCAACCGCGTGGAACCCAAAGGTCCACTCCCTCTGTGCTAGGTGATAGTAACAAGGAATTCCTACACAAGACCATCTACCACTAGACATAGGCTATGCAAAATTGATACCAAATAAATTCAAGTACACATCACATGAAATGAATGGTCATATGCACAAATCTAGGCATGACTCTCACAACACCAACATAGGTTACATTGCTTCTACACAGAGAATAGATCAAGAGTGTCACAAATATCAAGTACAAACTATTGACTTAGGATGAGTGTCATCGCATAGCTTATCAAGGGATATCCTCTGGGAATCTTCCTAGGCTTCGGCCCCAATCGTGGGTTATCCTGGTGGCCTCTACCAAAATCCCGACACCCATGCTTACTCATGTAAAATCAAATACCTCTCGTGAAGACGAGATAGATGATCTTTCCATTCCAAGCCTTCCTGTCTCATCCCAAGTCTAGACAAGCCCTTGGGTCCATGAGTGAGGCATAATTAATCTTGTTTAATGTTTGATGCAACCTAAGCTTCTAAAGATTATTTAGTTATCACTGAATTAACAAACTTGCAAAGGGTTATCCCTTACACCACTTTGTGCATCGGCCCCCATTGCAAGCCACTCCTCTAAGACAACACACACGGTGAAAACCACAATCGGTAACTAGATAATATGACCTCTCCAATCCAAGGAGGTAATAAATCAAGAAAACTCACTCCAAACATTGGAGGCAACAAGGTCAAAACCCTCTCCAAACACTAGAGGCAACAAGGTCAGACCCTCTCCAAACACTGGAGGAAACCAAATTGCAAAACCCACTCCTTCCAAAGGAGACACAAATTACATAGCCCTCTCCTAATCCCAAGGAGGCACACACCATCCCCGTTCATGAAAATCGGGTGAAACAACATGGTGTAACTATACACACTTTTCCATGACACATCAAAAGATTAACTAACATAACACCAACCCATACCAATAAATGAACTCCTATCTGGAAGACTTCAAAACATTTACTCTATTCTCCCAACATCGAGAAAGAACAAATAAACACTAAACAGATTTTGAGTAGTTAAATAAACTAATGTTCGGATTTCCTAAATCTAGTCAATCACAGTTTCCATTTCTTGCAATTATCCAACCAAGTACACCAATTTCATTTCATGACATGGAAATATTTAAAAACCAATCATTTTACTCTAAGGTTCATAATTAGATTCATAATCAAAGCATTTTAATGATTAAAGTCATTTGACTGAAATAAATCATTCATTAACTCTAAATTTCACAATTATAATCATAATCAAAACACTTTAATAAATGAAGTCATCTAATTAAAATTTAAATCAATCGTTATCTCTAAGTTTCACGATCATATACTATAAATAAACCACTTGATTAATAAAACATTTAGATTAAATAACAAGTCAATCATCTACTCTAAGTTCTACAATCGTATTCTATAATTAAAACATTTTGATAACTAACATTTAGATCAAATAAGTTAATCTTTATTTCAACTTAGCATTAAATAATTCAACTAATTCTCATCTCTACTTGAATACAAATATATTCCAGCAATTACACTTAATAGTATATACTCAATGTATTTCCTATTATATATTTAAAAATTTAAATCACATTGTTGACGTTAAAGAATCTAAACCCATAATTTAGTTCTACTTGCCCAATCTTCAATTAATCAAAATCAATATTTTAAATAAAAACATATGATTATTCATCAATTTCATTTCCGCTAATACAAATGGGATAATCATTTCAAAGTTCCTATTTTAAATATTAAAACGTCATTTAAATATATGCCTCTAAAACATTATTTTATATTCTAAGGTTTACTGATTATTCATGATAATTGGAAATGAAATCTCTAAGTAAGGATATTTTTTTATATAATCAACTCTTTAAATAATCATTAAATTACCTAATGTTCACTTGGCACCATTAAGGAATTAAATTTAATATTTTAAGTCTATTTGCTCAATCATGGGAAAGGATTAAAATAATCTCTTTTAAATATCATTGTTTATGAAAATTCCATTTCAACCATATTATTGCTATAATCATTTTAAAACAATTCCTATTTAAAATAATTAATCATCATTTAAATGTCTCAGTTAACAAAATATTATTATTCATTAATCTTTATAAATTAATCAATTAGAACTCATTTATGCCAAATACTATATACATTTAATATATATATATACACAAAATATATTTCCAATGTATATAGCATGATATATATTTTTTATTTAAAATTCACATTGATATTCCCCGTTTAACAAAACTAGATAATTTATTTAAGAAAAGTATATATATATAAAATATATATGTATATACATTGTATATATACATATACATGCTAAATGTATATGATATATATACATAAGTATATATATAATATATATATATATCAATAAATTATCATAAAAATAAATATTATTTAAATATTAAAATAATTTTAAATATATATTTATATACATATAACATATATATATATATATATATAATATATATATATATAATCTGATATATATATATTATATATATAGTACATATATATCTTTATATAATATATATATAATATTAAAATAATATTAAAACAAATTTTCATTATACATAAAAAAAATGAATTTTAAAAAGAGGGTCGAAGCCCTAACCTGGGCCACAGGCCCGGCCACCGGCAGCGGCCTGTGTGCTAAGCACACAGGTCGCTACCTGCATGGGCGGCGACCTGTCTGCTTTGCACACAGTCTGCCTCCCTTTGGGGGGGCACAACCTGTCTGCAGAACACATAGTCGCCTCCCTTAGCGGTGGCGGCGACGATGGTGGGGGTGGATTCCATGCCTCCCCACCACCACCAAAATCAAAATAAAATTTTATTTTCTCTATTTAAAAAAAATGTAAACATAAACCCAAAAAAAATTCACATTTTTAACAAAAACAGAGGGTTTATAATCAGAAAATAAATAGATGAAATTTAGCACATTTTGATCTACACTTGTATGACTTATTGTGCGAATTCCCAACACAATCTTGCAATCAAAACAATGAATTTTTTCAACACAACTATAGGGTTTTATATTTCAGTTTTGACCACAAATCTCTTTTGGTTTTCATTTCATTTTTCCATTGTTTGATTCTAGTTTTGGTTTTCATTTCAAAATCCCACCACAAAATGCAAGTTTTCCAAAACAATTTCTCATGGGTTTCATTGGATTCAAACAACATTTCAAAGATTTCTAAATAGCATGATGAGGATTTAATCTATTTTCAAAAAGAAACAAAGCAAGAATAAAGAGGAACCTGATTTTTCCTCCAAAGCTTGAAGCCTTCTACAATGGTGTTTTTCAATCCCTCCTTTGAATCCAACTCAAGCAAAAGTTTCAATCTCCTTCCCAAATCCAAGCAAGGCCACCAACAAACTCTCCATCCAAGTTCAAAACCCATCCCCCACCAAAATGAAAATAAAATGCTATAATAGAGTTTCCCCAAATTTTGGCCAAACCCTAGAAATCCCACTCACCAAATATATTTAAAAAACATTAGGAAGATATTCTCATTTTCAAATTTAAAAGAAATTTCTAATTTCTAATTCAAACTTCATGCATTTTTCAAAAATTCATTAAAACAGAAGAATACAAATTTGCAAAGAATTTACTTTATCAACCATTTTCAAAAGTGAAATTAAAACACATCATCATTTATTTATTTATTTATTTTAATTTAACTCTAACTAGCCAAACATGATTTCTTCTTTTATTTTAATTAAATCTTAATATGTAATAATGCCCAAACAACTATTTTAATTAATATATCACCGTTAATCTAATTAATTAATAAACTAAATCTAGTTTTATTAATTAATGAAATCAATCGACAAACCAAAAATTATTTTATTAATTAAATCAAACAAATCAATAAAATAATTAGTATTTCAACATTGAAACTAAATACATTTAATCATCAATTAAATTACTCCTAACATTTAATAACCTTTATAATTGAAATTAAATAAACACTCAAGGTGAAAAGGGTCAAATCAAAACAACTAACCTGACAATAACCCGATGACACACGATGACTAGGGTGACGACTTGGCATGGAAAACCTAGCTACTATCTCCCAATCGATTACCGTTGGTCAATGGACACACTCAAACCTGTGAACCAGGCGGAGTCGATGTCATGTACCTGCCAACCTGCAACAAAGAGCATGTCGAACGTGCAATATATATATAATATGATCAAACACACCATGAAGAGGAAATCTCAGAATTGTAGGGCGCTCGCAAGCGAGTGATAAAATCCTGTCCCCTTCACCAATACAATATCACTAACTGACACATCTAACATCAATGATATGATCAACAACATAAAACATCATTTAATCAAATCTCTTCTAAGTTAATCCAAAACATGTCATAAAGATAGCATCAAAATAAAATCACATCACATCGAAACATAACTTTCACATCGTTTAACCATTGCAATTAGAAGTAACCAAGTTCCAAATTTAATGCTTAATCAAACACAATCATCACAAAGCAAACACTTATCGAGCCAAAACATTCAAAATGGATGGGCATTACATTAAGTAAAGAGGTAGAAATGAAGATGAAGAGTCGCCATTTAATGAAGAAAAAAGTTTGATTTTAACTTAAATAAGGGGTCGCTTTCTCGAGTGGAGAAAAAGAGGAGCCTACATAGAGGTAGGGGAAATGAATGTGTAGAAATTCCCTTTTCTTCATAGGTCATGACAATAGTAATACCCAACAACAAAAGTTAAAATGTAGTAATTGATTGTATAGAGGTGATAGGGAGAAGGTAGTGCTTTGCACAACCTTAGAAGAACATAGTTGATGAATTCAATGTAAACAAGGGAAGCCCACGCCACCAAGGATGATTGAAATTTCCACAAAAAGAGAAGGAAACTCGACTAGTTTAAACCATAAGAAGAATGTAGATTTAAAACAGAGAAAAGGCCACACTTGCATCTTGGAGAGGGAATTACATGAAGAGTATAACATTTTTCGTAGAATCCAAAATATTTGTGTAGATAATAGATAATGAAAAACATTGGAAATTGAGGGGTCACAAAAGTCTTCTGCATAGCTAAGATAGCATGGGATAAATATTGCACCACTAGAAGGAGGAGAGGGTGGGTAAGGAAGGGAAAGTAATGTTTGTTCTACTTTGAATTTTCAATCTCATTAGGGAAATCACAATTTATATTGAGTGCAAACTTAAATAGAGAGGTTGGGTATTAGCATGTTCTAAATATATGCTTGGGATGCATAATAATGTCATGGGATTGAATCATGATATGAGAAGTAACATAGGTCACATGGGTAGAAAGAAAGTAAGTTGACCATAAGATATGGATATGAGCATAGAAGAAAATAGTGTAGAAAGTTTGAATTGAGTTGTGCTAGAAGATGCTAAAGTTTAGGCATTGAATGTGTTTTCTAAAGATGAAGTGAGATTGGACCAACATATGGAAGAAAAGGATGATTGGATAGAAAAGAGAAAAAATGAATTTTCGTAGAAAAAGTACTGTTTTTTTCATGAAAATGGAATGAATAAAGTAATTTTTTTTGTTTTCAAATTTTGGCATCTCATTATGCAATTGTAATCGATTTTAGAATTGAAAAATGTTATTATCAATTTGGATTTTTTTGGTCATGAAGTCTTTGTAATTTGAGTTTTATGATTTTGAATGAGAAATTGGTTGTGAGTGAGTATTTCTCCATCAGAGTAAAAGTTAAATTTTATAAATTTTATTTAATTTCTGAAATATATGAAAAATGGGAGGTTGTGGAAAGGAAATGAGTTGATAGACAATGGACCTATTTCTCACTAGTTTCATTCAAAATACAAGCTATAGATGATAGATCTAAAATTTAATAGAACTAACTATCAAAATGTAGATCTCGAAAGGTGAGAATGATGTGTTTCTTTCTCCAAAGAAGCTTTTTCAGACGTCACAAAGGACTCATTTTCCCTATGGCAAATGGATCTTGGCTAGGGCTCCTAGAAAATTCTTTCTAGGTTTTTTTCTACTCATTCTACACATCCACATTCTAGGTGTTCACTATTGGATAGCGAAAAATAAAATTTGTAGAAGACTTTATGTGATTTGACATCTTTTCTTGCAACTTTGACAAATTCCCAACTTTCTTCATTTTTTCTCTTCAAATGACCTTCAACCTAAAATAAAACCTTTATTTAAACATTGGATAAAAAATATATAAACTATCAAGAAGTGGCCTCAATGAATGTAGCTCTTAATCATGAAACTTGATGTGAAACAATACCTTGAATATGCTTGAATTGATCTTGAACACCACATCCACATATTATCTCAAACAACATGCATGATGCAATAAATCTTTCACATGACTATGGAATCTTAATTGTTGTAATAATTTTCTATAAATCTACCCTTGATACGTTGAAATTTCTCTTGAATTTCTCTTGATTTCATGAACTCGCTATTAGGACTTGTTCATAAAGTTGCTAGATTGCTTAGATTAAACTTAGTGAAATGACCTTGTATTTATACATATCATAAGATTAATTTCTAAAATTCAAATACCACAAAATGACATTGAATTATAGATTTGAAATAATTAAAATACCACCAAAAACATTTTTCAAAGAGGATTCCTAAGTCTAAGTGAGGATCCATTTGCCATAGGGTGAATGGGTTCTAGGCCACTTACCTAGGACACACATCAGACCATGTTAAACATTATTTGAAAATAGCATCATAGGTCTAAGTGAGGACCCATTCACCCTATGGCGAATCAATCATAGGTCGCTTAACTATGACACATATCTTCTATAGTTAAGTGTTGTGCAGTGGCATTTATGAATGATAGGTTTTATTCCTCAAAAATTGCATTTAATTAAGCTTGGATTTGAATTAAAAGGGCCAATTAAGGAAAATTATCCTCAATTAATTAATAAAGTCCTAGATTAATGTGAATGTGTAAAGGTACACCTTACAACATTGAAAACAAGGCACAATTAAGTCCATTTTATTAAAAATGACCCTAAACTTATTGTGAATATGAAAATAATATTACAACACTAAATGAAGGCATAGTTAAGATCATTTTATCATTAATTATTCCCAAATTAAGTGTGAAAAAGGGATACATTTTTCTACACTATATTTTTCCCCCTCATTAGAGATAGGATGACCCCATGTCAAACAAACACTAAAGTAGACATTCAAGACACTTATGTATGAAACAATGACAAAGATACACAATCATACAACATCAAAGAATAGGAAGATCAAGCCTAGACTATCCAACATGATGTGGAACACATCTAACTATTAGGTTGCACTCACTTTGAGGTGGTGGTACTTTAGGTTATCCACTAGGTGAGTCTTCCAATAAAGTGGCACAGTGTGAAAGTCATGCCAAGTCTATAGGTTGTCACTATGTAGTGAGAAAGTCATGCCTGTATGTCGGCTTCTTAGTGCACTAACCATGCCAAAGCTATCCCTTTGATAACTTCAATAAGGCACCACGTGGAAAGGCTCCACAGGAAAGCAAGGTGTGTTACACTAGGAATCCTTGAATTTAGGGTTTGAGCTTCACAAGGTTAGCAAGTTGTGTTATGAAAAACACTTATGAATGAATTATGTATATTTTTTTTGTTTAAATAGATCTTGCTTCATTCATGTAAGGTTTTATTCTTAGGGAACATCATGCCTAATATCTCCAAGAGAGGAAAAGTCAAGAGTAAAAGTTTCACAACTTAGGAAATGTAGTGCATCACATAACCACTAAGAGGAAAGTCATATGATAAGAAATATCACACTCTTGGAGGATATCAAACCCAATGACATCACCAAGAAAATTATGTGTCACAAGGAAAAATAAAATCACACCATGAAATATGAGAAATATCAAAAGATATTATCAATGTATGCCCCCACTTTAAAGTAGTTGCTAACACCATTGTTGTGAGCAATTGCTTTAAAGTAGAAAATATTTTATCCTAAGACATGAGAGCTTCCTCAGAAAGCCCTATGCTAAGTCATATGTTTCTGACATAAAGCTATGTCACAAAAAGGAGGGTGGTGTTTTCCCCAAAAATACATAAGGGATCTATAGATTTGAGGTAAGTATATCTTTGGTACAATGTTTTCATAGAGCTCAAAAATTCCATCATTCCCCAAATACTCATAGAACTAGAATATTGGTACAGTAAGAGAAAAAACAAAGAAAAATCCTTTGGGTCCACATGGAAGAGACCTAAATTTCTCAACTCCGTGTGTCATCCCCAAGAGGAAAACACAAGACAAGAAAAAAGGGATAAATTATTTATGACATAGAGAAGAATATGCATACAAATAGAGGAATGCACAAAAAGAGAGAGAGATACATCAAACATAATAGTATGGGGGATCATAGTATACTCATGCAATCACATAAAGAAACATGAAAAAGAAAACAATGAAAAAGACTAGTATAGAACATACGAGTCAACCTATAGTAGGTCATCCACATCCCAATCTTGATCAATATATATGAAAGGTGAATAAATAGCCAAAGGGACAACATCAAGTGCCAAAACTAAGTCAAGGCTTTCTAACTCCTTGCCGCACTAAGTGCAAGACAAGGATGAGCCGAGATGGGTGATGAGAATAAGCTCCTTGTGATAAAGAGAATTATTTGTAATGAATGTATAACATGTAATAGGGATCATACTAGAATCCTACAACTATTAGATGACAAGGAGAAAATGGGCATTCTTTAAGGGACTATTTTTTTGATATCAAACTTCTCACATATTCATTTTAAAACATGACACTTATTAGTACTATTTCTAAGAGCTCTATGACATTGATAGTGAGACTTGTTTGTGATCTTAGGATTTGGATTTGGATTTGGATTTTCTACAATGGGTGGTAATGTTATGAGTTCTTGCTTTAGAATTTTGTGTAAGATTATTTCATTTTCAAACATGGGACGTGGAAATTTTAGTTTCTTTAGTTTGTAAGGTTTTTTTCTTACTTGATTCACCAGTTTTTTGTGATAGATGTTGAGTGTCTAATACTCCCTTATCATTATTATGAGGTATTGGTTGTTCCTTAGGAAGCAAGGCACTTATGTTAGGAGGAGGACCTTGATATCCTAATCATTTGGTTTTCTCAATGGGAAGTTTCTCTAAAATTTTATGAATTTCATGATCATTAGTTATGTCACATCCTTGGTTGATTAAAATGTTAAATCCTTGTCCATATGATTCTTCTAGGTTGATAGGAGTGTTGGTCACTTTGTTAGAATAATATGGATAGGTATGAACTTGATTAGAGGAGCTAGGTTCAATAATTGTTGGAAATTTAGGCTTAATTTGTGACTCAATTTCAATATGTAAGAGACCAAACATCTCAAGTTGTGTTGGTTCATGGAGGGGTAAAAGGATGCATTATTCTCAAGATTGTTAAGGAAATCGTTTATGAACTCATGCATGCTAGCATCATCTTCTCTAATGATGTTAACTTCACGAGGACACTGAATAGGATTTGGTTGAGAATGGTTATGGTCAATTGCATTAGGATCATTTCCAAAAACACAACTTGAAACATGAACCAAGGAGAACAAGTACTTCCACACAATGATAAAACACTTGTTCATTTTTAGATTTTCAAATTTAAAACAAGGTAAATTTCTAATTACACTATGCAAAAACCTAAAAATGAAGTCATGTCAATGTAATTTTGAAATGGCGTGATGCAATAAATTTACCAAAGTAAGCTAGATATGATGAAATTGATGAAATAAACATTCTACAAACATTAGCTGAAATCTAAAAGCTAAAAAAAAAATGTAGAAATGAGTATTTTAATGCTTAGAAAATTAGAATGTGACCTGATCAGGGACTCATTCGCCCTAGGGTGAATGGGTCCTAGATGAGGGCTTTGAAACAAGTTCTTATAGAGTTTTGAGCAATTTTTTAGTAGTTTCTAGATTCTGGTTTGTTACATCACTTGCATTAGTTTGATTTTTCTATGAAACTCAATGTGAAATGCAAGTGCAAAAAATGACAAAATGATAACCTAGAACACCTAATTTGATATGTAATTTTGTTTCAATTTTCAAATGCAAGTTGATATGATGTAATGCTATGTAAACAATAAGCAAGATGATTTTTTTTTTAATATATTTTGCAGATTTAAAGAATGCAAAATATGCAATCCTAAAACCATTAAATGAAATGCAAATTGGACACCCCAAATGAGACCTAATTCGATGCAAAGAGATGAAAATGAATGCAAGATCTAAATCTAGGATGAAAGAGGACTCTAAAATTAGAAAATGCAATGATCAAACTTAGCATCACCAAAATGAAACATATGAAAAATTGGGGGTTGTGGAAAGGAAATGAGTTGATGGAAAATGAACCTATTTCTCACTAGTTTCATTCAAAATGCAATCTATAGACAACAAATATGAAAACTAAAAAAACTAACTATCAAAATTCAAACATAGAAAGGTGAGAAAGATTTATACCTGTTTCCAAAGATTCTTTTTTCACACTTCACTAAGGACTCATTTTCCCTATGGTGAATGGATCTTGGCTAGGACTCCTATAAAATTCTTTCTAGGTTTTGTTCTGCTCAGTTTGCACCTCCAAATCCTAGGTGTTCACTGAACATAAACAACAAAAAAATAAAATTAATAGAAGAGTTTTTGTGATTTGAGAACTTTTCTTACAACTTTGACTAATTTGCAACTTTCTTCAATTTTTCTCTTCAAATGATCTTCAACCTAAAACCAAACTTTTATTAGAACCTTGGTTAACAAATCTACAAACTATCATGAAGTGTCCTTAATGAATGTAGATATCCATCATGAAACTTGATGTGAAATAATGCTTTGAATATGCTTGAATTAATCTTGAACACTACATCAAAATATTAGCTCGAACAACATGCATGATGCAAGGCATCTTTGATATGATAATGGAATCTTGATTGTAGCAATAATCTTCTATAAGTTTGTCCTTGAATGCCTTGAAATTTCTCTTCGATTTTCATTGATCTCATGAACTGGCTATTAGAACTTTCTCATAAATTTGTTAGATTTATTAGATGAAAATTAGTGAAATGACCTTTGGGTATGTGTAGGATCATCATGCAAAAAATAGGACCTTAAGTGGCAAAAAATTTAGAAAAATTAGAGTTTGAAAATTTGACATAAAAATTTGAATAAGTTATCTATATTATTTCAAAAATATGTAAGAATAGAACCTATAGAAAATTGAATGTAGTTACTAAACTACTAGGTTTTTTTTTTTTTTAAATCCATTTGGTAAAAAATTGAAATTTCAATGCAGTGGAACTTAAATTTTAGGGAAAAAATAAGTACATTCCTGTTTGACCACCCTAACCACAATAAAATGATAATATTTTTTTATAATATTTCAGATATAAGTAGAGGACTCATGTCATGATATGAAGCATATTTATTTGTAATTTGTTCCCAAGTAAATAATTAATTATGATTTTTTTATTACAACTTTAAAAAAATATAAACACTTGTATGTCTAACCACCTTAACTTGGTAAAAACTTCATCATTTTTTATTTTTTTTAATCCTATAGTATGTGAAGCATAGAATGTGACTTATATTTCATATTCAAAAAATGTGATATTGTTTGAAAGCTATAGATGTTTTTCAATCAGCCCATCAATTAGAACTTTAGTCGTAATTTAAATAGAAAATGAATAATAATTATTTATTAAATTCAAAGTAAAGCATAATTTATATTAGTGTAATGTTGAGAATCTCCTTTAAAAAACCTCTTTGTTTCATCAATTTTGGGTAAAAAAGGTTGTCAGCCACATACCCTACACATACCCATCATATTGCCACTTTTTGGCCCATCATGATTTTGTACAAACCCTTTTATTTATAAATATCTTAAGATTAATTCTTGAAATTCAAATATCACAAGGTGACATTGAATTATAGATTTGAAATCATTAAAATACTGCCAAAAAAATATTTCAAAGAGGGGTCTTAGGTCTAAGTTAGGAAGGCAAATGGGTCCTAGGCCACTTACCTAGGACACACATCAGATAGTGCTAAAAATTATGTAAAAATAGAGTCATAGATCTAAGTGAGGACCCACTCACCTTATGGTAAATGGGTCCTAGGTCACTTGTCTAGGACACATATCTTCCAATGTTAAGTGTTGTGTAATGAAATTTATGAATGTCAGGCTTTATCCCTTGAAAATTACATTTAAGTAGGCTTGGATTTGAATTAAAGTGGAAAATTAAGGAAAATTAACTTCAATTAATTAATAAAGTCCTAGATTAATGTGAAAGTGTAAAGGTACACCTTACAAAATAAAAAAAGGAACAATTAAGTCTATTTTATTAAAAAGGGTCATAAACATAATGTGAATATGAAAAAAATATTACAACACTAAATCAAGGTATAATTCAGCTCATTTTATCATTAAATTTTCCCAAATTAAGTGTTAAAAAGGGATACTTTTTTCTACACTATAATTTCTAATGTTTTGAAATTGATTCTACATACAAAAATGGTAGATAAATACTTTAATTATTGTAATAAGCTAATGCTTAGGAGATAAGATCTTCTCATGTGTGAATTATGCAAAAATATATTGAGAAAAAAGTGGTTTATCTTGTTTATTCCTTCCTATATCATAAATTCACATTTTGAGATAACAAAAATTTTCATTCCTCTTCTTCTTTTGATATTTTCCTTTATATTTATAATTAGTTAAAATATATTTTAATACTAATAATTGGTGACCATTATACTTGGGGTAGGCTTTTAGAATCCTTTCAAGAGATGGTTTCACTATTGAATCCTAAGGATATTTTTTAATTATGTAATTCAACATATTTGGATCTTAAAGGAAAGATCAAAATAGAATTCAATTATATCAACACCTAGTCTAAATTTGAGAGTTTAATTGAACCTTCAAGATTAAAAAATTAAACTAGATACCTTCTTGATATATGGAAACTTCCTTTTAATCCCCATATTTTATTAATAGGTTTGTACCTTAAGTAAAACAAAAAAGAGGTTCAATCTATTTATAGCTTTACGATCATATAGTTTTGTTGAATATACTGAATACTAAGAGGTGGGGTGAGTTAATATTCTGCTAGAAAAATTAATTATTATCCATCCTATTATCAATCCACATCTAATAGAAATAGTGTGAACCATATATTTTAAGGATTAAGGATGTTATGTATCTTTGCTCAATTAGGGTCCTTCACCTGAAGGAAAGAGATAGATCGCACACCACAAAATCTATGTGGTTCACTGAATATAATGTATGTATGATGAAATTATGACTAAATAAAATGATTTAGATGTATATAGTTTATAAAATTGATTGATTAGAAATGTAAGACTATTGAAATGCAGCCTGTTTGAAAACACATTGTGTAATGCAAAAACACCTAGAAATGTGAACAAAACTGAACAAAAATGAATGAAACTGAAAGTGTGCACCTGAGATATGGATAGAGAATGAAAATGAAATTTTAAATACTACTAATTCTGATTTTCAGGCATGGTGGGATTCATTCTCCATTGTGGGCGAATTAGTCCTAGTTTCGTAAAACTGTTTTGAAGCCCATATCAGACAAACGGGTGTCTAAAAATGCAAAAAACTAAAAGTAGGCTTTGAAGTGAGACTAATTCACCACCCATGGTGAATGATTCCACTTTAAATTTTTGAATATTCAAAGGTGGAAACATGAGCCTTTGATCTACATTTTCTGCTTCTCTAAGTGTTTGGTTCTAAAACTGTTGGATTTGGGCCTGAAAGTAACTTTTTAAGGGTTTTTTGACTTTTGCAATAAAGATATGACTTGAATAACTTTGAAATAAAATATTCAATGGTTTATAATCCTCTAAGATGTCTAAATATGCAAATATAAAAGACAAGAAAGAGAGATGTTAGATGTTAGGGCATGGGGGTTTGCCTTGGTCAAAACCCTTTTAGGTAATTAAACCAAAATAGAGAAAGAATGTAATGAAGCATGAAATAATGGAGTTATTTCCTTTCCATGATGATTGATATTGAATTTCTATAGAAAAAAATGAAGAATCTACCCTTGAATGTCTTAGGAAGCAATCTTGGTGAC
Organism: Sequoia sempervirens; assembly: GCA_007258455.2. Classification (NCBI taxonomy): domain Eukaryota; kingdom Viridiplantae; phylum Streptophyta; class Pinopsida; order Cupressales; family Cupressaceae; genus Sequoia; species Sequoia sempervirens. The sequence continues at coordinate 986,207,925 of VDFB02281492.1, forward strand.
TTATAATGATGAAACCCTTACTTGCTTGACTTAAGATGGAAGAATGATGGATGAATAATGAATAATGGTTATGATTTGGAGTTTAGAGAGATTATTTTATTGTAAATTCACCTTATTTTCCCATAAATATGATCCCTAAGGCTAACATGTAAAAATAATAAACTTAAATTTTAGTTTTTCCTACTCAAAGGTCAAAATTGGCCCAAATGGGACTCATTTGCCACCTTGGGAAAATCAGTGCCACCTGTAAGGGACTAATTCACCACCCTAATTCACCATAGGTGGTGAATTAGTCCTAGTGGGTCCATTTTGCTAACAAAGATACTAGGAAGTTAATAAATAAGGTTTATATGGTGACTTTATCAAGTACTTCACTAGATATTACCTTGGGATGCACAATATGGGGTAATAGAGTCCTATTAGTGAGGATGTTAAGGTCAATTAGGGATTGGGACACAAAATTCAATGTGAAAGTGTGATTAAATACACTTTACAACCCTAAAATGAGGTCCTCATAGCCTAGGAAGACACAAGAACCAATGTGAATGTGCAAGACACATTACAACACTAGTTTAACATTAAGTTTAATTCAAAAACCTTCTAGATTGATGTGATAATATTATTAAACATGTCTTATAATGTTGAATTAAAGGAAAATGGGTTGATTAAGTTTATAAAAGTGTTTAATCCATTTACAACACTTCACAACACTTTTACAAGACATCATGAAATGCATTTGAAAGGGTCCAAGACCTAGTGTGGATGTGGAAAACAACTCACAACGCTGAATCAAGGCCATCAATTATTTCCAAATCAAGCAAGAAATTTTTTTTCTATGGTACATTTAGCCCCCACTTTAGTGAGAGGATGAAATTGTTTCAAACTCACACTAAAGTAGCCATTCAAGAGATGTATGATTGTACCAATGCGCATGAAAATGGATGAAAAAGATCAAAAGAAGTTGCACAAGCCCCCAAGATCCAAGATCCCATGTCAAACCAACATAAGTGAAAAAGGACATATACAAGGTGAATGACATGTAGTGAAACAAGATACATCATCATACAATGGAAAGAGCTAGAAGAGAGAGAAATGAAAATGAGGTGGATCAAGCTTCAACCATTTGTCCAACTAGTTGTGGATCAAATCTAGGTTGTTTATCCAAAAATGGATGCTCACTTTGTGGTGACAAAACTCTTGGCTTTCCACCGGGTGAGAAGTCCTAGAAGGTAAGACACATATGGTTGATGTGTGCTCACATACATGCAAGTGGCTATGGGGAAAGTCATGCCTTAGATTGGGCTTCTCGCTCAACCATACCAAATTTATACCTCCTAATAACTTTAATAAGGCACCACAAAGGAATTTTTTTTTTAGCTCTATGAAGTAAGAAAAACTTTGTGTGCTTGACACTCATAGACATTGTTAATGAAAAATAGTGTAAGGAATGTTCAAAGGGACTTTTCTTTGTTTTTGTAATGTCTCATCTTAGGGAACATCATGATTAATTTCTCCAAGAGAGGATAAGTGCAAATGATCTCATCTTGTTTCCAAGAGAGGACAAGTGCAAGGTCTCATCCTGGACAATGTTGTGCCTAATGCTTCCACGAGAGGAAATAAAAAAGAGAAAATCGTGTAATGAAATGTGAATGGTGATGTATGCCCCCACTATAAAGTGGTTGAAAACACCATTACTATGAGAAATTTCTTTAAAGTAGAAGAAGAGGACATGAGAGCTTACTCAAAAAACCCTATGCCAAGTCATATGTTTCTAATAAGCTACATCATGAAAAAGGGAGGTATGTCACATGTGATCCTACTTAAGGAACATCATCCACATCCCAAGATTTCTCTTATATGTTCATGAAAGGTTAATGAGTAGCCAAAGGAGGTAGTGACAAGTGACATATGAGGACTAGGTTGTCTAACTGCTTGCCCCCACTTAGTGTAAAACAAGGGCGAGCCAAAATGATTGATGAAATGAATGATAGAGTGAAAATCAGTATCAATTAGAGGAATTAGGTGCCCCCCATAGAGGTAAGCATACCAAAATCCTTAATATTTTGGAGTATATCACTCAAAGCATTGCATTCATTAGTGGAGTGACCATGAACTTGATGATAGGTGTAGAATGAAGTCTTGTAAGAGCATTTCTATCAAGTTTAGGGGGAAGGGTGATCATGTGATCTTGGGGGAGTCTTGACAATATTCCTTCTTGATCAATGGTAGAAGATGGTCTTGTGTCCTGTGTCAAAGATACATCTTGCTTATTATTAGATGCAATACTTACACAATTTTATCTAGATTGCAAGATTTTGTTCTCTTATAGATGAAGGGAAAATCTATCAGATGCAAATCATCAGTGTCTTGTGAGATGACATTGACATTAATCAAAGGTGAATTTTTTGGTTGGATGGTTTGTAAAGTAGAATAGTCAAGACCATTAATTTTTATTAGTTCAGGATGTTTCATAGTTAAGGTTGAATTAGAAGAATGTGATGTGAGAGTGTTGACATTGATTGAAGGCTTGGAAATTTCTATCAAAGGGAAATAACCAAGGCCATAAGTGGTTTGTTGTGTGTTAGACTCTATAGGGTTGTGAATACCTTGTTCTCAAGCACCACATCATTTTCCACTATATCCAAGTTGTTTCATAATCTCATAACCACGCCCATAAATTTTCTCCATTACTTTGGAATTTAGTGGTTGTTTGTGATTAAGTGCTTCAAAGTTTTTTGTGTAATTTACTTCTTTTTATAAAGTGGTCGAGGCAGATGATTTCAAAGGATTGTCTACTATTTTTTTTTTCCTTATTTGAATCTTCATGTTTGAAATCCAAGGAACCCCAATCATCTTCTAATAGTTTTCTGACTTGTTCAATATATTATTCTTTGTTGTTCTACTATACGAGTTCCGCTATTGTAGTTTATGTTCATGTGTTTAAGGAATTTTCTTTTTTTTTATCAAGTTGTGAGACATTATTAGGTTCAAGATCAATGTTGAGTGTGTAGACTATGTTTTTGTAGATGTATTTCATTTTGTGATGAAGAGTGGAAGGAAAACCTTTCATTGCATGAATCCACTATCCGTTGAAGATAAGATTACATGAAAGTTAATAAGAAATAACATGGATTGGTGTATTCAACATGGCCACTCCAATGGTAAGAGGTATAATGATCACCCCTAGTGGTTTCTTTTTTATATTATCAAATCCCTTAATAGAGAAAGAATCAGATAGAATGGTTGATTGATCAACACCAAGCCTATATAGAAGGGTCACACTACACACATTAAGAGTAGAACCAATATCTACAAGAGTTCTATTTATCCCTTTTTGTTTGTATTGCGCTATAATCATGAAAAATTCTTTTTTTTTTTGCACATCCAAAGAGGATAGTTCACTTTGGTGGAAAATAATGTCAACGTGTAGTCCTTGAATCATGGCTACTATATCAGTTGGTGGCATATTAGAAGGGATAGGTATTTTTTGTAAGGTTGTTTGGATCATGTTGTGATAGTGAGGGGAGGCTTGAATAAGGTCCCACAATGATATCTTAGCAAGACTATTCTTGAGTTGTTTGACAAGATTATACTTCTTTCCACTATGAGTTCATGGTAAGATTGGATTAGGGATGATAGGGTTAGGAAAGGGTAGGGGTTTTGTGGTTGGTTGTGGTGGTTGCAAATTGTTTCAAGTGTTATATGTATTAGCAATGGTATCATGATTAATTTTCTATGAAACATTATTCTGAGGAGGGAAAAGGATAAGTTCAGGTTTATTTTGAGTTTGTTGTTTGTGTGAAGATTGGTAGAGAATTAGAAGGTTTTTAAAATGTTCCACGGGATATGTTTGACTTCCATTGATTGAGGTGGATCTAATGGAAACTTGCGCATTCATAACCTCAATAGTATTTTTTGTATGTATCTATAATAAAGAGAAATCAAGAATCAACTGTTTATTGAAGGAAGACATAGTATTATTGTTTTCATTTTTGAATACCATGGTATTCTCCCTAGGAGGAGAGTGTTTAGGAGAAAAACAAGCCACATGTTCTTGATCGCTAAGACTTGGTTCTTCCACAATCACTTCATCGCTAATTGGGGAATGATAAATGGTGGGAATATTAAGAGGGGGATGATTATGAGAAGGTGTTAGTTGAGTGTCCATTTTCTTTAAGGTCTCATTCTCTTGTTCCATATTATCAACCTTACAATGAGAGTGTAACAACCTAGTCAAATACTCCTAAAATTTCTACTAATAATAAATTTTTTTGTTGAATTTTTTTTTTCTATTATATATAAGAATCACCTTTCCAATATAAATAAAAAACACTTAAACCACAACATCAATAATAATGAATAACAATGCCAAGGTCCAAACGTTTACAATGATGCATACAACAAGTAAAAGTTGCTCACCACCTGACCGTATTGGCATCATGAATCCGCGTAGGCTCTAGCCAAACCCTCGAGCAAGAATAGACTACAAATGGACTTAGTTAATTATAGATAGTAAAAAATGAAATATAATTACTGTAATAGTGGGTATGCAACCCTTTCTAGGACTCAATCTTTCCTAGAAAATACTTCGTCGGTTGCCACCGACTTAGGTGAAACTGAAAGGGATTCCTTAGACCATATACTAAAAAAATTTAATTAATCTATAAGTTTATAATAACATAGTTCACTACTTAGTCACATTGGATCAAAAGTCTAAATTAACCTTGAATGAGGAAAAATTCTAACAACTGTAAGTAATTCCCAATATACTCATCCGAATATGGGTAATGTAAAAGTATAGGATTCTCCTAAGGTTTGCAACCTCATTTTAAGCTACTTGATCATAACAATAGATAATGTGTGATATTCAATATCCATGACTATTCTTTACTAGTTATACATGTTAACTTGATAGGCGTAAAAATAATTGACAATGAGAGGTTTACAATTGCAATATTAATTAATAAGATTTTATTTTCCTTCTCTGAAGATAATTGATTGACATAATATAATCTTATGTATTTACCTTCCTTCCTATATGTCCTAGTTGGATGTCAATTTTCTAGAAGATATTCCATGCCTTGTCACTTGAGTTCCTTGAAATTCCTCAACTCACCATTAATATTTCACGATTCTTAAGAATCTCGAGATTACTCACTAACTCAATAAACAATTTCACTTGATCTAATTGAGACAAGGCTTCATACATGAATATAATTAATTTCTACTAGGAATGTGATGATAAGAGTAACATAATGATTTGAAAAGGAACTAAAACTATTTTAGTGAATGTTTCTTCTAACAAAAATATTGGTTACCTAAAATTTTGACTATTGTTTACTAAATAACTATGTAGTAATTTAATGGTAAGGTTAAAAGAAACAATATGGTAAAATAAGTACCTATTGAAATAATTCAATTCTTTGCAAAGCTTATTTCTACCGAGTCACCAACTCACCATTGATTAATAATTTTAACAATAATCTAAGTTTTGCAAATGATTATTAAGCCATATTAGGAATCCAAAGTCTAAAGGTTCATATGCAATGATCATAGAATAGAATATTCATTACCAAGAAGAATTTAAATATAACTCATACCTCTTCCGATCCTCCATGCAATGGTCATTGGGTATTGTTGGTATTTACTAATGAAGGTTAATGATATACTACTATCATCCCCTTCTACATCTGGACCAAGTCACCATTAGTTCAAGTTTTTGAAAGGAAATATTACATAATTCTTGATTGTCATGTGAATTGAATAGTGAATATCTAATTACCCTTTTTGCAAGTTAATCGAATCACAATGACTTCTTTATCAAATTACCATGACATAAATTTATAGAAAATTATAGTCATAATGTATGTAGAACATAACTATAGATGATGAAATACAACACATGTTGTGGAATTTAAAGCATTTATTATCTTGTTCAATCTTTAATACCTAATTTGCGAATAATATATAATAATCATCATACAATATTTTTGAAGTAATGTATCTCAATTGCTATCTAAGATAATCGAACTATAAGATTGTGAATGAGCATCACGGTTAATACAAAAGTAACCATATATTATAAATCTAATTCATTTATCTTGAATTAATGGAATTTCATTTTACTTGCTTACTTCTTAGTCCCTTGTAACATTAATTAAATACAAATAGAAGATGGACCAATTCTACCAAATGTTAATTAAACATTCATTAATATACGTACCAAAAGTAAAACTTCTAATCCAAGCAATCCTCTTACGATAACAAGGTTTCAATACTTCAATCCTAACGTTTTAAGGTTTAACTCAATGTGAATCTCCTTATTATTAAGCATCCTCCCAAATACCATATAATATTAAAATCATCTATATTTAATAATATTATTATCAATTGATAGTATTAGTAATAATGTCAATATCATAAATTTAATATTTTATTAGCATAAGAATTAATCCAAATATTATATATATATATATATATATATATATATATATATATATATATATATTCACCTAACTTTTCCACTTTTATTTATTTATATAATTTCGTTTATTTTTAACTCCTTTGAAAACTATTTTATTTATTTTTCAATACTTACTATTTATTTTAAATAAAATAAAATAACTAAATCTATTGCATGTAATTTACAAATCAACTAGATTTTATTTCTTTCTAAATAGTTAACATACCCAAAATATTCTAAGAAATAGACCAACTAAGATTTTATTTCTTTCTAAATAATTAACATACCTAAAATATTCTAAAAAACTATGGAATCTTAAAAAAAGGTAAGGCATCCTTTTACTCATCTATCTTTCTATCTTTTAAAAGAAGACTAAATATCTTTTAACATATCTACTTTCTATTTTTCTAAAAAGAAAGACTAGAGAAAAGAAATTCAGGTGAGACTAGGGTATGTGCAGGATCATCATGGAAAAAACAAGTCCTTAAGTGGCAAAAAATTTAGAAAAATCAAAGTTAGGAAACTTGACATAAAAATTTGAATAGGTTATCTATATTATTTCAAAAATATGTAAGAATAGAATCTGTAGAAAATTGAAAGTAGTTTCTAAACTACTAGCTTTGTTTAAAAAACAAAAAAACCTATTTGGTCAAAATTTGAAATTTCAATGCAATTGTACCTAAATTTCAGGGAAAAAATAAGAAGCAGTTGTTTGTCTGACCACCTAACCATAATAAAATGATAATATTTTTTAATAAGATTTTAGATATAAGTAGATGACTCATGCTCAAATGTGATGCATATTTTTTTGTAATTTTTTTCCAAGAAAATAATTAATTATGATTTTTTTATTACAACTTTTTTAAAAATATAAATACTCGTATGTCTAACCACCTTAACTTGGTCAAAACTTCATGAAATTCAATTTTATTTTTTTTAATCCTATAGTATGTGAAGCATAGAATGTGACACATGTTTTGGATTCAAAAAATATGATATTGTTGAAAAGCTATAGATGTTTTTCAATCAACCTATCAATTAGGACTTTAGTCATAATTTGAATGGAAAATGAATAATAATTACTTACTAAATTCAAAGTAAAACATAATTTATATCAATGGAAAGTTGAGAATCTTCTTAAAAAACCCTTTTTGTTTCATCAATTTTGGGTAAGAAAATAGTCACTAACCACATACCCATCATATTGCCACTTTTTGGCCCATCATAATCCTACACATACCCACTGAAAGAAAAGAGCTTTAAATACATGGATTTTCTTCTTTATTGAATTATAGACTTAAATTTGCATGAAAGTGGACAATTCTAACGAAAATGATTTATATCTATAATGACTATGCTATGGCAGAGGAAAATTCAACATTCAAGAAAAACATTATCTGTGCATAAGGAAGCTTCTACTCAAGTTCTGGAGATGATAATTAATAATCATATCCATTGTTTCCCATGTGCAACATGGTACCACCTGAGTACGATGCAAGAAATTCGGGTTAAAAATGCATAACAAGCATACAAAGATAAGGGTACGTACAAATAAAAGACAATGAAATGATATGCAAGTTCCATTATATTCAACTAGAACAGAGAACAAATATGTATGTTGCCAAAGTCGAAATGAATGTACCAAGCATACCTATAAATGAATAACACATAGTTGTGAGAGTTTTTGAAAGACAAATCAAAGAGAAACATGTTACATAGCTCTATTAAAAATAATACAAATGCAAGTGCAGATACATTTGTTGATATGTAGAATAACTCTACCAAAATTAAGTGACTGGAAAACTTCCCAGTTTAAAATTTTTATGAATCATAGCTTTCCACTATGAAATTTGAGGGTAGTCCTGAAGATCGATGTATCAAGAGAACTCACATATGAGACCAGACTAAGAATAGAGATAATGCCAGATCTGAAACAATTAACCTCATCACAAAGAAAGCTAGAGTGAAGGCATAATGTTGTGACTTGGGACAGAGTAGATCATTAAAGAATTGACTATGAATCAATAGTTTGAGGAACAATGATAATATCTCATGAAATCAATCTAAATGCCCTATATTCCTAAATATTGAAAGCAAGAGTATTAACAATTCATTGTGTTTAAACCAGAGAGTAGTATATTACTTTTACGAGGTATTTTATGAAACTTTTATTAGGCTAAGTTGCAGACATTGAAACATAGAAGACAATATAGGAAAACAAAAAAATAATGGTGAATACCTATTAATATCTATCTCTTTTCTTTTTTTTTGGAATTTCTATGTAACTCAACTTTCTTTCCTCTAGAAAAAATCATGTTCCGCTTCAACATGTAGAAACAAAAAGAAGAGGAAAGTTAGAGAAACCAAGATAATAAGATATGAGAAAGATAAAACATCACACAAAAGAACTCAAAGCAACTCCATGAAACCTGAGTGTTCCAAAACATAGGATCGGGCATTTGATTTATAGATAAATTTGCAATAAATATAATATAGACTATAGCAAGGAGTTAGTTGCACCATTTACTATGGACAGGCGAAATAGAATACCACGTGAATACCATGGATGAGGTGGGGCGGTGAAAGTTGGCTAAATGCAGCGCTTGGTCTACTTGGAATTGACGTAAAATTAATTTACTACTCTAACACCCTTGACTATTTATTGATGTGGGTTCGTTTCCTTAAAACTTCTTAGAGAATTTCTGAGAAAAATGAAGAAGACAAATGATACAGGACACTGTGCTTGACATAGTTGGCACACAACAATGAAAGTAATGAATTACGACAACAAGTGCCCTTTCTCTTCACATTTTGAGATCGCTCAAACAAAACTAAGGTGAGGGAATATTTCTAGTTGTGTTTCCAAGATGGATTTTAAAACATCATTCACATGGTAGACAATTATCATTCTAATTGTTTATTTAAAAAGCATGATTATACTTAGTTAGATCGATATCTGACAGTTATTAATTTGCATTTATGCAACCACTGTGTTTCTTTTTTTTGTATTTTTAGTTAACTGCCGATTGGATTGGCGAGACCTTATGTGAGTGTCTCGTTTTCTCCTCTAGATTCTTGGCAATTTCATTATTTTTTTTAAGTCTCTTTACTTGATTTTATTTTTTTCAATAAAATTTACTATTTTATTTTGATTTATATATATATATATATTATTTTTGTGGATAATCTATTTATAATACTTTAATCTCTTTCCTAATTTATTCAAATTGGTCATTATGATAAGATAACATGTATATCCCAACTTGTTAATTATATAATTTACCCAATTAACTATCATAAAATCTTGGCATACTTTAAATTTTATTGGTTAAATAAATTTACATTCATGGCACTAAAAAATGGAACAACTAGATTTACTTCAATACCCATATATACATTATATCTATTTTTTCTTATCTACATTTATACTTTTCTTTATACTCTATAGGTCATCAACAAATACTATACAACTCTTATGTATTGACAAATTTCATCTATTAACATGATATCGTCATGTTATACATATAGTTGGTAATGACATATCTTAATAATTATATTCCTATAATCATGAATACTTATATAAATCCAAATCGTATTATATATACACACTTAATACTTTAATTCCATGCGTGAGGTATTCAACGAATATTCATTCAAGCATTCTTCGTAGAATAATAATAGAGTGACATAAAATTTTATTTTCAAAGAGGGTTGTGACAGAGAGCTTGTAATATGTCCATCCAAGGGTAAAGTAGCTTTATCACAAGTGGGGGAGGTATCAAGAGAAGGACCACTATGGTTTTCAAATAGATTTTCCCAAATGGTAGGAGAATTAGGGAAGGGAGGATCAAGGATTTCATGATTCTGAATAGGGATATCTTCTAACACCAACCTATCATCTTTATGTTGAGGAGGGATATTAGGAGATTGACAGGTTTGATTGTCATGGCTGTGGATAAACTCATTTTTGTGTTGTCTAATAGGAGATGGACAATCATGACCGTCAATTTTGTACCTTCCTTCACCAAGATATATTTGTCACTAATAGGAGAGGTACCGAGAAAAGAACAAGTATGATTGTGATGATTGTCTAGATACTACCATTCTCACCAATGGGAAATGTACGATTAAGGATTATACAAATGGTTTGATCATGTTTCTTAAAGTCCTCATTGTGGTAATCAAAATTGAACTCATAAGAGGGAATGTTGTATTTATCCAATCCATTATTAATGAAATCAAAGCCACATATTTTGAAAGAAAACATGCTATGATAAAAAACAAAAGAAAGTGCAATGCAATGGCTTAAAATGAAATGAATTTTTTAGATATGAAACAAGGTAATGTTCTAATTACACTATGCACCAATTAGAAAATGACATGTGAAAAATACAAATGTAAAATGGGGTAATGAAATGAGCTATTGTAAGTTACATCTAGTGAAATGCATGCAAAAGAAACTTAGCTAACTTATACAAGTAGGTAAAGGCACCAAACCAAAGCTTAAAAATAGGGTTTTTAGTTTTGTAAAGGGCAGTTTTAAGGGTGAAAAGGGACTGATTCGCCCAAGATGGTGAATGAGTCCTAGTATGGACTTTTTTAGAATTTTCAAAAATTTGTGAGTTATTTTTATGTTTTTTGAGTTCTATGGTGTATACCTAAGTTTAAAATGTAGAATTTCAGAAAATTTGAATGAATTTAGATGACAACAATGCAACCTAAATCCACTTTTTATGAATGAAAAATCTGAAACCAAGCATGCCAATTAACTAATGCAAACCTTAATGCAAAGTCAATGAAATGCTAGATCTATGATGAGGGACTCCAAATAATAAAATGGAAGTATTCAAAAATTAGGTTCACCAAAATGAACCATAGATTTTAGAGGTGTAGGATGCTATGTCTCTTTGCTCAATTAGGGTATTTCACCTAAAGGAAAGAGATAGATTCCACACCACAAAATCTAGGTGATTAACTCAATATAATGTATCTATGATGAAATTATGACTAAATTAAATTATCTAGATGCATCTAATTGATTAAATTGATTGATTAGAAATTTAAGACTATTGAAATGCAACTTATTTGAAAACACATTGTGTAATGCAAAAACACCTAGAAATGTGAACAAAACTTAACAGAAATAGATGAAACTGAAAGTGTGCACCTGAGATATGGATGGAGACTAAAAATGACTTCTAAAATTTTGTTGATGCTAATTTTTAGGCCTAGTTGGACTCATTTTCCATTGTGGATGAAATAGTCCCAATTTTGTAGAACTATTATGAAGCTCGTTTTAGACAAATGGGTGTCTAAAAATGCAAAAAAACTAAAAATAGGGTTGTAAGTGGGACTCATTCACCACCCATAGTGAATGAGTCCACTTTTGAATTTTTGAATATTCAAAGGTGGAAACAAGATCCTTTGATCTACACTTTCTACTTCTCTAGGTGTTTAGTTATGAAACTGTCGGATTCAGGCCTGAAAGTTACTTTTTGAGGGTATTTTGACTTATCTAATGAGGAGATGACTTGAATAACTTTGAAACACAATCTTCAATGGTTTCTAATCCTCCAAGATTTCTAAATCTGTAATAAAAAAAGACAAGAAAAAGATATGTTGGATGTTAGGGCATGGGGGTTTGCCTTGGTCAAACCCCTTTTAGGTATTAAACCAAAATAGAGAAGTAATAAAATGAAGCATGAAATAATGGAGTTATTACCTTTCCATGATGATTGATCTTGAATTTATACAACAAACCATGAAGAATATTCCCTTGAATGCCTTAGGAAGCAATCTTGGTGACTTACAATGATGAAACCCTAACTTGCTTGACTTGAGATGGAAGAATGATGGATGAATAATGAGTAACGGTTATGATTTAGGGTTTAGAGAGATGATTTTATTAGAAATTCACCTTATTTTCCCATAAATTGGATCCCTAAGGCCGACATGTAAAAATAAGAAACTTAAATTTTAGTTTTTTCTGCTCAAAGGTCAAAATTGGCCCAAATGGGACTCATTCGCCACCTTGGGAAAGTCAGTCCCACCTGGCAGGGACTCATTTTCCACAAGTGGTGAATTAGTCCCAGTGGGGCCATTTTTCCAGCTAAGATGCTAGGAAGTTAAGAAATAAGGTTTATATGGTGACTTTATTGGGTATTTCATCAGCTATTGCCTTGGGATGTAGAATATGGGGTAATAGGGGCCTATTAGTGATGATGTAGAGGCTAATTAGGGATTGGGACACATAATTCAATGTGAAAGTGTGATTAAACACAATTTACAACAATAAAATGAGGTCCTCATAGCCTAGGAAGGCACAAGAATCATTGTGAATGTGCAAGACACATTACAACACTAGTTTAATATTAGGTTTAATTCAAAAAGCTTCTAGATTGATGTGATAATGTTATTAAACACATTTTATAATTTTGAATTAAAGGAAAATGGGTTCATTAAATCTAGAAAAGCATGAAATTCCTTTACAATACTTTACAACACCTTTACAAGACATTGTTAAATGCATTTGAAAGGGTCCAAGACTTAGTGTGGGTATATGCAAGATCATGATGGGCCAAAAAGGGGCAATATGATGGGTATGTGGCTGATGACTTTTTTTAGACAAAATTCATGAAACAAAAAGGGTTTTTAAAGGAGACTTTTAGCTTTCCACCAATATAAATTATGCTTTAGTTTTAATTTAATAAGTAATTATTATTCATTTTTTATTTGAATTACGACTAAATTCCTAATTGATAGGGTCATTGAAAAACATCTATAGCTTTCAAACAGTATCACATTTTTTGAATCCAAAACATGTGTCACATTCTATGCTTCACATACTATAGGATTAAAAAGAGAAAAATTGAATTTCATGAAGTTTTGGCCAAGTTAAGGTGGTTAGACATACAAGTTTTTTATATTTTTTAATAGTGGTAATAAAAAATTCATAATTAATTATTTACTTGGAAAAAAATTACAAAAAAACATGCATCACATTGGGACATGATTCCTCTACTTATATCTAAAATTTTATAAAAAATATTATTATTTTATTGTGGTTAGGGTGATCAGATAGACACCTACTTTTTTTTTCCATAAAATTTAAGTACTACTCAATTGAAATTTCAAATTTTCACCAAATAGATTTAAAAAAAAAACCTAGTAGTTTAGAAACTACATTCAATTTGTTATAGATTCTATTCTTACATATTTTTGAAATAATATAGATAACTTATTCAAATTTTTACGTCAAGTTACCTAAATTTGATTTTTCTAAATTTTTAGCCACTTAAGGGCTTGTTTTTTCCATGATGATTCTGCACATATTCATGTGGATGTGGAAAACACATCACAACACTGAATCAAGGGAATTAATTATTCCCAAATCAAGCAAGAAATATTTTTTTCTATTGTACACAGTGAACCAAAAAGAAAAAGAGATCATAACACATTGACACTAGGATTTTTATGTGGAAAACTCAAAATGGGAAAAAATATGGTGAGGATTAGCTCACAATATATTATAACTGATTATAAGATATTCCAGGGCTCACTACTAGGACTCACTATCCTTGAAAAGGGTCATAGATTGAATAAAAAATAAGGCTTATTTCCAAGATAAAAAATATGTGGTTCACTACCAAAAAAAAAGAACTGAAGAAGTGCACCTACAATGTGTTGAAAGTAGTTCTAATTATGCATTGGTAATATGAAAAGTTTTCTCCAATTGCAAGTATAAAAATATTTTTAGTAACTTCACACTATTACACTTGTTGCATTAGGTCAGCCTAATTGAGGGAATACTCAAAAATACAAGTCTTGTCATCTTAATACAAAATTCCTTTTGACACACATAAGAAAATGTGTTATCCAAGCATTAGGTTGGCCCAGACCTAAAGAGGAACATGCAAAAGATAAACCTTGATGGATGAAAGAACACTAAAGTTTTGTCATCAATATTGTTCAACTGGATCACGAAAAAACACGCTAAAAACTCATTTATACTTGTAACTGACATTCCCAATTAACCTATCAAAGATTCACTGAATTCCCTTTTACTACGAATATTTTCAGATCAAGATACTGGATCAGTATGGACACATTGATTACATTGTCAGTTACCAACCAATTTTGGCATCAATGACAACAAATTTGGAGGGCACCATCTTCATTCTTCCAACAATCTCACCTTTTTTCATTTATGGAAACATGTGCCAAAAATGAGACTTGCTCCAAAACAAAAAATATGCTCAACTTCCCCTAACATATATACAAAAACAAGCATAACATATTTTATCTCCTCTTCTCTTTTATTTTCTCTTCTCCTCTCCCCCTTTGACATCAAGGAAAAAGGATAGGAAAACATTTCAAATTTAGGAACTAGGGGAACCTTGTAGTTCTTTGAGAATCACTTCCCAAGTAGGCTTTCCATCATCCAAGACACCTTTTGCCCTAGAAAGTGTTTTATGCAGAGATTCTATTTTTTCTAGGCATTCTTCTCCTTCTTCCAAAGTGGATGGGGCAAAGTTCATTTTCTCAAGTTTTTTTCCTCCATCAGTGCATTTGATATAGTAACATGTCTAGACATGACCATATTTCCAAGCTAGGCATACTACCTCATAGCCTCTTCCTTCTACCTTTGTAGGATGAAAAAATTATTTTGAATATTTGCAATAGAAACCCACCTAACATAGTTTCTATCATTGGCAATCTTATAATATTTGGAGGCATCAACATGTTGAGACTCGATTGAGTCCATTAGATCCTAGATACTTCAACTAGATTTTGGTCATTTCATGCAGTAATCAAATAGTAGTTGGGCTTCTTCATCACATTCTCTTACCTCTTTCAAAGTTTCCAAAGCTGTCACATGTAATCGTACACTTATCTTGTAGAAAAAACAACCTTTTCTCTAGAAAATTCAACTCTACTTCTCTTATGGTCTGCATCTTAATATTGAATGTGTAATCTTTAATAGAATCAACAATAAGCCTGAAATTTTAAGTAAAAGCTAAAGAGTTTTTTGGAGTAACACCGAGGGTTGTCTCTTGTAGAGCTTTGATAGCTTCATTTATCAACTCATTGCTTCTCTAATATGAATCTAAAGCCTCTTGTGTGACAAAGCTGATGAAAGTGTTACTTAGCTTCATTCTATCACTTAGTGTAATCTTTGTCAAATCCATATAACCTGGGTGAGATGGTAGCTTGACTAGCTAAGGCAGAAGCATAGGTTGGATTATAGCTTGCATTGAAATAAAACCTTTAAGAGTACTTTCGGATAACTCTTCTAGATTTCTTTCATGGTTCAAGGACTTTGGGAATTTCACCTTTATCTGGAATTACTTCCTTATATTCCTATTTTTCTTTTCTTCATCTTCTTTTCCTTCTTTTTCTTTTATTCTTCTTTTTCATGACTAGATTTTGTTTTGGTTTCTTCCTTCTTTCTATCCTCATCATCCTTATCTTTATCAGTTTCTTTTTCTTTACTTCCTTCATTTTCAACTTTGTTTTTCTCTTCTCTATTCTTGGTGGATTCTTGATGTTCTTCTCTCTTATCACCGAAATGATCCTTATGATGATCATCAGACCTCTTACTATTAGTTTCTTTTGTTTCCATCTAAGGGGTAGGAGTTTCTGAAGCTCCAAGTGTCTCATCAATAGTCTCCAAGATTGGGTTATCCATAATTTTTGCAATAGAGCCATGTTCCTGAGTTTGAGCAGTATGAGATGAAGAACTGGTTCTTGTCCCAAGGTTCCATGCTAATTTCCTAATCACATCATGAGTTTCTTGCCTTAATTTTTCAACATAGTCTTCTTCCTTAGCCATTAAAATGTTGACTTTCTACTTGACTCTAAACAATGTAGAACATTCTTTCAAAAAAATTGTAGCTTTTATTTCTGACTGAGTTAAAATAACAGATTTTATAGCTTCTCTTCTCAATTTTTTTTAACACTTAATGCTTCCTTCCTTCTAAGCACTAACTCTTTCTGCACATTTTCAGTAACTTTTTACAATATGGTATCCATGTTTATGTTATAGATAACTAATTATTGAGCAAAATCATTTATGAAAGTTTATTTTCCTTCATCATATAACTCAACAATTGACATAAGATCATTATCAATCATATTTTTCACTAATGTTCCAAGAACCAAGGGTGGATTATTTCTTACTAGAGGAGAAACAAGTATGTTCTCCATAGGGTCAGATGAGCCTTCTTCATTATTCTTTGCAACAATAATTTGGTAAGTATCCTTTTCTTCCTCTAAATCTTCATCTGAAGGGACAACAATACAAGTTTTGGCTTCTTCACTAGAGGTACTACCTCTTTGGTTTCTTTTCAACTGATGCTCCTCTTCTAGAAATAGATTGATTTCTTCTTCAACAACATCACTCAAATTCCTTTTCCTTGGAATGTGTAGGATCATCATGAAAAAAATAGGCCCTTAAGTGCTGAAAAATTTATAAAAATTAGAGTTAGGCAACTTGATGTAAAAATTTGAATAAGTTATCTATATTATTTCAAAAATATGTAAGAATAGAATTTGTAGCAAATTGAATTTAGTTTCTAAACTACTAGGTTTATTTAAAAAAAACATCTATTTGGTGAAATTTTGAAATTTCAATGTAGTAGTACTTAAATTTTAGCGAAAAAATAAGAAGTAGGTGTCTTTCTATCCACCCTAACCACAATAAAATGATAATATATTTTTATCAGATTTTAGATATAAGTCGAGGGCTCATGTCTAGATGTGATGCATTTTTTTTGTAATTATTTTCCAAGTAAATAATTAATTATGATTTTTTTATTACAACTTTTAAAAAATATAAAAACTTGTATGTCTAACCACCTTAACTTGGTCAAAACTTCATGAAATTCATTTTTTTTAATCCTATAGTATGTGAAGCATAGAATGTGACACATGTTTTAGTTTCAAAAAATGTGATACCATTTGAAAGCTATAGATGTTTTTCAATCAGCCTATCAATTATGACTTTAGTCATAATTCAAATAGAAAATTAATAATAATTATTTATTAAATTCAAAGTAAAGCACAATTTATATTGGTGGAAAGCTAAGAATCTCCTTTAAAAACCCTTTTCATTTTATCAATTTTGGGTAAAACAAAAGTTGTCAGCCACATACCCTACACATACCCATCATATCGCCACTTTTTGGCCCATCACGATCCTGCACATACCTTCCTATGAGCTTTTTCTTTCACTTTTTTTCTTCATCTTCATGTAGTAGAAGGTGTAGCAGTAGGTTTTTCCTTCTCAGATTCCTTGGTACTAGGACCATTAGGAGTAGCAACATCAACAAAGGCAGGGATACTTTATTCTCTTCTTTTCCCTTTCACGAAATTAGTAGCACTAGGTGCAACAGAGCTAGAAATAGGTTTTGGTGTAGCACTAGAAGATAGCCTTCCTAATTTCCTAGGTCGAGATGATTGTTTAGTAGTTTTTTATTTCCTTTCATCAAGGACCTCCTTCAACTGTACAATTTCTTCCTTAGTGTATGCTACATCTTGGAAGAAAGCTTCAATTTTCTTTCTTCATTTAGGTGTTATAGCTTTTAAATAGAAGATTTCTCCTCATATGTACCTAATATAAGTAGAGATGGGTGTTAGGACTATCCAATGCAATCTCAATGTACCTTTCTTCCCTTTTCTCTTCAATCTCATATCCCATAGGTTCAATCCAATGAATTCTGGGTTCTATGACCTTAATGATGCATTCATCAAAAGATTCAAGAAACGCTATCTCCTTTTCATACTTTTTCACCAAACTTCTTAGAATCCTTTCTCTTTCATGCATTTCATTCTAAAAGACTACAAAGAATGCATTTAGGGAATTTTTTTGTGCCCTAAAATCTCCTATTATGTGTAGATAATCACTAATCTAATGAGAAACGGGCTTGGTGTTATATTATATTATGTTCTTTCTCCTCGGTAACTCCATTAGAAAATAGAATAAAAAACAAACAACAAGAGTTCCAAATTTAAAGAAGTTTCTCTTTTCCTTTTTCATACTTACATATTCCATAAGTTGCAACCATAGAATCTCACGAAGATCAAAATCCTTTCCATTCACCACCATTTCATTAGTTGTGTGAATTGTCATGGTTCATACTAAATTTGTTATGTTTGTGAAGTAGACTTTTCTCCCAATCATAATGGCAGCATACTTGATGGCAGGGTTTGTGATAGACTTCATGGTTAGGGATCTTCCATAAAACTTGGCACTAGTTAACCTTGTGAACTCATCATTTTTCATTTCTTTTAGAACTAGAAGGGCACAAGTGTCACAAAGATGAATAACTACATGAATTTCCTCCTTATCGATAATCCTTGGTTCATTTACCCACACAAGATTGTTGTGAACCCTACTAAGGGCCATCATAACAAATTTTTCCACACTCTCATTGGAAAAGTTTAGAAACTAGTTCCAAACATTCACTTCATTCAAACTAGGTGTTCATATTCTACCTTGAGTAGTAGGTCATCAGTTAACTTATTTTCCTACAAATCCTTCAGCTCCTGATGATTGAATTCTTTGAGCTTCCTATGAATGTATATTATTGGATCTTTGATGGGTAGCACATGACTCATAATGTGTGAGAACAAACCTATTAGATCATTTTCATATACTTTCCATGAATATCTGCAAAAATTTGGTTGGGGTTTCTCAAAAAAATTCACAACAATAGGAGTGGTCATATTTCCCAAACAAACTTGAATAAGCTTAACAAAGAGTTCCTTCAATTTTGAAAAACATGGAATTCAGATAACAAAGAATAGATTTTACTTGTCAAGAACTAAGGTTTCGATGTATGGTATTATAACTCTCTTTCTTACTTTAGCTACAATACTTCTCCCAATTTGCACAAATGTGTTTTTTTTAAACTTAGTTGCTTGCTTTATTATTTACCATTTTCCCATAATTTTGTATTTATTACCTTTCCACTTTAAAGCTATCAACCACTTTGTAAAATACACTGTAAACCAAGAATATCTTTGTAATTCTTATGATTTGCTTGATTTCTGCCAGAATTTCGTTCAATGCCGTCAAAATAGAAATTCATATTACTTGTCCTTGTGTCATCACATGACACATCATATATTGAGGGATTGTTATATTTTTCTGTGACTGCCCCCCCTGAACCCATTACTTGGTTTAGTTCTTGGACGAGGTATCTACATTGGATGTAAATATACGATCATTTGATTTATCCTTATTCTTAGGTTCTTCCTTCTTTCTCCAATTTTTTTCCATTTCTATCCTTACTTCTTTGGGATCTACCTTGTTCACTGGCTTGTTCTTCTATTCTGGATTTCATTTCTTCCCAACTTTGCTCCTACAAATTTTTGAGATATGTCATAGTTTGTTGCAAGTTTGGCACACAACATATCCTTGATAAAGAGAGTTTTTATTCATCCTTGACCTACAATGATTATCCTTGTGTCCAAATATATTGCATCTGTAACAGTAGCATTGAAAAGACTGAATTCTTCTACCAGTATTAAACATGTTCGTCATCATCTAATTTTTACATTTAGTAGCTCTATGTCCAAACTTGTTGCAAACATAGCATTTTCCAAAAAAGAATTCAACATTATAACTTTTTCTTTATTTTTTCATCCTAATTCTACATTTTTTTGCTCTATGACCGAATTTATTGCATGAGAAACAAAAACCATTAAAAAATGGGTACCTTTTTGCTTTACGTTA
This sequence comes from Sequoia sempervirens, assembly GCA_007258455.2. Lineage (NCBI taxonomy): Eukaryota > Viridiplantae > Streptophyta > Pinopsida > Cupressales > Cupressaceae > Sequoia > Sequoia sempervirens. The sequence continues at coordinate 986,228,126 of VDFB02281492.1, forward strand.
TTGGCTGGGAATCCTTCTGGTATTGATCCTTTGGTCCTTGCTTTGATAATTATTCCTTTGAGGTTTCCTTTGATTTTCCACTTTATTGAGAATTGGTTTAGTCTTTGAGCTTTGTCGTTCTTCAATTCCTAGACCACTTTTGTCTTTAGTAGGTTTCTGAGATGTAATCAAGTCATCAAGAATTGTAGAACTTGTCTTGAACCTTTCTTCATGTGCTTTTGCTTTTTCCATATCAACTCTTAAGGTTACCACAATTGTTTAAGCTTTGTACAATCATTAATTTTTAATAGGATTTTGGCTTTCTAACATTCCTCACTTTAATTCTTTTCTTCTATTTCTACTTTCATTCTAGTAATAACCTCATTAGACTTCTTCAACTAATCACTGACTTCTCTATGTCTATCCTTGAAATTTTTAATCTGCTCTCTTAGCTTCTTGATGCAATCATTTGCTTCCTTCATATTTTCCTTCCCATCCTTTCTTTTGTTCAATTTTTGAAGGGAAAAATTGATCTCTTCAACTACAAATTCTTCTTATGGAGGAAAAAAATGGTATTTTCTAGCCATGTATTCAAATTTTGGGACCTTCCTTAAGCTATAAGACATTTTCCTAGGAACCAAGCTTTGATACCAATTGTTGAATATACCAAATACTAAAAGGGGGGGTGAATCAATATTCTTTTAGCCAAATTAACTATTAACCATCCTATTATCAATCCACATATAATAGTGATAGTGAAAAAAAACATAAAAGAGATCATAACACATTGACAATAGGATTTTTACGTGGAAAACCCAAAATGGGAAAAACCACGGTGAGGACTAGCTCACAATATATTATAACTAGTTAGAAGATATTACAAGGATCACTACCAGGACTCATTTTCCTTGAAAAGACTCATAGCCTGATACAAAATGTGGCTTATTTCCAAGATACAAAATATGTGCATCACTGCCAAAAAAATTGAATTGAAGAAGTGCACCTACAAAGTGCTAAAATCAGTTGTGGCTATGCTCTACTAATATCAAAATTCTACTTTGGTTGTCGATTTACAAACACTATCAATAACTTCACACTATTACTCTTGTCACATTACTTGCATATCATCTCTTCTCACTTTCATTGCTTTGACCATCATAAATATATACACAAGCATACCTTCCTTAATAAATTAGGTTGGCCTAATTGAGGGAATACTAAAAAATAAAAGTCTTGTTGACTTAATACAAAATTCCTTTTGACACATAGAAAAAAACATATTATCCAAGCATTAGGCCACCCTAGACCTAAGAGGAACACACAAAAGATAAGCCTTGATGGCTAACAAAACACTAAAGTTTTGTCATCAGGATAGTTCAACCAAATCACACAAAAAATGATGAAAACTCATTTATACCTATAACTGGCATTCTTGGTGAACACATCAAAGATTCATTGAATTCCCTTTTATTGTGAATATTTCTAGATCATGATACCAAATTAGTATGGACACACTAATTACATAGTCAGTTACTAACCAATGTTGGCATCAATGACAAAAAATCTAGAGGGCACCTTCTTCATTCTTCCAACATTTTCTATTTTCCCATTGATGGAATAAGTATACAAGGATAATTGCTATAAAGATATTATTTTTTATTTCATCCATGGTAATTGTATTTATCACTTACATCTCACTAAAATGCATGCCTTAAGACTCAAGGCTACAAGTTATATGTTCAAATTAGGTTTTCTAGATATAAGAAATCAATATTGTCTTTATCTAAAAAAATTTCATGGGAATAATATCACAAAAATTATAAGGAACATAGATAGTTCCTACAAGAGAAAAACAATAGATAACACCTAGGGGTGAAAAGATAATGTGGTGTCATTTGAGCTATACTTTGATCATGTGATAATCAATGCAAACCTACTAGCATAAGGAATACCTATGATATTATATTCTATCCCTCTAATTATATGCATGGAAGAAATGAAACTGTGTTTCAAATGAGAGTATACAATGACATAGAAATACTATTGTTAATAGGACTAAATAAAGGCAACATCATGTAATACTATGATTGTAGACACACAAATTTGGTATGGGGGAATTAATTAAATACAAGCTATTTAATTAATGATCTTTATTTCTTCAACTTATAAATAAATTTAAATTTTTACTTTATATAGTTCATTTTCTCTAATTCTTTCTATTCTAAATCATTTTCTTCATGTCTTAATTAAATGGAAAAATTTAATTAGTTTTTTTTATTTAATTAACTTCCTTTCATTAAATTTGAATTTTAAATTCAAATTTATGGACATTTCTACTAACTTCTTCTCACCTTCCACCTCATCATGTGTCATGAAATTAAATATTTCTAATATTTAATTTGGCATTTATCCTCAACAAATTCTAACCAATTTAGGACACTTGGCCTTCATCTCCATTTGTTCCTCTTCACACTTGGAAGATTGTTCTTTTAAAGGGAACAAACTCCTCTCTTCTCTCTAACCTCTTCACCTTCAACCATCCATTCTCCAGATCAAATCCAAACCATTGATTTCTACTACCTAGGCTCATGCTGTGGAAAATCTATAAATAGACTCTCATTTACAAGAAATAGAGGGAGAGTTGAACATAATTACACTCTACAGAATTTTCATTAGCATTATCATCTTAGCATTGTCATTCTAGTATTTTCATTTTAGTATCAAGTAAATTTATCATAGAATTTTAATTAGCAACATCTTAATTATAGTAGTTTCTATTGGAAAAACAAGGACAAACAACTAAGATGGGGGGTGAATTAGTTGTCACATAAATTTAAAATTTTTCTAACTTAACTTATCATTAATCTTAGATTTGATGAATGAACAATTAACCATAAGAAATTAACACATCAGAGAGACAAATAACACCACAATAAGGGGAATGCACATGCATTCAGACACACTTCCTATAGCTCATTTCCCAATTACAAAAGAGGACTCATTGTACAACAATAGGGTTTGGATTATTAAAACCATCCAAGATGTGAACTAAGAAAATAGCCTCTACACAAGCCTGATTACAATTCCAATTAAGCTCAACACTTCTTCACACTTCACACAATATTCTTATCGCTCTTCTCTGTAATGATATTCACACATACACATGCAGGAGCACACAAATCATACTTTCCAATGATCACACAATCACTCTTATATATCTACTACAGGAGATTTGATCACAACTTAGTCAGCCAAGAAAATAAAATATATTTGCAATGTTGGCCCAAATTTACAATTAAAATTTTAATGCATATATACCAAGGTTGGCCACAACATAGTGGAGACCCAAATTAATATATCCAACACAAAAATAATTTAATTAATTTCACCTCAAAGATCCAGAACACGCTACCACCAACATGTTGACTAGAAACATGAAAACTTGAACATGCGCACAAAGATCTTCAACCACGAGCTCATTGATTAATTTGGACATACAAAAAATATAAGAATGAACTAGAGACATTTGAGAACACCAAGGAACAATAGAGAAGCATACACAACAACTAAGATAACTAGAATCACACAATCTTCATTCAGGAATACTGACACAGGCCACATAAACACTGTTAGACCACAACATACTAAATAATTAAAGTAGGCCTCTAAAAATTCTAGTAGATTATCTAGACATACTCAAAAATAAACCCTTTAATCACATCAACTAATATTTTACGTATAGAAAAAAATACTTCATGACCTGCACAGTTCCACTAGGAACCTGGAACACTTTTTCTTATAATTTTCTCAATATCCTTGACATATAAAACAATAAATACACCAAATGCTAATAGTGTTTAAATCAATGACAACCACATATCAGCAACACATACACAACATCCAACAATCTCCAACAATCTCCCCCTTTGGAATTGATGGCAACACATGATGTGAAAAATACCATCAACCCAACATGCTAACTTCTTTTGTACTTGATTTATGGAAAGATTTGTCATGTTTCTCTTCTCTCCCTTAAGATTTTTTTCACATTAATCTTATCCCCCTATGAAATCAATGGAAAAGGTAACCATGACCTTTCCATATGCTTTGAACCACATATCTGCATATTTGACTACTCCCCTTGAGTAGCAGCCTCATAAACATCAATCCAGATCATAATATAGCATTGAGGCTCATAGGTTGATGCAAGTAAATGCATAATTTAGTTCTTATTAGGAGGGGTAATTACCCCTAACATTCCTCTAAGATACTCACAAGTCTCTTTCAAAAATGGCTTAGTAAATATATCTATAGTCTATTCTTTGGTAGGCACATACTCCAGTCTGACTTCTTTTTCATTTACTTTTTCTCTCAGAAAGTGAAACTTGATTGGTATATGTTTTGTATTAAAGTGCAGTACTAGATTCCTTGATATATTTATTGCACTTGAATTTTCATAGTATATGGAAATATGCTCTTCATATATTACCCTGATATCTTTCATCATTTGTTTCATCTGTATCATTTGAGTAGAGTTATTTGTAGCAACAATATATTTTGCGTCAGTAGTGGATATAGAAATGGAATTATGTTTTTCTGCTTAACTAGGACAATAGCTTCTTCCCTAGGAAGAAATCACCACCACTAATACTTTTCTTGTCATCTACATCACCATCCCAATTCACATTAAAGTATGCACACAAAGTGATATCATCATCCTTTGGATACCAAAGTCCAAAGTCAATTGGTCCTTTTAGATATCTAAAGATTCTTTTGATAGCAGTCACATGTGATTCTTTTGCATCAGTTTGGAATCTAGCGACCATACATAGAGCATTCATAATATTTGGTCTAGTTTGATTCAAGTATAGTAATCCACCGATCATTGATCTATATCTGGTTTGATTTTCCTTAGGAGAGTCATCATTCTGAGTCAACTTACATTTGGTTAGCATGGGAGTACCAATAGGTTTGGAGTCTTCCATTCCAAACTTTTTCAATAATTCTCTAACATATTTGGAATGAGATATGAAAATACCTTGGTCCAATTGTGTAATTTGCAATCCTAGAAAGAACTTCATTTCACCAATCATGCTCATCTCAAATTCGCTCTTCATCTCATTAGCAAACTTCATGCATAGATTATCATCTCCACCAAAAATTATGTCTTCAACAAAGACTTCTATGATTAACTCCTTATCATGATCTAATTTGAAGTATAAGTTACTATCAACAGTACCTTTAGTGAATCCAAGCTTCAGTAGATATTTTTCCAATCTAGCATACCAAGTTCTAGGGGCTTGTTTAAGTCCATATAGAGCTTTCTTCAATCTACAAACCATATATTCCTTATTTGTTAGATGAAATACATCTGGTTGTTCAATGTACACTTCTTCTTCTAGTTCCCCATTCAAAAATTTAGACTTTACATCCATTTGATAGACTTTATAGTTCTTATGAGCAACAAAAGCAAGAAATAATTTTACTACTTCAATTCTAGCAATAGGGGAAAAGGTTTCTTTGAAATCAATACCTTCCATTTGAGAGTACCCTTTACATACTAGTCTTTCCTTATTCTAGACCACTTCACCTTCTTGATTTAGCTTGTTTCTACATACCCACTTAGTAACAATCACATTCTTATCGTTGGGCCTAGGAACTAGTGTCCATGTGTCATTCTTTTCAATTTGTGTTAGTTCTTGTCTAATTGCTTCCAACCATTGTTCATCTTGATAGGCTTTATTGACACTCTTAGGTTCAATCTTGGAAATCAAACAATATTCTTGTGCAATTTTCTTCTAGTTTGCACTCCTTTGCTCTCATCTCCTATGATTTGACTTTTAGAGTGATTCAAGTTTACATACCTTGGAGTCTTGGGGCTTTCTGGAACTTATGTGTCTTCTAAACTTTCTTCTACACTAGCACTTATCTATGCTTCCTGACTGACTTGATTTGATGGAACAACTTATGGTTGCTTCACTAGAACATATGGAATAATCTAAAGTAGATTCGGTATTTGAGTGTTCTTCCCTTGATTTGTGTTGTCTTCATCTAAATTGTAGTTGCATCATCTGGATGATTTGAGAGAGTCCTCATCAACTCTAACATTTGCACTCTCAAAAATCTTTCTCATTCTTTTGTTATAGCATCGGTATGCCTTGCTCTTTTTAGGAGTAACCTAGGAAGATCCCTTCATTGATTCTAGCATCAAAATTTCCTATATCATCATCTCTCCTGATATAACATTTTCTTCCAAAGATCTTGAAATACTTAACATTAGGATTGTAACCAAAACATAATTCATAAGGGGTCTTACTAGAATTACCATTCACATTTACCCGATTCAAAGGATATACAACAATGCTTACCACTTCACTCCAGTACATCTGAGACACATTCCCTTCCATCATCATTGTTTTAGCAACATCCAAAATTGTTCTATTCTCTCTTTCTACAACTCCATTCTATTGATGGGTTCAAGGAGCAGATAACTATCTTTTAATTCCATGTTCTTCATAATAAGAATTGAACTCTTTTGAAATGAAATCTTCACCTTTGTCAGATCTCAAGCATTTGATTTCTAAACCTTTTTCATTTTCTGCCATGGAATTGAAACTTTTGAACTTTTCTAATGCTTCACACTTTTCTCTTAAAAAGGAAACCCAAATCATTCTAGAGTAATCATCAATGACCAACATAAAATACCTTTCTCCATGAATACTTCAAACTCTAGAGGGGCCACAAATATCAGTATGTAGTACTTCCAACACATTATTTGAATGAAATTGTTTGCTCTGGAAGGAGACTCTAGTTTGTTTACCCATTTTACATTCTTAGCAGATTACATTAGCAGGCTTCAGGGTATGTGCAGGATCATCATGGAAAAAATAGGCCCTTAAGTGGCAAAAAATTCAGAAAAATCAGAGTTAGGAAACTTGATGTAAAAATTTGAATAAGTTATCTATATTATTTCAAAAATGTGTAAGAATAGAATTTGTAGAAAATTGAATGTAGTTTCTAAACTACTAGGTATGTTTTTTTAAAAAAAATCTATTTGGTGAAAATTTGAAATTTCAATGCAGTGGTACTTAAATTTCAAGGAAAAAATAAAAAGTAGGTGTCTGTCTAACCACCCTAACCACAATAAAATGATGATTTTTTTTATAATATTTTAGATATAAGTAGACAACTCATGCCCCGATGTGATGCATAATTTTTTGTAATTTTTTTCCAAGTAAATAATTAATTATGAAGTTTTTATTACAACTTTTTTAAAAATATAAAAAATCGTATGTTTGACCACCTTAACTTGGTCAAAACTTCATGAAATTCAATTTCCTTTTTAAATCCTATAGTATACAAAGCATAGAATGTGACACATGTTTTGGATTCAAAAAATGTGATTCTGTTTGAAATCTATAGATGTTTTTCAATCAGCCTATCAATCAAAACTTTAGTCGTAATTTGAATAGAAAATGAATAATAATTACCTATTAAATTCAAAGTAAAGCATAATTTATATCAGTAGAAATCTAAGAATCTCATTTAAAACCCCTTTTCGTTTCATCAATTTTGGGTTAAAAAATAGTCGTCAGCCACATACCCATCATATTGCCATTTTTTGGCCCATCATGATCCTGCACATACCCTTCACTAACCTAGGTAGATCTCTTACTGCTTGAGTAGAAATTATCTTGATAATGTTTTCAAAGTTTACATGACACAACCTCCTATGCCACAACCAACTTTCATCTATTGAGCAATTAAGCAACTTCCACTAATAGTAATCAAGTGAAAAAAAAAATAGTTTGCACACCAGTAGCAATCTTGTTTCCAGAACTCCCACGAATCTTGCATTTTCCATTCTTGAACTGCAGATCATATCCCTTGTGTACCATATGTCCTACACTTAACAAGTTATGCTTTAGGCCTTCAACATAGAGAACATCATTAGTATGTTCCTTACCATCAAGGCTAATAAAACCTATTCCATGAATCACACAAGCATTGTTATCTCCAAATCTTACAACCCCACCATCATACTTCTCTAGACTCACAAACTTTCTTTTATCACTAGTCATATGATGTGAAAATCCACTATCAATGACCCACTCATCTTTCTCCTCAACTTGAGCTGCAAGAGCTTTCTTATCCTTAGCAGATTTAGTAGGAATAGGTTTATTTTCAATGGTAGTAATGAAAGCCCATTCATCTCCATTTCCATTATCTTTATTAGACTCATAATTAGTTATTGCTTCTTCAACAAAGTAGCATTTCTTTTGGAATCTAGGCTTTCTAGGCTTGGACCTAAAAACTCCTTCAGGACATCTTGATGCAAAATGACCCATCTTATTGCATGAAAAAAATTTAATTGGAAATGCATCCTCATACTTACCTTTTCCTCTTCCTTCTTACTTTGCAATCAATGCTTCTAGTTCTTGTACTTCTCTTTCTTGGTCTTCAAGTTGTTTCAATTCTTTATCATATTTAGATATCTTTCTGGAGCTCTCTCCCAAACTATATCTTTTCCTGTAACTTATGGATATAGTAGCTTTGAATGCAGATTCAATTTTTGTTGTAGATTCACCAAATTCACTTATTTCAAAAGCACCAAGCTTCCTTATGAGTGTATCTCTTGTCATCTCTTTGATAGACATAAATTCCTCAATAGCATGAACCATCATTTTGTATGAAGGAGGTAAGGATCTGAGTATCTTAGCCACAGTTTCATCCTCACTCACTGAACCACCAACACATTTAATACCTAACATTATTTCATTTACTCTGTACATAAAAGAAGTAATATTTTCATCTTTACCCATATTCAGATTCTCATACTTACCTTTTAAGCTTATAGCTTAGCCATCTTCACCTATGTATCTCCTTCATACAAATTTTCCAACTTTGTCCAGATCTCATGAGCTGTCTATAGACCTATCATGTTAGCCATCTCTAAATTTGTTAGAGCACTCACCAATGCGTCCATAGCTTTGGTATTACTTTTAGCATCTTTAATTTCATCAACAGAGGAGGGACCATTTTGAGGAATAGTATATTGATCTTTTGTAATCTTCCAATAAGCATTACCAATGGACTGTAGATGAAATTGTGTCCTAACTTTCCATAGTGAGTAGTTGGTGCCATCAAATCTAGGACTCTCCTTCATGAATGTTGCCATCCCAGATCACCTCAAGCTGCTAGACTTCTTCAGAGGAACTAGCTCTGATGCCAATTGTTGGAAAAACAATGACAAACAAATGAGAGGGGGGTGAATCAGTTGTCCCAAAAATTTAATCTTTTTCTAACTTAACTTATCCTTAATCTCAGATCTGATGAATGAACAATTAACTATAAGCAATTAACACATCAGAGAGACAAATAACACCAAGTTATTTTTTACGTGGAAACCCTATTAGGGGAAGAACCATGGTGGATTCTAGTCCAAAATATTAAACGTTGATAAAAGTATAATGAAAACAATAAGGGGAATGCACATGCATTTAGGCACAGTGCTCAATTATAAAAGAGGACTCAGTATCGAACAATAGTGTTTGGATTAAAACCATCTAAGATGTGAACTTAGAAAATAACTTCTACACAATCTTGATTATAGTTCCAATTAAGCTCAACACTTCTTCACACTTCATAAATCTTCTTCTCACTCTACTCTGTAATGATATGCAGACATATCCACATAGGAGCACATGAAGCATACTTTCCACCCATCACACAATCGCTCTTATATATCTGATATAGGAGATTCCATCACAACTTAGTTGGCCAAGAAAATAAAATGTATTTGCAATGTGGGCCCAAATTTACAATTAAATTTTAATGTGTATCCACCAAGGTCGGCCAAAACATAGTGGAGACAAAAATTAATATCTCCAACACAAAAATACTTTAATTAATTTCACCTTGGAGATCCACAACATTCTACCACCAACATGTCAGCCAAAAATATGAAAAATCAAACATGCGCACAAAGATCTTCAACCACGAGCTCACCGATTAATGAAAATGTACCAAAAAGATAGAGAGTGAATTAGAGACATCTGAGAACACTAGGAAACAATAGAGAAGCATACACAACAACTAAGATAACTAGAATCACAAAATCTTCATTCAGAAATACTGACAGAGACCATAGAAACATTGTTAGACCACAACATACTCAAAAATTCATGTGGACCTCTTAAACTTCCGGTCGATGATCTAGACATACTCAAAAATAATCCTGTTAATCCACATCAACTAATATTTTACGTACACAACAAAACACCTTCATGACCTGCACAGTTCCACTAGGAACATAGAACACTTTTTCTTATAATTTTCTCAATATCCTTGACATATACAATAATAGATACACCAAATGCTAATAGTGTTGACTTCAATGACAACCAAATATCAACAACACATCCACAACATCCAACAATCTCCAATAGTTTCATCATATCACTTTCATTAGCAACATCATAACAACATCATTTTCTTGGCATAATCATCTACAACTAATTTAGCAATCATGTAGAGTAGGAAATATTTTTTACATTTTTAGCATATCTCATTCTTCAAGTTGTCATTTGGAAATTCATGTGCACAAACTATCTAAGAGAAAAATGACTTAAAAAATCTTTGGAGATAGAGGACAATGAGATGCCATTGGGAAATTTATTTTTTTCAATTTTATTATTGTTTGAATTTCTTGATATAATGTTTCATTGGTGTGTTTTATAGCTTTTAAATTGCTCATTCATGATGCATTTTATGTACACACATAAATTTGCGCCCATCATGGAGCCTGGCCCCATTTTTAACACTTTCTAGCAAGTTTTTGTGAATAGGTTCTTTTTTGGATTTCAATGTATCCCACCTAAAGCCTCTTTCAATGCAGAGGTGGTGATTTTTAGAATATCTGAGATTTGTTCTAGTGCATACGTAACCTAGACGAGCACATATACCTACTCTTTTGGTGCATATATAGGATTTTTATTTTGATTTTCTACTTTCTATATTAGAGAATTTAATGTGTTTGGTAGCACATATACTGGATATTTTAGCACATATGCTCTTGGTTTTAGCGCATACACATTTATTTATAAAAGTTTAAAATTCTGTAGACTGACTTATGTCTTTTTATTTTGCAGGTACTTTATACGTTGGAAAAGACATTATCTCATACTAGTAATGATGTTTGTAGGGGATGGAGTTGTTTTTTTTCCTTTGATTAAATTAGGCATCTAGTTTAATTACAAGGTTAATGAACACCATGTATGTTGTGTTTACAAAGTGATAGGCCTATGCTCTCCCCTTTAATGGGTGACTAGAATGCCAAACTCACTCTTTCATTTTATTGCAATAGCACCTGTAAAAGGCCTACCATAGTGGGAAGAAGTACTCACCCTATGGGAATGACCTAAGTTAGAACAACTAAAGCTAAGAATTCCAACCCACTATAATCAAACATGATTTGATGAAAGTCACATTCAACAGTAGTGTGCATTGATAGTCATCACCAAATCCTTTTTTCTAAAGATTGGGAGGCTTCTTGAGGGGTTTTATCATTTTTCACACCAAACGGAAACCCTTACTAAGAAATTTAAGTGTAGCAGCCAGTTGAGTTAGTTCCCGAACATTATAATATTTATAGTGCAAGGGGATGGAAGAATCTTCCCCCAAGATAGTCACCATATAACTACCAGGGGTTACTGTCCAAAAGTGGAGGATTCTACTTTGGTTAAGACCTAGAAAAGGAAAAAACATGGGTGCCCTCTAGGGAGTGATAGGGTTGTGATGTTATTAATGACCCTTGACATTAGAAGAGTCTGACTGATTTGTTTACTATTGTTCAATACCAATGGAAATCAAAGGGATCAAACTAGATCCTAGAACATGCACTTGATATTTAGATCATAAGATGAAACAACTATTTTACTACTTGCTTTTGTGTTTGAAATCACTATTTAGAAGATCATCCTTTACAAAAAAAACACTCAATTCATTGCTTCAAAATGGAAACACTTCAAGTTTAGCACATAAGCTTCCTATTCCAACACATTTTCCACATATTTCAGCCTATATATGACCTACTCTAGTGCATATAGGGTTTGTTCCATTGCATTTGCCTCATCTTTCAATGAATTAGCTTCCTATTCTAGCACATTTAAGTGACAGTGTAGCGCATCCAAGGTCTATTCTAGTGCATTCTTTTGATACACAAACAAAGAGCCAATTTGAACTTCTATCTACCAATTAGAATCATATTTAGGGGCCCTTTTTAGATCAAAGATCATTCCTCACTATAACATTGTTTAAACTTGAAGAAACTAGCTTTTGCAAGAGAAATTCCTTTAAATAAACTTAGATCAAACATCTTAAAATGCCAAATCATTAAATCTCATCTCTAATTATTAGTTGAGTTTCACTATCAGAATCTATCATCCTTCATCATGATACAAACCCTATACATCAGATTAACCTTAGTCTCATCAATAGGATCCATCATCCTATTTGACTTAGGTATTTCATTAGCACTTCCAAAACAAGGATCAAAGTATAGTAAACCTTTAACACTTGCATGCTCATTTTATCAAGAGGTAAAAAAAAAACTCAAAGGAAAGGAGGTAGAAACCAAAAAAATCATGGAAAAAGGAGAAGAAAACCCTTTTCACAGATTTCACCAGCATGAAACAAATGAGATAACTGATGAGGACATTCAACAAGCTCAACAAGACTCTAAGTTTCACAATTTCATGGAGAAAATTTTAGAAAAAGATGGAGAGAAATACTTTTAATGTTGGAAAATAAAGGTATAAAACCACCCAATGACTTTGGTTTAAACCAATTGAAAGGAGCTCCCATGAAAATAGAAGTTGATTTCATGATTCACAGATCCAATGAATGCTTTACCTCAACAAATGAAAAATCTTCAACAACAGCTCCAAGACATGAAAAGAGGAACAAGAAGGAGATATTTTTTGCAAGACATATATCCTTATCCCTTTGATAGAAATATGAACATGATACATTTTCCACCAAACTGTGATCTTCCAAAATATGAAAACTACAATGGAGAAATTTATCTTCAAGATCATGTAAGAGAATTTTGCACCATGAGTTTGGAATTTTCACATGAAGAAACCTATCTAATGAGATTATTTCAAAGAAGTTTGGGTGGTCAATGCATGTAATGGTTTCCAAAACTCCCACCGGGTATTAGATCATTAGAAGAGTTGGGCAATAAGTTTATCACCCAATATTTATTAAACATTCAACATTAAATATCCATGAAGGATCTTTGTAACACAAAATAGAAAAATGGTGAGTCATTTAATACATTTTTACAAAGATGGATATGATTATTTTCCAGATATGTCCATCCTATACCTAAGAAAGAAAAGATGGAGATCTTTATTGATAATATCAACAGTGATTTGAGCTATACACTCTAATTATAGTGTCCACCCAGCTTTGACAAGATGATTGAAAAGAAACTTAAGATTGAGGAAGCTTTGGTTAAAAGAGGAGTATTAAAAATCTATAATGAAGGACCAAACACTATAAAATCTTCCTACTCTCATAATAGCAATGACAAATATAAATTTTGGACAAGAAACAAGACTCTAGGTAATGATGGTGAAACTGATATGCATAACACAAAACTAGTCTTCAATTTATTAGGTATTACACCCAAAAACAATCAAAATAGTAGTAAATCTAAACTAGCTCCACCAGCACAATGCAAAAAATTTACACCTTTGGGGAAATTACTTGAATCGGCATTAAAGGAGCTTCTTGCAAAAAAATTCATAACATTACCAGAGGCATGAGATTTTGAACCAAGAGTGAAACCATCATGGTGGAATGATGCATATTACTGTGATTTTCATAGAAAAAAAGGTCATAAAACAAATGATTGTATGTGTAGACATCCAAATTTGACCACTTCCATATGGTCAAATTCATCTCCTTTATTCATTAAATGACTTATTTAATTAATATCTCCCCCTCCTCTAAGGTTTATAAATTATTTAATTTAATAATTAAATATTTTATCTTTCATTCTTTCCTCTCTAAATTAAATAAATATATGAATTTATTTAATTTAGTCATTTAACCTTTTTGAATTTAAATATATTTTAAACTCCCCCTTTTCTCTCCCCTTGTCACATCCTCCACGATATTATTCTAATCTAGATTAATTTAATTAGTCCATGATTAGGATATGTACACCTTTAATCAGGATTAATGCCACATCATCCATATTTGGCCACTTGTCTCTAATCCTTCATTAATATTCTTAATCACCTATTTGCACAACCTTAATATAATCACATGTCATATTTGGTATGTCCTTCAAGTCAACCTTTCATAACTGCTTTCCATTTTAAGGCTTGACCTCTTCTCTATGTGAATTAAAAAATCACATGTATTCATTCAATTCATTTCTCTTCCCCATGTAGGTTATTCGGAATTCTAAATTCTTTCACTTGTCACATCAGTCACATGGGACAAGGGCCTCCTTTATGAGGACCTTGTCTTATCCCCAAGGTACTCCTGAATCATGTGAATTTAAAATTCACATTGATTTCTCCAACAACTTCTCTCATCCCTGTGATGATAAGAGAGGACTTTCTAAAATTCTTTAGTTGTCACCATCATCCTCATATGGGGACAAGAACTTCATTTTTGAGGAAATCTCCCCCAATCTCAAGGTACTTGTAAGTACCTCCACTTCACATGTCTTCTCTCCACATCACATTTCCTTGTCATACTTCCTCCACATGGAAAGATGTGAGGGCTTTTTAGTCCTCAACTCACCACAACCCTTCCTCTTGCTCATGTTGGAAAAATCTTGGCCATTGAATCCTCTAGAGACTCTTCCCTTAAAATGGAATATTTTGTCTCATTTTCATAACATACATTCACAATTTCAACTTTTAAGCTCTAGCATTCTCAAGTACAAGCATTTTGCATTCAACCTCCATTATTGCACTCATCAAGCTTTCATTGTATCCATTTTGCATTCATCATACAATCTAGATCAATTTTCATACCATTTCATCATATTTTCCATCAAGGAGCACACATTCAAGCTACATCAAAAGGTCAACCAAAAATATCAACTTTTATAAGGTATATTTGTTGTTTCATTTTTCTTTTATTGAAGTTCAACTTAGGGTAATCATGAAGTGTTGTGTGTATTTATCCTTTGCATTATTTGTTGTTTTGTATCTTTTAGGTTTAGTAATCATGCTATAGAAATTTCTGGAATGCCTGGTGTGGCCCAAAAATGAGTCTATTTCTTTCACGTTTACTGTTGTTTGAATTTTTGCAGGTTCAGGTTACACATAGGTGACTCCACAACTGACAGGGGCAACCTTTCCCTCAATAGGGGTGACCTTTCCCTGATAGGGGTGAATTTTCCCTAATAGGGGTGAACTTTCCCTTAATGGAGGTGATTCTATCCTTGCAAAATTTCCCATCTATGAAATAGGGGCAATCTGCCCTCTATTTTCTGAATAGGCAACCCTATCCTTAAGATAGGCGACCCTGCCTGTAAATAGGAAACCCTTCCCCAGAACAGGAGACCTTTCCCTCAACAAGGGTGACCTTACCCTCAATAGGGGCAACCTTTTCCTCAACAGGGGTGATTCTGCCCCAAATAGAGGAATCTTTGAGGTAAAAATATTGACTTAAACTTCATTTCCAAGGTTCGTTTCTTGTTGTTTTTCTTAGTATTGATGCTCTAACCTATTTTGTTGGTGAATGTGTTTATTTTAACTAACATTTGTGTAGCTGTTTCACATTTTTCCAAGACCAGATGATTAACTACTAATGTATTTGCTACTGGACGAATAGTCCAAGCCTCTTAGTTAGCTTGTTTATTTTTCATTTTCATACTATTTAGGCACATAGATCTAATTAGGGGGAGTCAAAAAATTTGTGTGTTGTTTTTTTAAAGTGGGCTATTGATTTTTTTGATCCACTTGTGCCAATTAGTAATCCTAGGTGAAGAGAAATCATAACTCACTTAGTCCTTTGTGTTACCTAAGGGGCACTAGATCATTGAAGCTTTCCCCTTGTACTTTGTGTGAGCATGCAGACTAGCCAAAAAAATTTAGTGTCCTCTTTTAGTGGGACCTTCTTGGGGATTTCATCACCCCAAGGGATGATCCCAACCACGAGTACTGGTAGGGTAAATAAAGTGGGGAGATCCAAAGTTGTACCCCAATCTATTCACATTGTGTTTGGAAGAGCATCAAAGCTAGGGTGATACCTAGATAATACGTGAAGAGTTGGTCCAAGTTTCTAGTACCTCTCTAGGGCTTCTAACTCATGGTTGTGACAGGCTAGTGTTCACAGTTGTGTCTCACATATCCTGCATGTATTGAGGACTCCCTAGTTTTCCTTGTTTAGCCTAGTTAGAGGACTGTGTTGGCCATACCCATCTTATTAATCTGAGGATTGTGCTATTTGAACTATCTTTTCTGTGCAAAACTAGTGCATGTCTGTTTAGTCAAGTCCTCCTTTTCCTTATGCTTGTTGTTTGTTGTGTTTTCTATCCTTTACCATAGCTACTTTTATCCAAGTTAAGTCTAGGTCAATTGACAGGGATGACCTTTCCCTTGATAGGGGTGACCTTTCCCTTAATAGAGGTGATTCTTCCCCTAATAGGGGCAACCTTGCCTTCTGTCTGAGTCATTTCCTAGTATTTTCTTGTTAGAATTTCCCATCCTTCATTGAACAAGCGACCTTGCCTTTAACAAGGGTGATTTTTTCCCTAAGATAGGTGACCCTGACCTCTAGAGGGGAGGTTCTTCCCTTTGTCTAAGTCACTTTGGCAGTCAAAAATCCCATCACATTCATGTATTTCAGCAAGAGGGGTGACTCTGCCTCAAGTTGGGTGACCTTTCCCCATACTTGGGCATTTTTGCAACATAGTTGGGAAATTTTTCACTCTAGACAGTCAGTCCAAGCATCTATTTACCCGTTCGAAGCATCTGTTTACCCATTTTGCACATTCATTTCCCCAAATGTTTTGAGTGCATGTTTACCCATTCTAAGTTTTTTTTTCCTTGTTTTGAGGTTCATTTCCTCATTCCAAGTGTTTATTTCCCCATTCTACGTGTCTATTCACCCATTTCAAAATTTTGTTTTCCTATTTTGATTATCCATTTACCTGTTTCAAAGGTATTTTTGCTCGTTCAAATAGTCCATTTGACCCTTATCTAAATTAGGCAAGTCTGAAAGTTGAGTTGGGTGACCTTGACCCTAAGTTGGGAGACCTTGACCCTAAGTTGGGTGACCTTGACCCTAAGTTAGGTGACCTTAACCTAAAGTTGGGAGACCTTGACCTTAAGTTGGATGACCTTGACCTGAAGTTAGGTGACCTTGACCCTAAGTTGGGTGACATTGAGCTTAAGTTGGGCAACCTTGACCTTAAGTTGGGTGATCTTGATCCTAAGTTGGGTGACCTTGACCTTAAGTTGGGAAATCTTGACCCTAAGTTGGGTGACCTTGACCCTAAGTTGGGTGACCTTGACCTTAAGTTGGTGACCTTTCTCCCAAGTTGAAAAACCTTGCACCCAAGTTGGGTGACCTTTCCCCCAAGTTGGGCAACCTTGCACCCTAGTTGAGTGATTTTTCACCTATTACATAAATCTAATCTTTGTCTAGAAAGCTAATTTGTTGGGATCCCTAAAAGCTTGTTATTTTCCAAGATGTTTTCATCTTCCATTCACTCATAATCCTTACTTTAGTCCATCTCCATTCTCTAAAATTCATTCATCTATCATCTGAATCATATAAGAACATCATAAAACATCTCTAGGTTACATATTCCTCATCGTTTTCTCAATCCAAATCCCCTGAATTTTTTTTTGAAGTTATTATCTAAATTGACCTAGGTGTTTGAAGTTGATCATCATCCTTCAACATCTAATTAGGATGGCCATCCATCCTAACTCAGTCATCATCCTCATTCCAATCAATCCCCTTCCATCTCAAGGTAGTTTCGGTTCCATAATCATTTGTCTATCCTTTAATATGATCAAGCAACACCTTAAGACACCTAGGGTGATCTCTATACTTGGTTTAGAATCCCTTCCATCATCTTATCCATCATCCAATTTTATCAATCGTTTCATCAATCAACCTTATCAAATCTAATCCTATCAACTGATCACTCATCCAATTAAATCAATCCTTCAGTCATCTCTTAGTACATCCCTGCATTACATCTTAAATTTTAATTGCATCTTAGTTCCCTTAGTAATTTTACAATTTCATTCCCATTCAGACTCAATCACAAATGAAAAAGAAAATGCAGAACAAAAAGCCTAGGGTTCCAAGATGAATATCCCTCAAGATCCCAACAATGCTGCAAATATCCAACAGGATCCGAATAACAATGCTTCATCATAGTCCAATACTGATGTTCAAAACACCTAACTACCTAGAGATGAGAACATGGTTAACCAACTCGAAGTAAAGTTTGACAAATACCTAAGGCATCCCACCAACATTCAGCTGAAAGATCACCTCCTCAATGAGCGCGGGGATAAGATTCTTGCCACTCTGATCATGAAAGGAGTCAAACCACCACCCAACTTTAATATGTCATATTATTCTAACACCTAATCTCTCCCCACACATCAAGACCCATAGACTTCACAAAATGTTCTAGGAAATCTATACATCCTTGAAGGTGCACCTATAGGCAATTGGTATCATGCTAAATTCAGAAATGTTGTGATACATCAAGTCACAAGTTATCCTCGCCTCCCATTCGTGGTCTCTACAACACCACTAGATCCTAACAATCCTTATGACTATGGCATGCCACAAAACATTATGTTTTATCCACCACTCCCACTTCAACATCATAGTCAACCACCCATTAATGCCTAGGGAACTCCAATCCTTGCATTGATGCCACCACTAGGACTTGCATGTTGGAAACAAGCAACACTGAGAGGGGGGTGAATCAGTGTTCTACAAAAATTAACTTTATTATTTTGATCTTTAATCCACTTAGAACATTCAACCAAGAGTAATATGTAGAAACATAAAGAAAACAACCACAACACCATAACACAAGGATTTTTACGTGGAAACCCTGTTAGGGGAAAAACACAATGGATGACTAATCCACAATATAATCTGAGTATACTCAAAAGAAGTTTGCAATATGGGAATACACTTGCATTTAGGCACACTGCCTAAATCTCATTGCTCAAAATGGGAAGGCACACTTTCTTACAAAGATTTGGATTAGATCCAAGAGATTGAACTAAAAAAATAGCATCCAAAAATGCTTGATTATAGTTTTGGTTAGGCTCAAATGACAATCTTTTGTCCTTCTGACTAATACAGATCTTCTGCTCCACTCTGCTCTAACTCACTTCACAAAATCTCTATGCGCAAGTGAAAGTGTGCACAAAATTACTCAAACACTCCTTTTTTATTCACAATACACATTGACACATCATGCGCACATGCTAAAAAGATATAAGAGATCATATATATATATTTGTGACTAGCAATTTAATCGCAATATGTCGACTGAAATAAAACTTGAAGATATTAGCAATTGTTAGCTTAAATCATAAGATTTAGGTAATTTTCATCCACAATGGTTGGCCACAACTTAGCTCAGACCCAAAAAAAGATGAGAAAACACAAAAATATTTGATAAAACATTCCTTGAATATCTACAACATATTACAACAATTGAGTCAGCCCCAAAATACTGATAAACAAAGAATTATCAACCGGATCTCCAAACTAACACAAGACTCAATACGAGGTACTAAGATTTCTGGAAAACATATTAGATGTACTAAACAACTTCCTATGAGGTCCACAACTTAAAATAACAACTGGAAATATGCAAGTGATTCGATGATCACCAAACTGTCAGATGTTTTGTTCTTCCTATTTGACTTCAATCTAACTGCTAGTATAAGAAAATGATGTTATGCGGATCTATCACTAAATAGGGTTTCCATCAATGAAAACAACAAATAAAATTTGTAGTGACCCTTTCCAACACTACACCTACTAGAAATCCACCCCCGCCACCTCAAGGTAACGTCTCTACATACCAACAACCTCCCATTCATCCTCAACAGTCCACTATGTTACAAGCACCATCACAACATGTTGATATCCCCTTGCAAGCACCTCCCCAACATACCACTACCATTTTTGTTTCATCTCAACCACCTCATCAAAAACCTCCACAAAAAACATTTGTCACAATCCTGCAATTCCATTGGAAAAATGTTCTAATTCCGTAGCAACACACTACCATTCCTACACAACCCCCACATCAAGTCACAAAAATTGCATCACAACTACCACAACCACCCGAAGGAGCTTCTGTAGTGGTCCCACAACAACATCACATCCCATCTCATCCACTTTATCAATAGCCACCACAACAGTAACTACCACCCTAGCATACACACACTACCATTCCTACACAACCCCCACATCAAGTTCATCACAACTACCACAACCACCCGAAGGAGCTTCTGTAGTGGTCCCACAACAACATCACATCCCATCTCATCCACTTTATCAATAGCCACCACAACAGTAACTACCACCCTAGCATACACATGTTCCCATGCAAACCCAACATAATCCTCTCACACAATATCTCTACCATCCATCCAGTATGTATACTAGCTATGCTGCTACATCCAATCCTAATCCAAATATCCATGTGGCCTCTCAGAATCTACCATAGACTCAACCACCACTTTACACCAATCCTCCGCAATCACACACAAATCCTTACCTATAGTCGTCTAATCCACAACCACCTCCTTATACTACACAAAAACCCAATGTTGCATAAAATTATCAATCTAATCCATACTACACTCAATAGCAGCCCTCATACCAACAAGGTACTTCATCCATATCCTACTATCAACAATCGTCGCCTTACTAGCAAGGGGCTTCCACGTCATCATACTATCAAGTTGCTATGTAATACTAGTAGGGTACCCCATCCACTTCATACTGTCAATAGCAACCACCATACCAACAAGTAGCTTCCACCTCTTATTATCAGAATCCATCATCCTCCTATCCACCTTACGTCAATCCGCAATCCACTTATGCCAATCAATACTAGCAAACACCTCCATATACACCTCAACATGCTTATGATCCATCTATTTCAACACAATCCTCATCATATCAGTAGTATCCTCAATACAATCAGCCTAATCCATCCAATCTAACTCTCATGGTGCCTATCAATAAAGATTTGGAAGAATTCAAAGCTGTGTTAAAGGATTTACAAGTAGGGACTGGCAAAAAATAATTCAATTTTGAGGACTTTTGTCCCTATCTATTTGATCCCTCTATTTCATTGGTCCCTTTGCTAAAGCATTTCAAAATTCCAAATTTTGATAAGTATAAAGGAACAAAAGATCCCAAGGCTCACCTTCAAGAGTTATATGCCCATTGTCAAGAAGTCATGCATAATGTCAATTATCTCATGAGATTGTTTCCTAGGATTTTACATGGAATAAATCTTGACTAGTTTATGGGTCTCAAGAAGGGATCAATCAATTCCTTTGCACAACTTTTAGAAGAGTTTTCTCCCACTTCTCCTTTAATCTAGAGAAGGATATTGATATGTTAGACCTCATGAAGGAAAAATAACATGAGGGAGAAAACTTTGTGAGTTATCTTCAAAGGTGGTGAGCCCCAGCTAGTTGCATGAAATCCCCCCTAAGGGAAAATGACATGGTCACCCTATTCATCAAAAACTGTCATCTGGACATGGCCCACAACTTCATACTTCACTATCATGACCTTTGCAGAAATAGTGGAGAAAGGTCCTATTTTTGAGAGGGCCCTTATTGCCAAAGGGCTAGTAAAAATGTTTAACTTTCATAAGGAGAAATTTTCTGGTTACAAGCCTCATTATTGGAACAAAAATATAAATGTTGTCAATGATGGTGTCAATGACACCAAACATGTTCAAGTGGAAAATTCTTCCTAGAAGCCACAATCTCCCCATCCTCAATAGTCAAATTCTCATGCTCTATCAGTGCCACAAGGGGCACTTTGTCCTACCCAACAATCCAATCAGAATAATCAAGGGAATAGAAAATTTCAATTCACTCAACTAGGAGAACCCTTGAGTGTCGTGTTCCATAAGCTCCTTCAAGCTAATTACCCAATCGCAGATCCTATGACCAAGCCTATTGATGAATCCAAGCCCAAAGTGGACTAGTACAAAGAAAATGAATATTGTGAGTTCCATAAGATTAAGGGGCATACATTAAACAAATGTCAGGGTTTAAAAATGCATTTTCAAGATCTCATAGATCAGGGTGACATACATGTGGATGCCAACACAACACCCTCATTCAATGCTCAATTGAAAATATATCAGAATGCTTTCCCTAAGAATAATCAAGGTCCTAGCACATCAAACTCAAACCTAGGACCTAGCAACAATAATGACTAGAATAACAACATCAACATCTATTACAAAAATGTGTCGTTTAATTATAAAGGCATTTTCATGCACATTGAACAAGTAGAACCACGTGTATTTATGATACACATAAAGAGAAAGGACCCTCAATGTGTTTTTACAACTTTCCAAAGCTGTATCACAGCCCCTAAAGCCTCTGCATCCACCCAACCACCGCATATGAGTTCTCAATACAACCTTCTTGATCATCTAAAAATACCCCATCTCAGATATCTATTTTGGATTTTCTAAAGTCTTTTCCCATACACAAAGAAATCCTAAACAAGGCTCTACAAGACACCCAAGTTCCCAATGACATAGACCCTACAAAATTTTAAGCATTGGTAGGGCACCTCTCAACAACCTATTAGGTAGGGTTTATCCAAAATGACATGCCCAACATTGACTCAAACCATAATCATCCTCTCCACCTCGAGGTCCTTGTAAATTTTCACAAAGTAAAAAGAGTTTTGGTAGATAATGGCTCTCCCTAAACCTTTGTACATTGAAATTCATAAAATAGGTGGGATACACCCATGCTGATTTAAATAATTAGGTTATAACAATCAAGGAATATGATAACACAGATCATGATTCTGAAGGGACAATTTTCCTTCCAATCTAGGTTGGGCTAGATGTACAATACCCTACATGCCATGTCCTTGATCTAGAACTCCCCTATAACCTCCTCCTTGGCCAACCATGGATCCATGCCATGCAAGATATTCCATCCACATACCATCAATGCTTGAAATTCCCATTCAATGGGGTAGAAGTTACTATACATGCAGATCCTCAACCATTCGAATATTTTCATGTGCTAGAAGCCTCCTTTCCCCATTCCCATTAATTCCTAGGAGTGGAAATGGTACCACCATAGGCATCATCCACCCACTCATCTACCAACACATCAGCCACCACTTCATCCACTCCATCATCCACATCTGATTCCACCCTTACCAAAGTCTAGATCATTGACAAGGGATGTGGTGAATATGAAATGTGCACAACCTTGAACATGGAAATAATTCCACCCTCACTACACACATAGGACCAAACTTCTCCGACTGAAACAAAGGAATAAGAGAAGAAGATCACCTTGAGCTCCCAAAATGTGGGACCTACCAACTTCTGTTCTATTGGGTTAAGGAAAGACACAACAAAAGATGAAATCAACCAATGGGTATATTGCGATGAACTTGAACCCTCTCCCCCCTTGAAAGAATATTTCCAAGAGGTCTATCCTTGACCTTCTAAGTTTGTATAGAAACATAATTGTTGGGGGAAGGCCTTGGTGTAGAAGAACAAGGATGATGAAAATTGATAGACACCTTTGTGTAGCCAAGAAACTTGGGGTTGTGCTATGACACCAAGAAAAAGGGTCCTATGGAATCATCTAGTGCTTCTAACAATGTCAGTGAGAGAAACAATATCCTTGAAGACATACCGGAAGAGGAATCCATCAAACATGTGTATGATGATGTAGATCACACTAACCTTTCTTACATGTTCAAATGCCTATCCATTTTCACCATTAACCTATCCCTTCAACATCTTGAACTCATAGACTGGGACCTACATGGTAGCGCATCTATCGATACATTTCCTTTAGTAGATTAGCATGTACATCTCATGGGATTGTGGGAATATGAATAGCCTAACCACAAAAGTAAAGCAAAGAAAAATAAAAAAGGGTCACCTAGCAAAAACCTCCCTGACGTGCTTCTTGACCTAGAAAAAGTTTTTAAAAAGGGTGTTTTTGATAGCGAAAACCTCGATGAGGTGCTAGAAGATGGTAATGTTCATCTTGCCCTTATAGGAACTCAGTTGTTTGGATGATTGTCAATCCTAATTGAGGAAACACAAGCAATAAATTTGGGAACTGAAGAGGATCCCAAAATCACATATGTAGCCAAAGAACTATCAGAGGAAGAATATTCTACCATCACCAAGCTTCTCAAAGAAGGCATCATCAATTTTACATGGAAAAATTCAGACATGCTAGGTCTTGATCCTACTTTAGTAGTACATCATCTAGATGTACGTCTTGATACCAAACCTATCAAGAAAAATCTCTAGAAAATGCACCCCCGAGTGGATCTACTAGTCAAGAAAAAGTTGGAGAAGCTTTTAGAAGCTAGATTCATTAGACCCATTGACTATTCTGACTACATCTCCAACATAGTGCTAGTCGCCAAACCAAACGGGGACATCAAGATCTGCACAGATTTTTGGGACCTCAACAAAGCTTGTCCCAAAGATAATTTCCCTTTACCAAACATTGATATGTTAGTAGACTTAACTATAGGGCATGAGATGCTTTCCCTCATGGATGGCTTCTCTAGGTATAATCAGATCAAAATTGCACCTCAAGACCAAGATTAAACAACTTTCACCACACCATGGGGCGCCTTCTATTATAATGTTATGCCCTTTGGTATTAAAAATTTGGGTGCAACTTACTAGCGAGCTATGACCATCATATCCCATAATATCATTCACATCATAATAAAAGATTATATTGATGATCTATTAGGAAAATCAAGAACGAGGGAAGAGCACCCAACAATCCTTAGGAAGATCTATTGGTGTCTAGAGCATTATAAGCTATAGTTAAATATGAAGAAATGTCTTTGGAGTCACATCAAGAAAACTACTAGGTTTCATTGTCTCTCGAAGAGGTATAGAAGTCCATCTAGCGAAAGTCAAGGCAATCATGGATATACCTCTACCACACAATCTCAAACAGTTAAGAAGCCTACAAGGTAAGTTACAATCCATTTGGTAGTTCATTGCTCAATTAGCTGAAAAGTGCCAGTCATTCACTCATCTCCTAAAGAAAGATACTACCTTTAAGTGGAATCAATAGTGTCAACTCGGCTTTGACAAGATCAAAGAATACTTGGACCATCCGATGATCCTTATACCACTAATTTTGGGTAAACCACTCCTAATGTATATTTTTGCTACTTCAGTGGCACTGGGGGCATTACTGGCACAACATGATGAGTCATCAAAGGGAAGGGAAATCTACTACATCAGCTGAACCCTCATAGGATATGAGTTGAATTATTCACTAATGGAAAAAGGTTGTCTAGCTGTGGTCTTCAGTTCACAAAAACTCTGATACTACATGCTCAGTCACCTAGTGAAGCTCATCTCCAAGGTTGATCCACTAAAATACCAACTAGCCAGAACAAATTTGACTAGTCACATGGCTAAGTCGGTCATGTTGTTAAGTGAATTTGATATAGAATATATGGATTGAAAGCTATTAAAGGACAAGTGATAGTTGATCAGTTGGTAGATGCTCCCCTCGTAGATGCCTATCCTTTGACAACAAAATTTCTTGATGAAGGGGTCTTTGTAGTAATAGAAGCAGCCATATGGACACTTTATTTTGATGTATCATACACACAAAATGGATCAGGGGGTAGGAATCTTGCTCATCACCCCCTAAGGGGACTATATACTGAAGTCATTTAGGTTGGCCTTTCCATGCACAAAAAACATAGCTGAATATGAAGCTCTTCTTACTAGCCTTAGAATTGAAATCCAATGGCATATCACTCACATAAGAGTCTTTGGTGATTTCAAATCAATCATCAAATAGGTCAACAATGAGTTTCAGACAAAATATGATAAGCTATTGACTTATAAACGTATGGTTGATGACTTCAAAAAGTATTTCACTTCCATCTAGTTTGACTAGATTTTGGGAGTATAGAACAAAGCAACAAATTACATTGCTACCATTGGCTCTCTAATTGACATGCCTAAGGATTAGATAAAGTATGAGTTCCTCTTTGAAAAACTCTTAGTCCCAATGTATGATATCCCAAAAAGTGAGATGGTGTGTGACATTATAGGTCCTATGTCACCATGGTACCATGATATCTACACCCACCTTCATGATAATATCCTACCTCCCAATATGAAATGCAACTAAATAAAATATTTCATCCAACATACATCTCATTACACCATCATAGGTGATACTCTTTATCATTGTGGGTATGATGGAACCCTCCTTAGGTGTCTAAACGAGACTGAAGCCCACACTACATTAACAGAAGTACATAGTGGTGTTTATGGGGCCCCACTCAAATTGTATGGCACTAACTAAGAAAATTCTCCAAGCAAGCTACTATTGGCCTACATTAGAACATGATTCTTGTGAGTTCATCAAGAAATTCCTACCTTGTCAACAACACACTAATTTAATACATGCTCCTGCACAGGATTTGCAACCTCTTATAGCACCATGGCCCTTCCCTCAGTGGGGTTTTGACCTAATCGACAAGATCTATCCCCCATATTACAATGGCCATACCTTCATCATTAGCACAACTAAGTACTTCACCAAGTGGGTGGAAGCAATGCGACTCTTACAAATCATAGGAACTCATATTTCTAGATTTATCCTCTTTCATATTCTCTACAGATATGGAATACCATCCACCATCATTTCCGATAATGGAAATCCTTTTGAAGAACCAAGCCATAAAACACCTTTCCAACACCTTCCATGTCTGCACCTTATTACCCTCAGGGTAATGGTCAAGCTAGAGCCACCAACAAAAACCTCATTAGGATCCTTAAAAAGGTGGTCAATAATACTAGTCGAGATTGGCACCTTCACATTCATCCTACCCTTTGGACATACCACACTTCCATCCACATTCCTACTGGTGCTACCCCATATTCTCTCATTTATGGTGTTGAGGACATCTTGTTGATTTAGATAGAAATCCCATCACTAAGAATCTCCCTAAAGAATCTTATCAGTGATGAAGACACTGAAGTTGCAAGACTCAACCAGCTAGAACTCCTATATGAAAGACAGATTAAATTGTATGACCATCTTTAGACATATCAAAAAATTTTGAAACAAAGCTACAAAAAGAAGGTCCATCCTCACCAATTCAACATTGGTAATTTAGTCCTCAAGGAGAATCAATGCACTCAACAAGATTGAAATAAGAAGGGAAAATTTGAAGAAAATTAGCTTGGTTCCTATGTCATCACAACAAAATATGGATTAGGAGCATACAAACTTACTACACCTTAAGGAGAGCCCTTAGAGGAGCCCATTAACATCATGTACCTGGAAAGGTTCTACACTTAAGTCAACTGGGGTATCCTATCCTACAAAAATCCAAAAATATTAAAGAGAAATAACTCATCCTATGGTGAAAACAACCCTTAGTGGCACCTTGGATAGGTGTATTTGGTGAAAACCTTGTCGCATGCACCATTCATAAAGGGATTAATCATTATCTACCTTGTGTCCTAGTTACTTTATGCTTCCACCCATCCTGATCTCATATCCTATCATCCTATCAATCTTATCCCTTCATCCACATCCTTCATCCGGTCACT
This sequence comes from Sequoia sempervirens, assembly GCA_007258455.2. Classification (NCBI taxonomy): domain Eukaryota; kingdom Viridiplantae; phylum Streptophyta; class Pinopsida; order Cupressales; family Cupressaceae; genus Sequoia; species Sequoia sempervirens. Next base: position 986,256,000 of record VDFB02281492.1, read on the forward strand.
TGGTATATTTTGGTTGAGCATTGGATGAGCTTTGTCTGCTATCTGTTATCTTGATCTTTTATCCTAATATGAGCTTGTGTCATTAGTTTTGTCATCTTGTTAGCCCTTTGTTTCTAGCTAGATTCCTTCATCATGTTAGTCTTCATTTAGATCCCATCCTGTCACGTTGGTCTTTTTAGTCTTTGTCAAATTACATTGCCCCTACGCTTTCACATAGGCAAGGATGATCATTTGATCTTCCCTTGGGGTATTTTTTCCATCCATTTTTAGTCATGCATCGTAGTCTCCATTGTCCCCTTTATGCTCTTATCCTTAGTTGAAATCCTTTTTGAACTATGTTGTCCCTGTGCTTTCACGTAGGAAAGGTCGATCATTTGATCCACCCTTAGGGCTTTGCTTTGTTGTTTTCTTTCATCGCTCATCTCTATTTTTCTCTTTTTTCTTTTATCTAAGGTCTTTTCTTGAACTATGAGGGCTCTACACTTTCATGTAGGAAAGGCTAATCTTTGATCAACCCCTGAGCCCCTAGGTCTTTAGGGTGTGTATGTCTTGTGTCATGTTGTCAGGTATGTCCTTATCTAGCTATCTCTTTACAAATGAGATCCACTCATATCATGATATTCAATCAATTTTGGAGTCTCCTACATAATAATCAATCTTCTAGTTTAGTATTCATCTTTGGTCTCAATAAGATGCATCCTTCCTAATAGATCTCATCAACCCCATCCATCCTCTTAATCCTATGGAAAGGGATGTTTTGAAATGGATTGTGATCTTTTGACACTTTTGAATTGTATTTATCATTTGAGCTCCCTATCACAACTTGTCAAGGCTACCATGATCTATCATATTATGGTGTGTTTTGATTGGTTAACATAGGGACATATCTTGATCTTTTCTTTGTTTTTGTCTTTTGCAGTGTCCCACGTAGTACCCATCGAGATCCCTAAGGTCTTGTGTTATGTTGGGGCATCCATTTGTGCTTGTGGTCATCCCAATACCTAGCCCAGCCAAGGTCTTCATTACTTTGGGGTGTTGGGATGGCCTTCTTGTCTGCTATGTTTTTTTTATGCATTCGACACTAACTTTCCATGGTTTCACATACCTTAGCAACTGGTGTTTTATTCTATAGCAAAAATCAGTGCTCTAAAAATGGAAAATTGCATTAGCATTGCATTTAATGATCAATTCCATTGCATTACATCCATACCTAACCTATGACCTATGATTTTGATTGTGAAAAAAATCACCTTCTATCTCTTGTTCTTCATAGGATACCCATGGTTCTTGATAGGTGCAGTTTCACATCCATCTTCCCTTGATTTTGTAATGATTACAAGGAAGTACTTTCCATTAAACCAATAGTACGCCTACCATAGACCCTCATTACTATGTAGGTCCTTATTTATGCTTATGTTCATGTTTCATTTCATTTCACATTCAACCATCTCACTCATATATCACACACCTTTATTTTGTATAAGCTCAAGCAAGCATGATTGCAAATAAAACCAACCTACCACCTACGTCCACATTGCATTTAATTTATTTAGTAGTGTTTGTAAGGAATTTAATTACATCTCATGTCATGTTATAGGTTCATTACATTCCATTCCATGTGCATTGCCATCTCATTTATTTTAAGTTGTTTAGATTAATTATATTTTGTTATTCTAACCATCTTAGATTCATTTTCTTATCCATTTATTTCCATATTACTCTATATCATTACAACATTACATATATAGCCACTTGCATCACAAATGGTTATTATATAAATTCATAAATCATCCATCACATCCTACATCATAAACGTTAGCCATAATACATATCATCCATATAAGCATAAACATACATCATCATAAGCATATCCATACATCATACCATAATGGTCATCCATAACAAAATCATGAACCTACACATATGCATAAATAAATCATTCGTGATATACACATCACAGTGTCAATAAGGGCTATCACATCTCATATAAATTTCAAAATACAATGTCCATCCCATGGTCCATAATAATGTCCATCATAAAATAAAAATACATATCAATCACATATATCATCAAATATAGTACAAGTACAATGCTATGAATCAACTCTAATATTTGCTACTCTATACTATACACCCATCCTGCACCTATCAAAAACTAGTATCCTATCACTTGTCCTCTCTCCTCTCTACTATGAACTACCCACATCTGATCTTTGTGGTGAGTCTAGCACTCTCCCCTACATGGGGGTTCTCTCTATAGCTACTATATCAATGGGTATGTGTCCTTGCTGACTGGGATGCTAATGGAATTTGTGGCACCACTTTGATGAAGGTGGGTATCCACTGTGTCTAATCTGGCTCTACCATGAATTAGGCTGCCATATAGTAGCTAGCCTCTTGCATGTACTAATCCTGCTCTGTAGCTTGATACCTGGATGTATCCCGCTTTACCCTATAATTGTTCTTAAATACACATGTAGATCTACTCTCTTGTGCCCACACATCTTGCGCTAACTACAGTTTGACAATCTCTACTCCCATATGTGACACCTAATCTATAGCCCTGTCCCCCTCATCCTACATAGCATGTACCTCTACCCCTATCTCTCTACCCTCACACTACACTACCTATGCCTATGTTTGCACTGCATAGATCTCTCTCTCCACAACCTATACCCATGCCACTATTGCATCCCTCTCACCCTATAGGGTGTGAACCTATGTTTGTGTTGCATCCTCTCTGTCTACATGTTCTATACCAAGGCCCTCATAGCCTCCTCCCTCTCCTGCATCAGCCCCATGTCTCCCACTATCTGATCTGCTACCTCAACTTTGTTGCGAAGCTCATCTCACTCATGTCTCAGCTTAGTCCTCTCTCTCAATAACCCCTCAACCTATATTTTCAAATCATCCATGTTATTCTCTACCTCTGCCACGGTCTCTGTTAATGCATGCTTTGTCACTCCTCTAGGCTCTCATTGTCCTATCGCCTACAATATAGTCACCACTGCCTCTAGCCTACCTTGCTCCCATCTCGTCATCACCCCCTCCTCATGCTCTCTACATACCTCTCCCTCAAGCTAAGTCACCTTTGCTAATGGCTGGCTCACCTTGGCTCAAATACCATCCATCTCTACTAGGATCTCCTCCTCATGTTGTGACACCACATCAACTATAGCCATGAAATACCTCTCACCCTCTACCTCCACTTTGGCCACCTCTACTCATAGCATGCTCACCTCGGCCTCTAGTCTGGACCTCACAACCTTTATATCTCTCATTCTTTGTTTGGTGATTTGTAATCTCTCCATGGACCCTCTCAACAATACATCCAGATCCTCTACTAGATGTGGTACCATGGCCAATGGGGGAATATCATGAACATCCATATCCATCGCCTTCACCTATGCCTCATCTCTCTCATCCATCCCCTCTGCCCTTGTCTCATCTCTCTCCTTCATCACCTCCACCTCTACCTCAACCTCCACCTGGGCTCTCCTTTGTTGTCTCCACCTCCTCCTCCTCACCCTCTCCTGTTGGCTTGTGGCCCCAACCTCTTATCCTCTCTCCTACTAACCTGCTACTCTAGCCACCTCCTAACCTCTCCTCTATTCAACTCTCCTCCTCCCTCTCATCTATCATGCTAGTCTCATCTTATCCTCTAGCCAAAAACCTTGTTCCTCTATAATAATCTCCTCTCGCATAATATGTAGGGGTTGATGGTGGGCATACCACATAGAGAAGTTGACTGTTACTCTCACCTCTACTCTCCCTCCACTCCTACCTAGATAGGGTACTTGTTGTGGTTTAACCTAAAGATCCCTCACAAACTTAGGCGTAATATGCTCCCCCCATGGTGTCTCTCATGAGATCCATTAGAATCTCTCTAGTCTACGAGGAATGTCCTGCAGAAGCCCAAATTCTTTGGTCACCATCTCCAGCCTATATGCCTCAACTATACATGGCTCCTTTCTGACTATATAGGATATAGAACAAAAATATCCTCTATTCCTCTCCTCATCTCTCCTCTATCCAGGAAACCACCATGTCATGTATGGCCTCCACACTATCTGCTCCTCTTGAAGATCATCTAGTGTCCTCCTCCATCTATCTAGATCCCTGAAGCCCTCATAATGCCATACCCAGCCATACTCTATCCCATACTATAAGCATGCCACTATTAGTGTCATATCCTCTAATCTTTCTCTCACCACTCTTGGCCTGGCCACACTAATGTTCTCCCAGGCCCACACCTATAGTAGCATCACCTATGTCACATTAAGTTCCTCTCAGTAGCACATAATGTGCATGTCTTTGTATAGTTGTGCTAAGATGCATGGACCCCATGCTAACTCCCCCTCTCTCCCCTTGATGATATGCCAAATCACATCCATGTAGCTAAGGCTATAGAAGCATCCACTCTTGTCTAGTATTAGTACTCTGCTAATCAATTTACACAAGTATAGTGGTATCGGTGGTGGTACCCCCAACCCCTTCCTCTGCATAGGAAGGTCCTCTCATCCAAACAAGACCCATAGGGTCTAATCCAACACTACCCACTCTGATCTTGTCATGCTCACCAAGTTGCCTACTATAGGTACCCTTAGTATTTGCCATAGATCCTCTAGAGTCACAGTCATATCCCTTGTTAGGAGATGGAAAGTCAAGGTCTCAAAACTCTAGTACTCTATAAGGGATTTCAACATTGCCTAATGAGCTCTAATAGTTAGGTATCCATGCATATGTAGTAACCCCACTTGCAACAAAGCCTCATGGTTCACTCCATTCATGGCTACTATTTTTGCCTCCAACACCTCTAATTGCCTCTCGTGCATCCATAGACTATCAAACCACTGCATCATTATCACACACTATGTCAATCATCTACTTCCTTTTCCTTCATCTATCCCTCTTTTCCATTTCCTGGCCTTGGGTTATCTTCTCACTAATTTCTTCCCTCTTTTTGAAAAAAATTCCTCGATTTTCCCAATTCATCTAATTTTTTCTTCTTCTTTGCCTATTTTTTGGGCATGTTTGGGCCCCTTTCCTTGGGCGATCCTTCCCAAAAGGTGAGCAATCCTACTTAGCTAGATGGGTGAGCCCGATCAAAATGTGGGAGATCCCACCTAACCAAAGGGTGACCTGCCTAGAAGGCAGGAAATCCCACCCACCCAACAGGAAAGCCCACTTGGAAGGCAGGCGAGCTTGCCTGTCAAATGAGCGAGCTCACCTAGAAGGTGAGAAAGCTTGCCCGTTGGATGAGTGAGCCTACGCCTGGATGGCTGACCACTTCCAAGGGTGCAATCACCCCTATCTTAGGTGGGGTCACCCTTCTTCTGGACAGGGTCATCCCTCTTCTAGGTGGGGCGACCCTTGTCATGGGCGTGATCGCCCCTTTCCCCATTAACTTTCTTTTCAAGAATAATTTCCAGATCCCATTGCTAGCCCACCCCTCCCTCATGCCTTCTCACCCTTTTGGGAACCCTTTTTTTAATTTCTTGGGCTCATTTACCCACTAATTGGATAAATTTCCTCCGCTTGTCCCCCCTCCACTAACAAGTGATTCTACCTACCTAATGGGTGAAATTGCAATTTTGCCCCCAATCCATTTTTCTAAACTACCCTAATCCCAAAACCCATGTTTCTAAACTGCATTAAAACTTAAAAATATAATAGAAAATCCTTAAACTCACAAAGAGGGTCCTGAACCTAACCGGACGTGGAATCATGCACTCGTGGAAGAACCGATGTACCTCATCCCCCCAGTGGATGATGTCTTCATCATAGTCATTTGACGTCTTCATCTCCTTCTTCTCCTCTTCTCTCTCTCTCACTCAATTGCTAGGTGAGCAAATGAGGAATAGTAATTTCTAAAATTACTATATATAACATTTCCCTATTTTTTAAACTTTTTTAAGTTAATGGTATTTTTACCATTTATTTAAACCTCTTTTAATTCAACTAATCCCCTAACTTCTTGCGGCTACCATTTGCGCATTGTGTGTCTATTTGACTCCGTTCAAAAGCCAATCTCCATGGTTTTTCAACCTCTATCCAATTCTACCTTCCATTTCCTCATATCAAGGAGTTTCCTGGGGCCACTTTTTCTTCCCCAACCACCCTCTTGAGGGGGCATACCCTACTATTATTTATCCATTCCTTCATTATGGTCATTCTCTTGTGAGACCAGAGCATCTCCTTTCATTTCCCTCCATTTGGGAAGCTCACACAACTTCTCCCATGCTGGGGCATCATTTTCTAGTCACTTCCTCTATAGAGTCTTCTACATTTTAGTTTTCTCCGAAACATTATTATTCTAACAATATTTCGAAGAGGGGAAAAATGTAGACATCCAAATTTGACCACTTCCATATGCTCAAACCTACCTCCTTTATTCATTGAAAAAATTATTTAATTAATATTTCTCCTTCCTCTAAGGTTTCTAAAGTATTTAATTTAGTAATTAAATATTTTATCTTTCATCCTTTCCTCTCTAAATTAAATAAATATATCAATTTATTTAATTTAGTCATTTAACCTTCTTGAATTTAAATCAATTTTAAACTCTCCCTTTTCTCTCCCCTTGTCACATCCTCCATAATCTTCTTCTAATATAGATTAATTTAATTAATCCATGATTAAGATGTGCACACCTTTAATCAGGATTAATGTCACATTCTTGATATTTGGCCATTTGTCTCTAATCCTTCATTAATCTTCTTTATCACCTGTTTGCACAACCTAAATCTATGCACATTCCATTTTTTGCATGTCCTCCAAGTCAACCTTTCATAAGTACTTTCCATTTTAAGCCTTGATGTCTTCCCCATGTGAATTGAAAATTCACATATATTCATTCAATGCATTTCTCTTCCCCATGTAGGTTGTTGGGAAATTCTAAATTCTCTCACTTGTCACATTAGTCACATGGGAAAAGGGCCTCCTTTATGAGGACCTTGTTTTATCCCCAAGGTACTCCCTAATCACGTGAATTTTAAATTCACATTTATTCCTCCAACACCTTCTCTCATCCCCATGATGATAAGAGAGGACTTTCTAAAATTCCTCACTTTTCATTATCATCCTCATATGGGGACAAGAACTTCCTTTTTGAGGAAATCTCCCCCAATCCCAAGGTACTTGCAAGTACCTCCACTTCACATGTGCTCTCTCCACATCACATGTCAGGTTGTGGCACCTCCTTCTCCACATGGCAAGATGTGAGGGCTTGTGATTCCTTAACTCACCACAACCCTTCATCTTTCACATGTTGAAAAAATCCTAGCCATTGAATCCTCTAGACTCTTCCCTTAAAATTGAAGATTTTGTCTCATTTTCATAACATACATTCTCAATTTCAACTTTCAAGCTCTAGCATTCTCAAGCACAAGCATTTTGCATGCAACCTCCATTATTGCACTCATCAAGCTTTCATTGTATCCATTTTGCATTCATCTATCAAAACACCCACATCTTTTATTGCATTCTTCATACAATATAGATCAATTTTCATACCATTTCATCATATTTTCCATCAAGGAGAACACATTCAAGCTACATCAAAAGGCCAACCAAAAAGATCAACTTGGATAAGGTATATTTGTTGTTTCATCTTTGTTTTATTCAAGTTCAACTTAAGCTAATCTTGAAGTGTTGTTTTGTGTATTCCCCCTTTGCATTATTTGTTGTTTTGCATCTTTTAGGTTTAGAAATCATGTTGCACACAGTAGGAAATTAAAACATTTGGTCCAGGACTTGATAGATAGAAGTGAAATATCAATAGAAGGACCTCAAACAAATGTTGATCATGGAGCATTTAAAAACCCTTTACCCAACTATGAAAAAGGAGAATCCTCTTCAAAAAGAAAATGGAATAATGTGAATTATGTCTATGATACTAAAATTCTTCACATTTGTACATGAACCATACATTTTTTGCACCATAGGACTCTCTAGGCTCTTCAAGGGTTTTTCACCTAAAAGGAGAAAGTAGGGCCAAAACTGCTAAGGGGTTCATTCAAATTATGTTATGTATGTTGTTTTTTAGGCTAAATGAAATGAACTAAATGCAATTTAGTGATCTATATGACTAAATTTTGATGCAAAACTAAAGATTTAAGCTATGCTGGAAAACATAATGTGATACATGAAAATAATGAACTATGAATGAATAAATGCAGAATAGAAAGAAATATTAAATCAGTATGCACCTAGGCAAGATTTGAGGAATCTTGAATCTTTGGAATGTTTTCTGGAATCTCAAAACATCAATAGTGGGACTCATTTGCCTAGGGTGGAAAATTAGTCTCGCTTCTAGTGAAAACTGTTGGGGACTAGTTTTTGACTATCGGGATCTATAATTTGACAAAATCTAAATTTTTAGTCTTAAGGATGGACTCATTTGCCACTAGTGGTGAATCAATCCTCTTCCAAAATTTTGAGAAATTAGGAGACAAATTTAGAACACCAGATCTAGAAATGTTTGCTTGTTGAGTTGCTGAAGTCAATTCTATAGGAAATGGAAAGAATACCTTCTCCAAGGTTGAAATAAGGTTGATTTGACTTGATGCACCTAGTTGACTTTTTGACCACTGTTCAACACCTAAATACTTATTAAATCTACATACAAAATTCTGCAAACACATATGCAAGAGCGAAAAAATGGTTGAAGGTTAGCAAATAGGGGTTTGCTTTGGTCAAACCTCACTTTGGTAATAAAAACTTTAATTAAATAAAGAAATGCAAGAGAATGATAAACAAATAACATGAAAATGCTATCAACTTACCAAACCCTTGATGAAAATCTAAAGTTGTATCAATCGATGCTCTAAAATACTTGAATAATGCTTGATTTGATGTGTTAAGATGCTTGAATGTGATGTGATATTGAATGGTTGAATAAATGGGGATTGAAATGGATGTTAAAAAACTTATTTATACAATATTGTGCCTTAATAACCCATTAATACCTCATCACAAGGTGACATCAAGTGATTTTGAATAAAAAACCGAAAGGAATTTTTTTAAAAATTGAATTTGGAGCCAAGGGGGACTCATTCACCACCCATGGCAAATGGGTTCCACCTAGGACCTAAAAACTGGTGTTAGGAATTAAGTCACATTTAATGTTGTTTGTTCAGTTTACATTCAAAAATGCACTTAATTAAGGTGTATAAGGGCATAAAGGGGTGAAATAAAGCATAAGAAAGGTGTAAATAGTGAAGTTATGCCTAGAAAAGCATGAAATCTTGGTACAAGACTTTACAACACTTCAAAATAGGATTTAGTTAGTGATGAAAAGGTGATTTTTAGGTGAATTGTAATTAATATAGTCTAGAAGAGTGTAAAAATGTTTTACAACACTTCACAACACCTTCACAAGACATCATTATTTGGATTTTAGTACCTAAATATGCATGTTCAAGCCATGTCACAACATTAAAATTAGAGAAAAATAGACCAAACATCATGAAGCAAGGCCTAAAATACCATGAAAATGACAACGGTCCATTTTCTATGGTGCAGTATAGTTGATAATCAAGTCAATGACATTAAAATCAAAGATAAACAGAAAATTGTTGTAGCTAATAATCAAATCAGTGAAATCAAAATTGAGAACAAACAAGACATTTTTGCAGCTGATAATCAAATCAATGATAAAAAACCAACCTACCAATAAATGTGACCACAAGAGCGTAGTCCAAGTTTGTATTGAAAGGAAGTACGTCTAAAACATCTACTACCCCTTCAATTCAATACAATATCATAGACCAATTGAAAAATATTCCAACACAAATATCCACAATAGAACTTCTTAAAATTTTACCAGCTCTAAAGGATATTTTAGAAAAAGCCTTAGTGGACACCACAATACCAACTAATTTGGAAGTTTTCTAATTCCAAGGAATGGTGGGACATTTGACTGCACCCCATTGTCTATCATTCTCATAAAATGATGATGCATCTCTCACTCATCCACACAACACTCCACTCCATATTGAGGTTATAATCCATAAAAATTAGGTCAAACATGTTTTAATAGATGTAGGAACTATTCTAAATATCTGCACTTTAAATCTTATTCATGCATTGGGATTTTAACAAAATGCCATTGATTCTAGAAGAAAGATCACCATAAAAGCTTATGATGATGAAGAAACATCCTCTCAAGGATTGATTGTATTTCCAATTCAAGTGCGACCAGTTCAAAAAGGTATAATCTACCAAGTTTTAGACAAGGATTTGACATACAACATACTCTTGGGTCAACCTTGGATCCATGAAATGCAAGTAGTACCATCAACATATCATAGATGCTCGAAATTCCCCTACAATGGACAAGAGATCACAATTTCAACAAATTCTAATAATCCTCAATACTACAACACTCTCAAGATAGTCCAAGATATTTTTGTACCACACAAAAGAGAAGCACTAACTTCTAGTTCTTCAAGAAATGAAGGCCAACTCAATTCTTTGTCAAATCAATTTGAGAAAAAAATTTAGTTGAAAGATAAAGGCATCGGTGATTCCATTTCCTCAAGTAATGAAAGCTAACTCAATTCTTTGTCAAAACAGTTTGAAAAAAAGATTTAGTTGAAAGATAAAGGAATGGGTGAGTATTATTTTGAGTAGTCCTTGTGCCTCTCATACCTACAACCTTCCCCAAAATCATATGGAAAACCATCAACATCTATAAAAAAAATCTTCACAACCTATCACGATCTTTTATGGTAAATTTGTAAAAGTAGGCACTCTAGTTGATGAATCTGAAGACAAAGACATTCTAAATTAGCTTTACAAAGATGAAGAATAATATCAAGAAGCAATTTCCAATATACCAACAGTTTCACAATCTTAGAAAATATGGGATATGATAGAAAAGGTCCTATTGGAAAATGAAAATAAGGTATTTTGGAACCAATGCAACCTATCACAATCAATGCAAAAGATAATACATGATTAGGATACAAAGAAGAGACAAAAGAAGAAGCCACTCAGATGATTTGTGAGTGAATCCTTCAATTGCAAGCTAGTTCTAAAATAGAATCAAATGAATATGAATGGGATTCACTATTCGAAGAATCTTTTCAAGACAAAGAAATTGATGTGATAAAGAGGTACGCATCCACATGTATGGAGGGAAAAAGTTCAAGGTCTAGACCACTTCAATTTGGATCACTACATATCAATGACTCTAGTGAGGACAACCAAACATTGAGGGAGATAGATCATTCAAAGGAGAGTAACATTATAGACCTTTACATTGCTATCAAACACCTTGAAAACATTTCCATCATGACACTCACCACATTTGACCTTGACCAATCCAATGATTCCTTACCTTTGATACATCCCAAACTCATTGACTAGGAACAAACTGAGCTGCTTGATATTCCTATATTTTTAGATGATGACACCATTTTCAATTTCCTTTGTTCTAAAACTCCAAAAACTAGTTCCACCAGTGAATTTCATAATGAAGCTTCAAATCAAGGGAGCACCAAATCTCTTAGCTACAAAATAAAGTATACAAAAATTCAATCTAACAGTGGAAACCATGCAATGGTAGTATTAGATCATGAAAATGTAAAAAGAAAGAGCATATCCAATAGTGAAAACCTCTCTAAGGAAATGAAGGATGAGAGATTTAACAATCTTCCTAAACATTATCAAGAAATATCTTCAGTATTGGTTGAGCCTACACAGTCCATAAACATTGGTACTATAGAAACAGTAAAGACCTTACACCTAGTGGCATCAATGACAAAGAAAGAAAAGCCAAGTTTCACCAAATTCTTTGAAGAAAGACAAATAAATTTTGTTTGGTCCTATGCTAACATGCCAGGAATAGATCCAGATATAATAATTCACCATTTATCCATAGCACATGGAGTGAAGCCAATAAAGTGGAAATTTAGAAAAATTCATCCACACATTGCCCTACTAGTGAAAGAAAATTTTAAAAATTATTAGATGCAGGGTTCATCCAACTAATCGACTATGCAGAATGGATTTAAAACATTGTACTAGTCTCAAAACTAGACAACAACATTGGAATATGAGTAGATTTTAGGGATCTTAACAAGGCTTATGTAAAGGATGAATTTCCTTTGCCCAATATAGACATCATTGTGGATTTAATAGAAGGACATGCTATGCTATCACTCATGGAAGGTTTTTCAGGCTATAATCAGATAAAAATTGCACTGGAAGACCAAGAAAAAAAAACTTTCACATTCCCATGGGATAAATTTTGTTGGAACATCATGCCTTTTGGATTAAAGAATGTTGGAGCCACCTATCAGCGTGCAATGACAATAATATTTCATGACATGATGCACAAATTTATGGAGGACTATGTGGATGACCTATTAGAAAAACCATTCACTAGGGAAGGACATATAGAAATCTTGGATAAAATATTTACTTGATTGGAAAAGTTCAATGTGCATTTAAACCCAAAGAAGTGTGTATTTGGAGTAACATCAGTAAAACTATTAGGATACATAGTCTCAGCTAAAGGCATTGAAGTAGATCTAGAAAAAGTTCAAGCAATGATGTAAATGCCACCTCCTAAGAGCATTAGCCAGGTAAGATATCTACAAGGAAGATTCTAATTCATCAAAATATTCATTGTGCAACTAGTAGACAAAAGTCATCCTTTTACTCATTTTCCACACAATAATGTTTCATTTAGATGGGATGAAAAATGTGAAGCTCCTTTAATCAATAAAAAAATATTTGATGAATCCACCTGTATTGGTACCACCAATAGAGGGAAAACCACTTCTACTCTACATAGCAACTACTGAGGTATCTTTGGGAACTCTGCTAGCACAAGAAGACTCTATAGGAAAAGAAAGGGTTATCTATTGCATTAGCAAAACACTAAATGGATATGACTTACCCATACATTCATTGAAAAAGTTTGTTTGGAAGTGGTGTTTTCTACTCAAAAATTGTGACACTATATATTAACACATACCATCAAACTAATAGCCAAGATAGATCCATTGAAATATCTACTCAGTAAAGCCAATATAACATGAAGACTAGAAAAGTGGGTGATGATACTGAGTGAATTTGAATTCAATATGTGGATAGAAGATCAATCAAGGGCCAATGAATAGAAGATTAGTTTTTTGAAGCTTCATTGCCAAATGACCATCCTATGCACATTGAATTCCTAGATGTAGATGTCCTCACAATGACAACACAACATTGGTTATTATACTTTGATGGGTCTTACACTAAACATGGATCGGTTGCTAGAATCACATTTTTTACTCCTCAAGGACCCACTATCCCAAAATATTGCAGGTTGATGTTCCCTTGCACTAAAAACATGGTTGAATATGAAGTACTAATCATTGGTATCAAGGTAGCAGGGAAATGGAAAATCACATAATTACAAGTTTATGGAGACTCTCAATTAGGTTAATGATGACTATCAAACAAAAGATTAAAAGATGATGACATACAAGAGAATGGTAGATGACTTCAAGAAATACTTTTTTGAGATCAAGTTTGAAAAAATTCCAAGAGTTGACAACAAATCTACAGATGCCATGGCAACCATTGATTCTCTTCTACAAATACCAAAAAAATGAAGTTGTTATAAATTCATGGTGGAACAATTGTTTACTCTTGCCTATGACAATCTTGAATCCCAAGTTTTGTTCAATCTAGTTGAAGCTGATTCTTCAATCTATGGGAATATTTATACCTATCTAAGAGGAAAAAACCCTCCACCTGATTTATCCTAAAACCAAAAACACAACTTTATTCGTCAAGTAGCTTGACACACATAGATAGATGAAACTTTATTAATGAGGTCTCGATGGCACTCTCCTTCGATGTCTTGAACATAACGAATATGAAATTTCCTTATGAGAAGTTCATGAAGGTATTTGTGGTACTCATTCAAGTGGTCTTACTCTAGATAAGAAATTCCTACACTTGGGATATTATTGGCTAAACATGGAGAAATAATCTTTTAAATTCATTAAGAAGTGCAAGAAGTGTCAATTCCATGGAAATCTCATACATGCACTAGTGTAGGAGCTACAACCATTCACATCGACTTGGCCTTTTTGTCAATGGGGACTTGATATTGTGGGTAAGATTCATTTGTCTTCCTCTAATGGACATAAATTCATAATCACAACCATTGAGTATTTCACAAAGTGGATTGAATCCATCCCATTAACCACAATCATTGGTAAACAAATTACTCTTTTGTCCTAAACTACATTGTCTGTCTATATGGTATCCCTAACTCCATTGTTACTAACAATGGTAGACCATTCAAAAACTAAGATGTACCAGAACTTTATGAAAATTTTCATATCCAACAACAATTTTCCACACCCTACTACCCTCAAGGGAATGGCCAAGTAGAATCCTTAAAAAATACCATTTTGAAAATCTTGAAAACTGTCAATGATGTTGGATGTGATTGACATGTTCAATGAAACCCTATCTTGTGGGGATATTGTACTAGCATCTACACCCCTACAAGAGCCACACCATATGCCCTTGTGTATGTATTTGAAGCTATTTTACCAATTGAGGTCGAGTTACCTTCACTCTAGGCATCATTGAAGGGAATCATTTTAGAGGAAGACTATCAAGTATCTAGACTACAAGAGTTGGAATTGTTAGATGAACGTTGTCAGCATGCTTTTGATCATCTAAAAGCTTTTCAAAAAATAATGTCAAGAATCTATAATCACAAGGTAAGACCAAGAACATTTTATGTTGGTGACTTGGTCCTAAAACATAATCCTCACAATCAACAAGACCAGGAAAAGAAGGGAAAATTTGAACCTAATTGGCTAGGTCCTTTTGTCATTGTTCAATACATGGATCTAGAGCATATCAGTTATCTACACCTAAAGGGAACTTGTTTGAAGAAACTATCAACAACCTTCATATCAAGAATTTTTATACATAACCATCTAGTGCATGGTTAAAAAAGTAGAAAAATCCCAAAAATATCAAAAAGCTCAAAAAACCAAAAAAATCAAAAAGTTGAAAAATCCAAAAAAATCAAAAAGTTGAAAAATCCAAAAATCCAAATAAAATCAAAATAAAATAAAAAAAAAGTGTAATAAAAACAAGTAGTGAAAACCTAGCAATAGGTGCTATTTGTGTCGGTCATCCTCTTTTCACCATCATTATGCCTTATCCATCAGAAAGAACCTCATGTACATATCCGGGAATTGCAGTCATGTTTCACCCTGGCTTGGTGATCATTGTATTCTTTCACAATAAATGGTTGGTTTCTCATTGGGGGAAAAATATTGAACTCACTGGGGGCAATCTACTTTGAGCTTACCATAACAGACAACCAATAGTTAGACAACATAGCAAACATAACAATTACAGTGAAACTCAACATTGAACATCAATCACGATCTTTAGAAAACTAACCATTCAAACCAACATCAAGATTGGTCAAAACAAGTCTCATTTGATGATGATCTTCTAAAGCATGGTTTAATCACTTTAGCATGAATTTTCAACTATTGTATCTTATTTTTTGTTATCATTTCTCTGAAGCATCTCAAGGATGTCATGGACTAGAGAAGTTGGGATGGAGTATGATTTTTCTTTGTCTTCTATTTCTGAGTTGATCATTACAACTATGTAAATTTTTCGCGGGACATGATCTATAAAGTATCACTGATGACATTCAAGATTTTCATAGGAAGAGGACTAACTCTTGTCTATTTTATGCAAGTAATACTCAGATCATCTCGATTCAATTATTCCTAGATGCTTGTATTACCTTGCAATATCAAAACTCAACCGAAGTTGTACTTAGGTCATCATGATCTAATTATACCATTGATTTTTGTACTTACTTTTCAACATATTAAAAGGTCAAAGACTATGACAAGCACAACAAGTCAGCTAACATGATGACAACATTGCATATTTAGATTTGCATGGTTAAGATAGATTGCATCCATATTAATTTTACATCTGAATTTTAGGTTTTCCAAGGTTGGAAAATTTCAAAATGATTTTATCTCTCTCATTGATCAAAGGGTTGAGTATATTTGACATTAACAAAAAAATACCATTCACATGTAGTTTCATAATCATTATCATATCATACATACATTAGAAATCATTATCATATCATACATCCATCCCTACATTAGATCATATATTTGCATTAGAAAAATACAAAAATAAAGTGCATCACATCTTATATGTATGATCAAATCCATCTCTTACATTATAAAGCATTATCCATGAAGCCATATAGAATCATAATCTATGCATCATCATTTAATTATTGCATCCATACACAACCATGGCATAATCATATAAACATCACATAACATATACAGTAGAAATAAAATGCATTCATCATGGAAATTCATCATAAAAAGCATGTAGACAACATATAGATCAATAGTATCTATTGCATCTCACGTAATCTCAAAATAATCAATGTCAAGTGTACAATGATATCAAAATGTGGAGATATACTTTAAAAAAATGGCAGAATATCATCAAATGCCTGACTAAATCAGTGAATACATCAAGTTTCAATACATAAAATATGAGAACTAAAACTGTGTTGCTCCCCTCAGACGCTATAGGCATCACTGTGCCTCCTGCTACATGACTAGATGGACCTACACCTGGATCTCTACCTAATGGATCTCTAGGAGGTGGACTAGTCACACCCCTACTCATAGTATGTGATTGACTCTGACTTGACCTAGAACTGACAAACTGCGCATAACTAGGGGCACACTGCTCTGTAGGAACTGCCTGATAATATTGTAATCTTTAGTACTTTAACTCTCAAGCTGCATGTCACACCTCTTTGAGCATATCCCTTGTAGTAGTCCCCTCAGACACTCTCTGTAATCTCCTAGATAGGGCCTCTACCTGCTTGCATCTCTATCTAATGACATCTCTCTCTATTGTTAGAGAGGCGATTTGTGCCTATGCCAGCTGTCCATGTAAGACCTCCACTTGTAACTGTAGAGAATCTATCTATTCCTACTGCTAATGAGAAGGGACACAAATCTAAACATGGGATGGTCCTTCCTATTTCTCTCTTGAGGGAACCATGGATCTCCTCCACTGAGGTACTTTGAAGTCCAGTATCCTACTACCACCTCCATCACTACCATTTCCTCCATCTCCGCCATCATCCCCTCCATCCCCACCATCTCCCTCCTCTGTCTCAGTGCATGTGATGGTGCTTTCTCATCATCATCGAATGCCAATACTAGCTCATCAGGACTCAATATCCTTGATATGGAATGTGTGTAGAAATACTAATCATACTCATCTATCATCACATCAACTAAGATCTCTAGACAGTACGGTATGTGTAGGATCATGATGGGACAAAAAGTGACATTATTATGGGTATTTCTAGGGTATGTGGCTGACGACTTTTTTTAACCCAAAATTGATGAAATGAAAATGGTTTTTAAAAGATATTCTCATCTTTCCTCTAATATAAGTTATGTTTTACTTTGAATTTAATAAATAATTATTATTCATTTTCTATTTGAATTACAACTAAAGTCCTAATTGAGAGGTTGATTGAAAAAAATCTATAGCATTCAAATGGTATCACATTTTTTGAATGCAAAACATGCATCACATTCTATGCTTCACATACTATAGGATTAAAAAAAGAAAAAATGAATTTCATGAAGTTTTGACCAAGTTAAGATGGTCAGACATACATTTTTTATATTTTTAGAATTTGTAATAAAAATTCATAATTAAATATTTACATGGAAAAAATTACAAAAAAATATGCATCACATCTGGACATGAGTCCTCTACTTATGTCTAAAATCTTATAAAAAAATATTATCATTTTATTGTTGTAAGGGTGGTCAGATAGACACCTACTTTTTTTTTCCTGAAATTTAAGTACTACTACATTGAAATTTCAAATTTTCACCAAATGGATTTTTTTTTAAAATAAACCTAGTAGTTTAGAAACTACATTCAATTTTCTATAGTTTCTATTCTTACATATTTTTGAAACAATATAGATAACTTATTCAAATTTTTACGTCAAGTTGCCTAACTCTGATTTTTCTAAATTCTTTGCCACTTAAGGGCCGATTTTTCCCATGATGATCTTGCACATACCCAATAATCCCATACCTATTCCTATAGTTTTAAATAATCCTCGTCAGCTCCATCATATGATAGGGTGAGTCCCCACTCTGGAATATCTTGATGTCTCTGCGCATATAAGGCAACTCCTTGGGGCATCCCCTGAACTTGGCCATACTGATGGAGCACCCTCATAAGCATGAATCTCTCAATCATGAATTGAGTTTTTCCAATCAAATATTTGGAACTAAAGACATGGAATCTCTAGATCATCCTCGGGCCACTCCTTGCAATCCAAGTATGGTCACCATGTGACTGTCTCCAAATCAATGAGAACTTGCTACTAGTACTCCAATTTTCCAAGCTTGTGCTAGATAGTACCACCTGAGTATCTGAAGACATATGGCCTACCAATCGTACAATCTATCTTTTCTATAGGACAAGTAATTGCTATATGCTCCAAAGCCCAAATATGCAATAGTGTCACTCTAGCTGATAAACTCATGGCTCCAAGATATACCACCCAATTCATATCATGATACAAGTGAGCTAACATACAGGAAACCCATGCGTATCTAATCCCCTATGTAATCATACTCTCCAGTATCCTACCCCAGCCAATAGATAGTCCCTTCAACCTATGGTCAAGACATAAGAAACCTCCCACAAACCCAGCTAGCATAGATGGTAATGGATCATATGAATCAACCATATCCTATCATGGGATCTTGTAGCCGATAATCTCATCATCAAGAAAAATCCTCCTTAGTGCCTCAGTACCTCCGTGCTCTATGTGATCATATATTACTAGCTCTCTAACCATAAGAATCCCCAATATATGGTACACATCCTCTGGAGTAACTGTCATCTCACCGATGGGCAGATGGAATGTGTTTTGGTCGCTATGCCATCTCTTAGCTAATGTAGTGAATAGTCCCATGTTTATCATATATTGGGGCATATTGATCAAAGAAGATAAACCACATCACCCAATAACATCCAAATCTCCCTATACCAGACATGGAATCATATCCCAAGTCTTTGGGTAGCACTCCCGAGACTAAAGAACTCATAAGTCCTCCTATCATCATGGAGAATTACAAATCAACATTTTATCAACCTATGGTCAAGACATAAGAAACCTCCCACAAACCCAGCTAGCATAGATGGTAATGGATCATATGAATCAACCATATCCTATCATGGGATCTTGTAGCCGATAATCTCATCATCAAGAAAAATCCTCCTTAGTGCCTCATACCTCCGTGCTCTATGTGATCATATATTACTAGCTCTCTAACCATAAGAATCCCCAATATATGGTACACATCCTCTGGAGTAACTGTCATCTCACCGATGGGCAGATGGAATGTGTTTTGGTCGCTATGCCATCTCTTAGCTAATGTAGTGAATAGTCCCATGTTTATCATATATTGGGGCATATTGATCAAAGAAGATAAACCACATCACCCAATAACATCCAAATCTCCCTATACCAGACATGGAATCATATCCCAAGTCTTTGGGTAGCACTCCCGAGACTAAAGAACTCATAAGTCCTCCTATCATCATGGAGAATTACAAATCAACATTTTATCAATCAACTTATCAATCAATCTAATCAGCTCAAATGATATTTTGATCAAATCTTGTAGAGCATCTATCATTGACTTTTGTTCATTACAAGGTCAATCATCATCTATCCTATCATTGACCCTCACCTATCATGAGGTTGATCATCATCTATCCTATCAAACATAATCAAAACAATGGTTGACGTGATCATCAAACATCAAAAACAAGGAGAAAAATCAACAAAATTCAATCCTAGTGTTAATGCACAGAAACAGTGCATCTATGTGCTAATATCCTAAATGTGCTAGAAAAATCCATAAATGTGCCAAAACATGGCATGACTGTGCTAAAACCATCTATTCATTAATATAGTAAAAAAATGCGCTACTTAACAACATAAATGCACTAAGAATTTACATCAATGAGTTATATCATGATAGAAAGGCACTAAATCAGTCTATGCACTAGAAAATTTAACCTATGCACTAAATCGGGTCTCAAATGTGCTAGAACACACTATTCGGAATTTGAAAACATGAAAAACGTTCCAAAAAATTCAAATTTCAAAATAAGGTTTCTCGTGCTATGTGCTAGAGGTCCATACGTGGCAGGGCGGTTGTGTTGTTGAACTCACTTGAATCAATGGGTATGGTATGGGATCACCATTTTGCTTAAATAACTCTTTCATCTGAATCTCCAATTGCAAATGAATTCAAATGAGCTCCTCTTTTGTCTTTTAATATTTTAAAGGGGTAAATGGAGGGTATTTAAGTGGGATTGTTTTATTTTCAAAAGAGCATCAATTAATCAATTGGAAGGGTCACTCTTCTTTATTAGGAGATAAATCATCTCAACATCAAAAAATTTGAATATCGTCAGAAAATCATGAAAATTTGAAAAATTTAAAAACATCCTAAAATTTCAAAAAAAAATCCTGATTTATCTCACGAGGGGGCATACACATGTCGTCACTCAAAAATTAGCTTCTAGGGCATATTGAAAATGTTTATCAGAACTATCAACAATTTTTTCTTTTAAGCAATGTGTCACAAACACATCACTTCAAAGAGGGCAAAAATGCATACACTCAAATTTGGTTTGGGGGAATTAATTAAATACAAGTTATTTAATTAATGATCTTTATTTCTTCTACTTATAAAAAAATTGAAAAATTTATTTATATAGTTCATTTTCTTCATGTCTTAATTAAATGAAAAATTTTAATTATTATTTTTTATTTAATTATCCTCCTTTAATTAAATTTGAATTTTAAATTTGAATTTAGGCACATTTCTTCTAACTTCTTCTCACCTTCCACCTCATCATGTGTCTCATGATCCTCAACAAATTCTAACCAATTTTGGACACTTGGCCTTCATTTCCATTTGATTCCTCTTCACACTTGATAGTTGTTTCTTTTAAAGGGAACACACTCTTGTTTTCTCTCTAACCTCTTCACCTTGAACCATCCATTCTCCATATCAAACCCAGACCACTGATTTCTTCCATCTAGGCTCATGCCTTGGAAAATCTCTAAATAGACTCTCATTTACAACAAATAGAGGAAGAGATGAGCATAATTACACTATGCAGAATTTTTGTTACCATTATCATCTTAGCGTTGTATTCTAGTATTTGTATTTTAGTATCAAGTAAATTTATCATGGAATTTTCATTGGCAACATCTTAATTACAATATTTTAATCATATCATTCTCATTAGAAACATCATAGAAGCATCATTATCTTTGCATAATCATCTACAACTAATTTAACAATCATGTAGTGTAGGAAATATTTCTTGCATTTCTAGCATCTCTCATTTTTTAGGTTGTCATTTGGAAAGTCATTTGCATAATCTGGGAGAAAAATCACTTAAAGAACCCTTGGAGATAGATGAAAATGAGACACCATTAGGGAATTTGGTTGTTTCAATTTGATTAGTGTTTTAATTCCTTGATATAATGTTTCATTGGTGTGTTGTATAGCTTTTAATTTACTCATTCATGATACATTTTACATAGACACAATGATAAATATATTAATGATATGTTCATTAAATCACATGTAATGATAGATAAAAATATACCACTAATGACACATCAATAGGGAAATAAATTTTGAGGTGTCTACTTAGTAAACTCATTATATATCATTGCATCTTAAATAATATCCAATTTTATTTATTTGAATATATCTTGATTTTTAACACCTCATTCCAATACACAGTTTATTTTAAAATATTGTCTCTTTCTACCATATATCTAAGATACCTAATTTTAATAACATATTTTATACTTTTATTTATTTATATTACTCATATGGGGAACTAAATATTTTATTTCAAACACTATCATACCAAAACCTAAATAAACATACTTGAATGAATTTTATAGGAGATTGTAAGAATAAAGCACATTATGAATACTTATATACTATTCCAATTTAATATTGATCATTATAATGGAAAATGTAACTGAAAAATTAATGATTTGATATGAATCCATGACTATGTATTACTTCATTGACATGTTTGGGGTAAAAGCACAAAGTTGTGTCACACTTTCAGCCAACTTATCAGCACAACTAAATTTAAGTATTTCTAACTAAAAATCAATTTTGGTCAAACATATGATCTATTAAGATTCATTCTAGCTAATCTATATGCTTCCACAACTTTTTCAACTAAAATTGTTGGCTAAAAATGTATGGAGCATCACTTTGAGTCCAATTTACCAAAAAAAAAAAATTATTTGAAAAACTTAAGTTTCAATAACTCTTGCTAATGTAAACAACATTTTTTTAAAAATATAAAAATACCCTTTTGTAGATCCATAAGTGTAGTTTTCAAAAATATATTTATTTTAATAGTTTAATTATTTTTTATATTTTTATTTTTACTAAAAGTAGGTTTTCAACACAAAATATGAGGTTGATTACTATGCCAAGGAAAAATACTAAAACTTATTAAAAAAAATTGAAAAAAATATGATGCACTAGATAAAAGAATCTATTTTAAGATGGTATAATTTTGTTTCCATTTTAGATAAATATTAAATATGAAAGTTGACGTCCGATGAAAACAGTTGTTTTTTTATTCGCGCACATTTTAATATTTATTTAAAAATATATATTTATCAAAATTGGAAAAAAATATATCCATGCACAAAAAATTCAAGTTATAAATACACACAAAAAATTTGAAGAAAAAAATTAAAATTTACTATAAAAAGTTTGACGTCCCATGCAACTTCATTTTTCAGCATTTTATCAGCAACTAAATTATAGTTTTAATTTATTAAAAACTAGTTTAAAATAATTTTTATCTTTTTTAAAAATACAAACATAAAATATACTAAAAATATATATTTTACTAGTTTACATCATTTCAAAATTAAAACATATATGCCACTTTTTAGTGATTCAAGTTTAAAAATTGGATCATTTTTCCTTTATAAAGTGTGACACTTTGTGCTTTTACATTGATAAAGAATTAATACTTATGCATAAGATTATCGATGTAGGAGCATCTATGGTTGACCACCAATCTTGCATCAACAAAAAATAATATTGTAGTAATGGAAAAAGTATCCCTTTTTCCTTAATTTGGGAATGAATTAATAAAATGGACTTAATTTATGGCTTATTTAGGGTTTTGTAAAGTGTATCTTTATACATTCACATTGATTTAGGGATTTAATGAATTAATTGAGGTTAATTGAGCTTACTTGTCCCCTTGAATTCAAATATAAGCCTTATTTATTGTCTTTTTTGAGAGTTAAAGCCTGACACTCATTAATAATATTTCACAACACTTAATTTTTCAAGGTTTATGTCCTAGGATAGTGACCTGGGACCCATTCCCCACCTAGTAAATGGGTCCTCACTAGGTCCTAGGACCCCCTTTTGGCATGTTATTTCATAATCCTCGAAATAGGTCCTAGTTATGTATATGCTAGGACCCATTAACCCTATGGTGAATTGGTCCTCCTTAACTTAGGACACCCTCTTTTAGGTGTCTTCTTGGTAGGATTTTAATATTTTCAAATCCTAGATCTGATGTGGGCTTGTGTTATTTGAATTTCAAGGTTAAATCTTAAGTTAAGTATAAATATAAGGTTATTTCACATAGTTTCACCTAGAAAAATTCAAGTTATCCTAAGAATACTTTCACAGGAGCACTATAGAGCATTCAAGAGCATTTCAAAGGCATTCAAGGGAATATGTTTAGAGTTTAATGTAGTAATCAAAGATCCAATTCATCATGTCAAAGGAATAGTGCATCATGCATGTTGCTAAGCTATCATGTTGATGTAGCATTTAAGATCAAATTCAGGCATTATTTCATATCAAATTTCATGACAAAGATTTATATTCATTGAGGCCATTGCATGCTAGATTGCATATTTGTACTCCAAGGTTCAATTAAGGATTGGTGAGTTGTGGCATTACATTGTTCATTCATCTTTCCTTTATGAATTGTTTTAATTAAAGGTTTAATTACCAAAATGTGGTTTGACCAAGGAAATTCCCTATTCCCTAACAATCAACAATTTTTCTTCTCCTTTAATGTGTGATTGTAGGTTTTAGATTGAAGGTCAAGTGGAGAGAAAAATTGTCAAAGTTGCAAAAGTTGTAAAAGTTGTTATATTTTTTGTAAGATCAAAAAAATTACTTTACAATTTTTTTTTTTGACATTCAGGAGATGAACACCTAGGATCTAGGAGTGTAGACATTGGAGAATAGGTCCTATAAATCACTTTTCTAGAACCCTAGCAGGGACCTGTTCACCACTAGCCGAATGAGTCCTTAGTGAGGCTTGAAACAAAAAATTTTCTGAAAGGAACACATCATTTCAGAATCTTAAAACCTACCTCTTTATTGTTATAAGAGTTAGGTTTTTTTTTCGATTGTTATCTATGCATTATACCCCTCATAATTGTGTGAAACATCAAGTCAAAAATTGGGTGCACGCATTTTGTAATCTCATTTGGTGATTGCACCCTCTTTTTCTTTGTTTCCTTTTGATGAGCCTAATGTCTTTAGCATTGTATTTTTATAATTTTAAAGTCTCTTTTAGATCTTGTATTCATTTGCATTCATTTGCATTAAATTAGATCTCATTTAAGGTGTCTTAGTTTGCATTCAAATTTGCATCTCATATAGGGTTTTAGGATTGCACTATTTGCATTCTTTAAATATAAAAAATACAAATAAAAATTAGTCATCTTGCATATCATTTAGATCATAAAAACTTTCATTTTAAAATTAAAAAAAATTGCATATCAACTAGGTATTTTAGTTCATTTTGTCACATTTTCAACTTGTATTTCACGTTGCATTTATAGAAAATTAAACCTGAAACTTACTATAGTAGACCTAAATTTGAAAATCATTAGAAAAGACTTAAAAGTCTATTAAAATTAGTTTCAAGACCCTAATCTGGGACCCATTTTCCCTAAGGAAAATGAGTCCTTGATCAGACCTAAATATGCATTTCTAGAAATTGAAATATTTAGTTTTGTGCTTTTGTTTGTTGATGTCAGATCTCTATTCCAATTTGTTTATTTTTTGTTTCATTCATTCCATTAGATATAGCTTAATTTAGCTCATTTATTGTATTTTATAAATTCAAAATTTTGTTTA
Source organism: Sequoia sempervirens (assembly GCA_007258455.2). NCBI lineage: Eukaryota > Viridiplantae > Streptophyta > Pinopsida > Cupressales > Cupressaceae > Sequoia > Sequoia sempervirens. Next base: position 986,281,337 of record VDFB02281492.1, read on the forward strand.
CAACATTTCATTTTTAGATTGTTGCATAGTGTAATAAGCCAATTACCTTGTTTTATGTCAGAAATTTTGAAAATAAACAAGTGTTTTATCAATGTGTGGAAGTATTTATTCTCTTTGGTTGTTGTTTCCATTTTTTTTTTTTGGAAATGATCCTAATGTAATTGAACCTACTCATTCTCACCCAACTCCTAATGAGTTTCCTCGTCGCATTGACATCATTGGAGAAGATGATGCTAGCATGAATGAATTCATAAATGATTTTCTTAACAATATTGAGAATAATTATCCTTCTATCCTTCCATGAAACAACCAACCAAACTTGATATTTTTGGTCTTTTACATCCTCAAATCGAGTCACAAACTAAGACTAAACTTCCAAAAATGAGTGAACAACTCTTTAAAAAAGGTTGGCTTAAATTGCTACATTGTAGTAAAAGTAACATACCTAAGAAAAAAATGGATTATTGTCCATATCAAAGAACTCTTAGACATATTATTGATGAGCTCCATGCATTAAAATTGATATTGGGTTATTTTCACTTTGATGACGATGATTGTTACCAATTGATCACATAGAAAAGCAACCAACACTCTCATCAACCTAGAAGAGAATTATGGCCAAGGATTTAATATTTTAACCAACCAAGGATGTGACATAACTAATGAGCATGGAATTCATAAAATTTTAGAGGAAATTCTTATTGTTCAAGATCCTCCTCCTAACATAAGTGTCCTCCTTCCTAAAGAGCAACTAATGCCTAACACGAATGAAAATATCATTTTAGGTCCTCCTCAATATCCACCTCAACAAGTTGGTGAATCAAACAAGAAAGAAAAATGTTACAAAATAAAAAAAAATCATTCTTACATACAAAAATATAAATTGAACAAAATATGGAACAACTTAGAAAAGGTTGGCTTAAATTTCTACCTCGTACTAAAACTAACATAACTAAGAAAAACATGAATTACTATGCATATCATAAAACTCTTGGGCATCTTACTAACAAGTATCATGCATTAAAATTGATATTGGGCAATTTTTAGTTTGATGGTGATGAATTTTACCATGTGATCGCATAGAAAAATAACCAATAATCCCATCAACCTAGAAGGGATTTATGGCCAAGTATTTAAGATTTTAACCAACCAAGGATGTGACATAACTAATGAGCATGAAATTCATAAACTTGTAGTAATGGAAAAAGTATCCTTTTTCCTTGCTTGATTTGAAAATAATTGACATTGAATTATGAATTAACTAATGGTGCCTTGGTTTAATGTTGTAATGTGTTGTACACATTCACATTAATCTAGAGTCTCTTCTTAATAAAATGTGCTTAACTTGTAGCTTATTTAAGGTGTTGTAAAGTTTCATAACACACTTTCACACTTTTCTAGGGTTTCATTAATTAATTGAGCTTAATGGGACACTTTTAATTAAAATTAAATCCCTCTTTTCAAGGATATATCCTGACACCCAATAATGATATTGTATGACATTTAATTTGAAAATTTGGTGTCCTGAATAGATGTTGCTAGGACCCATTGACCTTTACTCGCAAATGAGTCCTCTCCACATAGGACACCACTTTATATGCATTTTTGAGGTGGATTTTTGATGTTATTTCACCTCCCTGGAGCTTGGTCCTAGAAATTGTGCTAAGACCCATTTTACTTTACTGGTAAATGAGTCATCTGAACCTAGGGCGCCCATTTTTTGGCATATTTGAAGTGGGTATTTGATGTTATTTCATCCCCACAAGGCATGGTCCTACAAATTTGTGCTAGGACCCATTCAACTTTAGTGGTGGATGGGTCCTCCCCTAATAGGACCCCACTTTTTGAATTTAATTGTGACAAGATCGTTATGATTCTAATACCCAGATTCAATGTTAGCTTCAATTATTGGAATTTTGGGGTTAATCTCTAGATTTTGTATAATTATAAGGCTAATTCACATAGTTTCACCTAAGAATCATTATGTAAGTATCCTATAATTTCTCAAGATAACTTTAGAGTATTCAATATCATTCAAGAAGACATTCAAGGGTGGATTATCATGGTTTTATTATAGAAATTCAAGATCATTTCATCAGGAAAATGCATAATGCATCAAACATGTGGTTGAGCTAAGTGTGTTGATGTAGCATTGAAGATCCATTTGAAAGTATTGTTTCATATCCAATTTTGATAAAGATCTACATTCTACATGGCCACTTCATGTTAGTTTATAGATTTACATTCCAAGATACCATCCAAGATTTACAGGTTGAAGATCAAGTGGAGAAGATTGAAGCAAAATTGTCAAATTTGTCAAGTTGCAAGAGTCTCATTCATAGTGCAAGAACAAAGAAAGGAAGCTACAAAATTTTTTATAGGCTTTCAAGAGCTAAAGATTGAGAATGTTTAGGAATCAATGATTAGAACCCTGAAAGGACCCATTCACCATTGTTGATGAACGAGTCCTCAATAGGGATTGAAGTAGTGAAAACATGGGATATGGGAGTGTAGACTGAGAGGAATAAAACCCAAAATTAAATTTTTGGAACCCTAATAGGGACTCATTTTCCACTAAAGGTGAATGAGTCCTCTATGGCCTAAAAATAACAAGTTTTCTACAAGGTATACATCATTTAATGCTCTTAAAAGTCCCCTTTTCATTTCTATAATAGTTAGAGATAGTTTTTTATTTTTATTTGCATGTTTTGGCCCTAATAATTGAATGAAACACACACATAATGAAAATTAGGTTCATCATTGATGCCCAAATGATGGTGAACCTAATCCATTTGAACATCTTAATTTCTAATTTGGAGTGAATCAAAACCATAGACCCTAGTTTTCATTAGATTTGCATTTCATTTAGGGTTTCTTCATTGTGTATTTGTGAACATTGCATATAGGAGTTTAAATTTGCATTCTTGCATTGTTTAAATCTAAAAATTCAAAAAATTGCATGCATATTACATTGATTTTGTATAGTATTTGCATATTAGTGCACATTTCATCATTCATATTCAAAAATAGATTCAAAATTGCATTTCAAAAAGTGTCATATAGGTCATCATTTACCCTTCATTTAAGTTGAAAATTCGGGAAGTTTTTTTCACAAGAGTTATAGTTTGAAAATGGGCACAAAAAGCACATAAAACAACCTAAAATTTATAGTTTTCACCTTTTTAAAACCCTAATCTAGGACCCAACCGCCCTACTAGCAAATGAGTCCCTAATCAAGCTAGACCTAAAATTTCAAGCATTTGAAACTCACTGAAAATCACTTAGAAATCAGCAAAAACATTTCCAAAATACCTAACTAGGACCCATTCACCCTTACTAGTGAATGAGTCCCTGTTAGGTCCTAATATACAATTTCTGGGATGTGAAATCTATGTTTTACGATTCTATTTGCTATTGTTACTTTTTTGTTTCAGTTTTGTGAGTAGTTGTTTCAATAAATTCATTGTATTTAGCTTAATTTGTTTCATTAAGTGCATTGTCAAAATTCAAAATGGTATTTATAAAATTTCATTTTCATATTGTTACATAGCATAATTAGTCAATTATCATGTTCTAAATATAAAATTGATTTCTCCTTTTGTATGAACTTTGATCTATCATTGTTGCATTTCAAGTTTGTAGGAAAATCATTACATCATACGTTCATTGCAAAAAACTATGGTTATTATACTTCATGTTCTATTTTTAGATCTTGTTGAGTGTTATAAGAAAGTCTTATTAATTGCACATGAATATGAGGTCCTTTCCCCTCTCTTTTTGTTCATCATTGATGCCTCTCCTAGTATCCCTTCTATGGGTGAGGTTAGTTTAGTGAAAGAGAATAAAACCATCGATAATCATAACAATCATATTTGGTCTTCTCATAATATATCTCCTAGTTGTGAAGAAGATATTTCAATGTTAGAAGAACTAATCAATGAGAGTTTTGAGAACCCTAGTTTTTTCTCTCCCCTTACCCCTCCTATTAGGCAAGAAATTACTAAACAAGAGTACATACCAATAGGTAATCATGATAATCACATGATACAAAAAGAGACCATTGAAACCTACCTATGTAACACATGTCCCAACATCGTCCCCTCTTGTGATAAGGGTATGTGTAGGATTATGATGGGCCAAAACGTGGCGATATGATGGGTATGTGTAGGGTATGTGGCTGACAACATTTTTTTTAACCCAAAAATGATGAAACAAAAAGGGTTTTTAAAGGATATTCTCAGCATTCCACTAATATAAATTATGCTTTACTTTGAATTTAATAAATAATTATTATTTATTTTCTTTCTGAATTACGACTAAAGTCATAATTGATAGGTTGATTGAAAAACATCTATAGCTTTCAAACCGTATCACACTTTTTGAATCTAAAACATGCATCACATTCTATTCTTTCATACTATATGATTAAAAAAAAGAAAAATGAATTTCATGAAGTTTTGACCAAGTTAAGGTGGTCAGACATGCGATTTTTTTATATTTTAAAAAATTTGTAATAAAAATACATATAGCTAATTATTTACTTGGAAAAAATTACAAAAAAAAGCATCGCATTGACACATGAGTCCACTACTTATATCTAAAATATTATAAAAAAATATTATCATTTTATTGTGGTTAGGGTGGTCAGATAGACACCTACTTCTTATTTTTTCCCTGAAATTTAAGTACTTCTCCATTGAAATTTCAAATTTTCACCGAATAGATTTTTATTTTAAAATAAACATAGTAGTTTAGAAACTACATTCAATTTTCTATAGATTATATTCTTACATATTTTTGAAATAATATAGATAACTTATTCAAATTTTTATATCAAGTTGCCTAACTATGATTTTTTTGAATTTTTCACCACTTAAGGACCTATTTTTTCCATGATGATCCTACAAACACCCATAATGTTATACATGATGAGGACATGGAATGGTGTTATATAAACAAATCTTTAAGATCTATGACAACCCTCTTTATGTTTCTTCCCCTGTCCTATCATATTTTCACAGATATTATAGGACATAGGGATGTAATTATAGATGATAATGATAATCGCATTGGTTCTTCTCCTAACATCCTTTCTCATCATGTAGGAAATATATTAGTGCAAGAAACACTTGAAAGTCATGAAAATCTCATTTTTCCCTTTCCTAGTGCCCCTACCATTTGGGGAGATCTATTTCAATGAAAGGATCCAATCATTGACAAGTAGGATTCTCCTTCTCTCAATACCTCTCATAATTGTGATGAACATCTTAAAATCTCTCCTAATAGGGTAGATATTAAGACACAAGAGAATAAGGATGAAATAATTGACAATCGTAAGAGTCAAATTAGACCCTCTCCTAATATCTCTACTATTGGTAAAGAAGATACTTTTATGTTAGAAGATCAAAGCAATAAGAGTCATGAGAATCTTAGTTCCCTCTCCTCCCCTAAGGAATACATTATTGAATAAGAGAATTACATCTTTGATAAGAAAGACAATCCAACCACAATGAATTCATTTTAGAAGAAGCCAACTTTGAATGTAATGAAGATCTAGTTTGTAGTTCTCCCTAAAACTATCCTCCTATGGAGGATATCATGGTGGAAGAAAATTACAACAATAGTGATTTGACTTCCTTAGATGATGGTAAAGAGATGACACTAGATTCCCCTTCATTAGAAGGACATCAAATTGAAACCACTGAGGTTATGAATGTGCAGGTTTCTATTAAATCCCCCTTGACTATTGGACCCCCTAAACACCCTATGGGAGATCCTAAGAATACTATAATTATTTACCCACCCTCACAACAACCAAAAACTCAAAATAAATCCATCCTCATCCTCGAACCACCTAAGAATAATGTTTCATAGCAATCAAATTATAACACTGTTGCTAATACATATAAGACAAGGAACAATCTGCAATAAAGACAAACAACTCAAATATCCCTCCCCCTATCTTACCCGGTCCTCCTTGTTTTCCTTTAAAAAGAAGAAAGAAGTATGATCCTATTGAAAAACTAAAGAATACTCCTGCTAAGATATCCTTATGGGACCTTTTTCAAGTCTCACATATTTACCATAACATGCTTCAAAGTGCTTGATAACAAGTCCCTATCATTCCCAATGTGCAATAAAATGATGTGGTATCCCAAATTCAATTTATAATTTTAGAAAAATTAAACATTACTTTTCGTCAAGATGAGTTACCTTCATTAGAAGAGCGAAAATGAAATGAAGATTTATGTTCCATAGAGAAAAGGACCCTTTTCTTGACATGATATTAATTCATGATTAATTAGACTTAATGAGGCCTTAATCTAGTGTTGTGAGGCATTTTATGCATCCACACTAGGTCTTGGACCCTTGCAAACTAAAAAAAATGCTTTTAATGATTTCTTGTGAAGGTGTTGTGAAGTGTTGTAAGACATTTCTACATTCTTCTAGACTCTATTAATTACAATTCACCCAAAAATCACCTTCTCATGACTAATCAAGTCCTATTTTGAAGTGTTGTAAAGTCTTGTGACAAGCTTTCACATTTTTCTAGGCACATCTTCACTATTTATCCCTTTTTCATGCTTTATTTGGCCGCTTTATGCTCTCATATGCTTAATTAAGTATATTTTTGAGTATTTTCCTAACAAACAACATTAAATGCAACATATTTTCTAACACACATTTTTAGTTCCTAGGTGGGACCGATTCCCCATGGGTAGTGAATGAGTCCCCCTTTGGCCCAAATTCAAAATATTTTAAATTTCCTTTCAGGATTTTATTCAAAATCACTTGATGTTGGTCTGTGATGAGGTATGAATGGGTAACTAAGGCAAAAGTGTGTATAAATATGTGATTTTTACCTCATTTTCACATCTTCTAATTTCTTATCTTTCATAATCTCCTCATCTCTCTGTAATCTATCATTTATCTCAAGTTAGGGCTTTAGCATTGCAAGAAATTAATTTAGCTTCGTAAGAAATTCAAGGAAAGATTCTTCATGTTATGTTGTAGACTTTCAATATCTATCATCATGGCAAGGAAATCCATTCCATTATTGCATGATTCATTCCTTTCTTTCATCATTTTGGTTTAATTACCTAAATGGGGTTTGACCAAGGCAAACCCCATGCATTAACAATCAACATTTCTCTTTCTCTTCTTGTGTGTTTGTAGATTTAGGTCCTTTGGAAGCTTGGAAATAATTGAAGATCAAGTTGCAAGGTTGTTAAAGTCCTCTTTTCATTCAACAAGTCAAAGAATAAAAAAAAAGTCACTTTCAGACCCCAATCTGACAATTTCAAAAGCAAACACTTGTAAGAAGCAAAAGTGTAGATCTCACTCCAAAGAACTTCCTCTTGAATTTTCTGATTACTGTAGGGGGAATAATTTTCAACCCATGGTGAATGAGTCTCATTTGTATGCTTGAAAAGTGATTTTTTTTTCCAGAATTTAGCTCTTGGTTGTCAGAAACCTATTTCCTAGTTTTTTCATCAAAAGCAAGACTGATTCACACTACATGGTGAATCAGTCCTGGTGGCCATTAATAATGACTTATGGAACATTCCAGAGCCTTCTAGCAACAATAATCTTCCTCCAGGTGCACTTTCTTTAGTTTTGTCAAGTTTGTTTTGATTTGTTTAGTTTTCTAGTTCATATTTGCAATCAACACTGTGTTTTCTAGAATCTTGCATTAGATTAGATTACATTAACTTATTTGAATTTGTGAGCATTAAAACACATACATACAAATTTGAAATCAATATCCCATCCATATTTTGAATGTAAACACAAACAGTTTTGGACCCGTCTTTCTCCTTTTAGGTGAAAACCCCTAGAAGTGTTAGAAAGCAAGTAGGTCCCAAAAATCCTTCATTTCATTTTGGTGAACCTACTGTTTGAATTCCCTATTTCTGATTTTGGAGTCCATTAATCATTCTAGAGTTGCTTGTATTGCATTTTCTATTAGTTATCTTGCATTCTAGAGTTTCATCTTTGCATGCGTAAAAGTACATAATAGGTTGCATTTTTGCATCTTTAATCATTGAAAAGTTCTAAACTTCTGCATATTCACTTAGCTCTACATCTTAGCACTCAACATTCATAAAAATTAGTCACAAATTTCTGAAAATTTCACAAATGTCCATACTGGGAATCATTTGCCACCCTGAGTGAATCAGTCCCTTTTGACCCCTGGAACAACGTTTTACAAAACTCAGAAATTTATTTTTAGGCTTTTGTTTGGTGCCTTACCTGTATAGATCAGTTATTTGCATTTCTATAGCATGCATTTCATTAAATCTTGCTTGAATTAGCTCATTTCATGCATTATTTAATTTTCTCTTATTTAATTTACAACATTTCATTTTCAAATTGTAGAAACAATACATTCCTACAATTCTTAATCTTACATTACCGATTAGTGAGAATGGGAATGTAGAAAATCATAACACGCATACTTGTTCTTCTGATACCTCTCCTATTAGTGAAGAAGGTATTTTGATGCAAGAATTCACAAGCCTAGAAAGCCTTGATTGTCCATCTCCTTATTCCCCTTTGGACAACCTTGCACAACAAGAACATTCAATTCTAGACACATTCCTCAACATCACCTTACCAAGTCTTCATGGTCATGCCAATCAATCTTGTTCATCTCCTAATATCCCTACTCGATGTCACGAGAATAGGTTGATATTAGAAGACACCCCTATTCAAAATCATGCCACCCTCGACCTTCCCTTGCGTAATGTCCCTATCCTACGTGAAGATCTATTTGACAACCATAGTGGTTCTTATCTTGATACCTCCTCCACTTGTGATGAAGCTACTTTAGAAACCTCAAACTTGGATGAACATATTACAAGCTCTCCTTGTAGGGTAGATAACATGGGACAAGAGAATGAGCCTATGGAAATTCATCATTCCCCTCCTCATAATCCCATCATTGATCATTCCCCTATTGGAAATGGAGTTATTGTGGAAGAACCAAGCCTTACTTGTAAAGCACATGTGGCTTGTTATTCTCCTAACAATTCTCCTCCTAGGGAGAATATAATGGCCTTAGACTGTGGCAAACAAGTGGTTCTTGATTTCTCACACTTGGAAATAAATCAAACAAACCTACTGAGGATATGAATGCACCAGTGTTCATTCAATCCACTTTGATCAACAAACCACATACATTCCCATAGGAAATCCTCATAATCCTCTCATCCTTTATACACCTTCATTCAGTCTCAAACATCATACCCCTAACTCATCCTTCACACCTAATTTCCATGAATATAATCCTTCCCACAACATTCAAACTATCATCTCACAAAATTCTCATGATTTGAATTTGTTAGATTTTCTATCCTCCTATAACGACAAAGACAAAATCTCGCAATCTATAGAATCTTGCATAGGTATGACAACTATGTATGATTTATTTTTCACCCCAATCACCCAACCATCTTTTCCTCTTGATCAAGAATGTATCTTGTCAAACTTATCCATGATAACTTCATCACCCTCCCTCCAAGAACTTGAAAGTAATGCTATTCCAAGACTTTATTTTGTGCATGTCATAGAGTTCATGGTCATTCCACTAATGAATGTAATGCCTTGAGTTGTAAAATACAAAATTTTTAGGAGTTTGGTATGCTTCCCTATGTGGGGACACCTCATTCCTCTAATTTCTATTGATTTTCAATCTCGTATGCATTGTTTCAGTTCACCTTTGTCCTACACTAAGTGGGGGCAAGGGGTTTGATAGTCTTGTCCTTGTATGTCACTTGTGGTTTCCTCTTTTGACTCGTCATTAACTTTTCATGAATACATAAGAGAAATCTTGGGATGTGGACGACATGCCTTAAGTTGGTTTACCTATGACATACTTCCCCCTTTTCATGACTTAGCTTATCGGAAACATATGACTTGGCATAGGGCTTTTTGAGTAAGCTCTCACATCTTCTTCCTTCTCTTCTACTTTAAAGAATTGCTCGTAGTACAGGTGCTCACAACTACTTTAAAGTTGGGGAATACATCACCATTCACATTTCATTGTGTGATTTTATTTTTCTTGTGATTCCCTCTCTTGGAAGCATTAGGTACAATGTTTGCTAGGATGAGATCTTTTACTTGTCCTCTCTTGGAGACATTGAGCATGATGTTACCTAAGATGAGACTTTGCACAAATTAAGGAAAATCCCTTTAAACAATATTTACATTATTTTACATTAACAATGTCTATAAGTATCCAAATCATTTCATTTTCTTTTGTGGCATCTTGTTAAAGTTATCAATGGCTATAACTTTGATATGGTTGAGTGGGAAGCCCACCTAGCAGCATGACTTTTCCCCATAGCCACTTTTGTGTTTTGTGAGTGCATACCAACTAGCATATGCATCTTACCTTTTTGGGATTTCTCACCCTACAAACAACTAGTTCTATTACCACAGAGTGATTATGTTGGGGCCTTCTCACCCAACAGATGACCGAATTTCTATGGCCTCAGAGTGAGTACACATTTTTCAGCTCGTCTTTCTTCCCATCTTGCCTTTGGATGATTTTCTATCTTGGGGGCTTGACCTACATGTAGATTTCTCTTGAATCTATACTTTAGTGTGAGTTTGAAATAATTTCATCCTCTCACTAAAGTAGGGGCAAAATGTGCCATAGGAAAAAAGGACCCTTTGCTTGACATGAGATTAATTCATGATTAATTAGACTTAATGAGGCCTTAATCTAGTGTTGTGAGGAATTTCATGTATCCACACTAGGTCATGGACCCTTCCAAACTAAATAAAATTCTTTTAATGATGTCTTGTGAAGGTGTTGTGAAGTTTTGTAAGACATTTCTACATTCTTCTAGACTCTATTACTTACAATTCACCCCAAAATCACCTCATCATTAATCAAGTCCTATTTTGAGGTGTTGTAAAGTATTGTAACAAGATTTCATGCTTTTCTAGGCACATCTTCACTATTTATCCATTTTTAATGCTTTATTTGGCCCCTTTATGCTCTCATACGCTTAATTAAGTGTATTTTTAAGTATTGTCCTGACAAACAACATTAAATACAACATATTTTCTGACACACATTTTTAGGTCCTAGGTGGGACCCATTCACCATGGGTTGGGAATGAGTGCCCCTTGGCCCCAAATTCAAAATATTTTAGATTTCCTTTTGGGATTTTATTTAAAATCACTTGATTTCGACCTGTGATGAGGTATGAATGAGTAACTAAGGCACAATTGTGTATAAATATGTAATTTTCAGCTCATTTTCACATCTTCTAATTTCTTACCTTTCATAATATCCTAATCTCTCAATCATCTATCATTTATCTCAAGTTAGGGCTTTCACATTGCAAGACATTAATTTAGTTTCGTAAGACATTCAAGGGAAGATTCATCATGTTATGTTGTATACTTTCAGGATCTATAATCATGGAAAGGTAATCCATTCCATTGTTGCATGTTTCATTCCTTTCTTTCATCATTTTGGTTTAGTTACCTAAATAGGGTTTGACCAAGGCAAACCCCCATGCCTTATCAATCAATATTTCTCTTTCTCTTCTTCTGTGTTTGTGAATTTAGGTTCTTTGGAATTTTGGAAATCATTGAATATCAAGTTTCAAGATTGGTAAAGTCCTCTTTTCATTCAATAATTCAAAGAATCAACAAAAAGTCACTTTCAGACTTGGATCTGACAATATCATAAGTAGACACCTATAGGAAGCATAAGTGCAGATCTAGCTCCACAGAACTTACTCCTAATTTTTTTGATTCTTTTAGGAGGAATAATTCACATCCCATGGCGAAGGAGTCCCATTTGTAGGCCTAAAAAGTGATTTTGTCAGAATTCAGGTCCCGACAATCAGAAACCTGTTTCCTGGACTTTTCATCAGAAGTAGGATTGGTTTTCTATGCATGGTGAATTAGTCCTAGTGGCCATTAATAGTGACTTCCAGAACATTCTAGAACCTTCGAGCAATATTAATCTACCTCTAGGTGCACTCTATTTAGTTTCATCAATTTTTGTTTTCATTTGTTTAGGTTTCTAGTTCATATTTGCAATCAACACTGTGTTTCCCAACATCTTTCATTATATTAGTTTACATTCACTTATTTTAATTTGTGATCATTCAAACTAATCCACACACATTTCACATCAATATCCCATCCATCTTTTGAATGTAAACATAAGCATTTTTGGACCCATCTTTTTCCTTTTAGGTGAAAAACCCTAGAAGTGTTAGAAAGCAATTATGTCCCAAAAATCATTTGTTTCAATTTCAATGTCATAATTTATGTTAATCGAATTGGAATAAAGAGAACTCTTGTTGACAAGGGTTTCGCCTTGAATGTGTGTAGTATGAGCCTTTTGGAAAATATTGACATGGATAAAAGTGGCATTAAACCTGATTCTTTATATATCTAGGGATTTGATAATATAGGAAAACAATCGCTTGGAGTCATAACATTAAATATTAAAATTGGAAAGGTTACCTTACAAACTCTGGTCAATGTTATGCCTCATGATCTTTCATATAATATCCTCTAGGAATCCTAGAAGATAAAATAAAAGTGAGGCATCATAATGAAAAATCATAAACCTAATAGTCATGTGAGAATAGTTATATGTATGATGAGCATAAACATGAAAAAATTATGTAAGTGTTAAGGGAATTATAATAGCCATAGATGATTCATTAATCATTTAATAAATAGGTACTAGTAATATGTGTCATTATAATGTTAGAGGTAATTATGTGATTATAAGAAGCATCTCAAAAAAATATTGGAGTGATATATTTCAACATTTTATTTTTTTTATAAAATATATATAATTACTATGAATTTGGTATCATAATACATCAACACTTAATATATTAATAATGTATAAGCTTAGTAGGCTTAGATGACCATGTAATTAGAATAGAAGATCATGTTAGTACATTCATGTCATCTATTATGTTAAGTAGAACACTATGGAATATATTGGAATATAAAATCATAAAAAGATAATATCAAGATGTTAGTGCCATATTATCAAGATAAGATACTAAATATATTCATGATCATGAGAATTTTGTGGATCATCTTCTAAATATATCATATATATATTATAATAGAGGAAATTGTCATATAAGATATGTCCATAAAGTGGGAGACACAATCAAAATAATGTATTACGTATAAATATATTGGAAGAGCAATGAATGCCTAAATATCAAACAATATGTTGATGTAAGATGGATCACTGTGTAATATATTGTCATCATCTTAATTGTTTGGTCTTTAAATACTTTTAGTTATTGAGATTTTAACACAATATTTTGATGCCACTCTATTGGAAAGTGCTTGATATATGTGGAATTGGAGATGGATTTTTTGTAATTCATTGATGTTGTATTAATGAAAAGGGATCAACCTTTTCTTTCGGAACATATTAATTTTTATTTTGGACCCATATGGATGTATTAACACAAAAAAAATTATTTTATTCTTTATATTTAATATAATAAGGGAATCTTCCTTACTTTGTTATGCATGTGAAATATTTAAAAATAATCCCACCCACTATCTTATAAGATTTTTAAGTTAGATTTCCATTTATAACAAATTAATTATAAATTATATTACAATAGAAAATATGAAGATGAAACTATTACAATCTAATTTAAATAGTAATTACAAGATTTGGGATTTTTTTTCTAAATGAACTAAGTTATAAAATGTATATGAAAAAATAGAGTTGATGCTCTTATAAAATAACTGATGTGATGCTAAAAATAGACAAGTTAAACAATAATTTAGTGTAATTTTATGCTAAACAATTTTATTTTTTTACTTAGGCATTGTTGTACTGAAGAGATGAGCATAGTTGTATGATAAAGGTGGCCACTAGAGTCTAAAAACTATGTCATGTTCAAATTTGTGGAGAGCTACTAGTGATAAGTCTATGCTTAGTCATGGTTATAAAATTTATATTTATGCTCTATGTTTGTGATATCTTAAGTTAAATTTTAGGAAAATGGGAAAAGGGGTGTGCTATTAAGGCTACATCCTTTGTTAGAATCCTTGGTAGTATATTCTAACTCAAAAATAACACTATAGAAATAAATGATTGTTTAGAAACCTAATGGTGATCAACATGTGGTGTACAAAAGAATTATTGATCACACGCATAAATACTAGGGGATGAACTATGCAAGTGTGGTGTGTTTAATAATAAAGGGAAAATAGGGAAATAAAAATTAAAAAAGGGGAATCATAGAGATGGAAATGGATTTGATCTTGTCATGTAAGTGCACCATAGAAAAGAGTACCTCTTGCTTGAAATGGGATTAATTCATGATAAAATGGACTTAATGAGGTCTTAATCTAGTGTTGTGAGGCATTTTATGCAGCCACACTAGGTCTTGGACCCTTGCAAATTGAACAACATGCTTTTAATGATGTCTTGTTAAGGAATTTTACACTTTTCTAGACTTAATGAACCCATTTCTCCCTAATTCAACACTATAAAATGTATTTAATTGCATCTTCAAATCAATCTATAAGGCTTTTGAATTAAACTTGACATTAAAATAGTGTTGTAATATGTCTTGCACATTCACATTGATTTTTGTGCCTTCCTAGGCTATGTGGACCTTATTTTAGTTTTGTAAAATGTAGTTAATCACACTTTCACATTGAATTCTATGTCCCAAGACCTAATTACTCCTTACATCATCACTAATAGACTCCTATTAACCCATATTGTGCAACTCAAGGCCTAAATTGATCAAATAACTGACAAAGATGCAATATAAACCTTATTTCCTTATCTCTTGGCACCCTAGCTATTAAAATGGCCCCATTGGGACCCATTCACCATGGATGGCGAATGAGTCCCATTTGGCTCAATTTTGACCTTTGAGTGGGAAAAAAGTGAAATTCAAGTTTAATATTCTTTCATGTCAACCTTAGGGATCCAATTTTTGGGATATATAAGGTGGATTGCCTATAAAATCATGTCTCTAAACTCATTTTCATATTCATTCTTCATTACTCATTAATGATTCTTCCATCTCAAGTCAAACAACCTAGGGTTTCATCATTTCAAGGAATTGAGAGACCAATTTTTAGACATTCAAGGGAAATTTCTTCATGTTTTGTTGTATAATTTCATGATAAAACATCATGGCAAGGTAATAAAATCCATTATTTCAAACCCTCATGCCCTAACATTCAACATCTCTTCTTCTTGTCTTGCGTTTTTATAGATTTGTGTCTCTTGGAAGCTTGTAAATCATTTAAAATTTAGTTTCAAGGTTGATCAAGTCTTCTCTTCATTTTTCAAGTTAAAATATCAACAAAAAGTCACTTTCAGACCTGTAAATTAGAGTTTCAGAAGCGAACACCCGTAGAAAGCTAAAGTGTAGACCAAAAACTCTAGAATCCACTTTTGAACATTTAGAATCAAAAGTGGAATCATTCACCATGAGTGGTGAATGAGTCCCACTTCAAGGTCAATTTTGAGTTTTTTGCATTTTTAGATACCCTTTTCTTAAAAATAGGTCTCGGTTTAGTTTTCCAGAAGTTGGACTGATTCACCCAAAATGGTGAATGAGTCCCACCAAGCCTGAAAATTAGCATCAATAGCATTTCAAATGTCATTTCCAGTCTTCATCCACATTCAAGGTACACACTTTCAGTTCGGTTCATTTTTGTTAAGTTTTGCATTCATTTCTAGTGCATTTTTGCATAACACAATGTGTTTTTAAATATCACTTGTTTCTTAGGTTTTGCATTCATAATCAATCAATTTCATCATCTAATTACATTTAGATCATTTCATTTATTCTTAACTCCATCATACATATCCTAGTTTGAGTGAGCCTATCTAGATCTTTTGTGTGGGGTTTATCTCTCTCCTTTTAGGTGAAACATCCTAAGAGTGGAAGAGTAGCCTATAAGCCCTACCCAAAAATCTCTGCTTCTATAAATTTATGGATTAAAAGATTAGAGGATAAAATCATGTATACGATTTCTGATAGAGGATAGAAAAGAATAGGATGAGAGAGTGAATTTGAAGTGAAGGAAATAATAAATAATTCATTGGTGTGGTTGATCTAGGGGCTTCAAAAACCTTAGCCCTTAGATTTCTTTCTTATTGCCTTGATTTTTAATGGAGTCTCATTTATCACTTATAAATGGAAAGTGTATGGATTGCTTACTAGATTTTTTATATTTAAATGGTGACCTTTAAAATAGAGGGTGATATTTGTATAGTGAATTTCAAATAAAACAACCATTAGAAATGTAATAAGGACTAGGAGCTATAGTGTACCCCTTCTTGTTAGAGAATAATGTTATTAGTAGTCATACCCTTATAAAATTTATATATTGTTCTAATATAATGTTATAAAAATTCATGTTATAAAGCATATACGATTTAATAATTAATAATCTAATAGCTATTAAATTACTAATTATTTAGGAATGGTTGCTTCAAATAGGTGTCACTAATATTCCTTAAGGTATTTTTCCACCCTCTCTCATATATTTAAGGAGGTTCTCTCTCATTTGAGAGTAGGTTATTTTGGAGATTTATAATGAATGATATCACTATGCACAAAAGGTATTATTGGTCATGTGGAAGTATGTAAAAGAGTGTCCCCAAGTTCAATCTATTTTCTAGTAGACTATTCTTTTTATGTGTTTTAATAAAATTATTCTTTCATAATAAAAATGTTTTCTTGTTTATATCTTGTGTAATGTGTCAAATCTATGCTTGTATAATTGTCATTTTATTTATTGTATATTTTATATACAACTATTGGAATACTAAGATCCTCATTTCTAACATTTCCTCTTGGACATTGGGAGCTAAATTAGTACACATTTTTTGATGATTCAATATTTCTTTGTATATAAAGAAATTCATTTGTACATTAAGGATTATCATGAGATATTTTGAATAAACTAAGAATTTGCAAGTAGTGTTGCTTGGAATATCTAGATCACTTTAAAATTTACATCTAGATCACTTGCATTCTTTCTCATCTACCAACAATTTGCTAAGGTGAAAAACTCATTCATTCAATGGGATTGATTGAAATAAGTGTGACACTAATAATTGAACAATCTCCTTAAGGTATTTATAAATATTACAAGTCCTTACATGTTTGTAAGGAGCAAGTATAAAAGTGAATAAGATCCCAAAATTATACATTTTTCCTAGCTCAATATCCTACACTAGTGATCAAATCCATGTGGCGTGAGATTGATCCTATGTCATAAAATTGATTGAACAAGATCAAGCTATATAGAGAGCTAAAGAATAATCTACACCCCAACATCATTAACTTCTTATAATACGATGAATCAATTCTATGAATAATTGAGAATTATAATACATCTTTGTTTTGAGATATTAATAATACATTTAAAGGTTCACATTTTATTTTTAATATTCACTTATTCCAATTATTTATTCTTAATTATTAGCAATTGATCTAAATCAATTTATTCATATTCGTATCTATTAAATTAATTAACTAGATTAACATAACAAAAGAGTAAGTTTCCCTTTATAGAAATAGGGGACACTATAAAACACAATGCAAGATGAAATCAAACCTAAATAAATGATTAGTGGAAGATTTCAAATTGGAGGTAAATATAATATATTGATGTCTTCATTACAACCCTTGAGAGAATTCTATTTCAAACTATTTCATGTTCTCTAAAGTATAAAATGTGAATTTACCATAGCATTAGGCTCCATAATTACAATTTTTAAATTAAAAAAATGAGATTTGACAAAAGTTAAACATATTTGCTATGAATTGATTTGGATTAATTTCTCTTAAACATGTCATGACCAATCCATTAGATTCATAGTTTTATTTTCAGTGTTCATTTATTACAATTATCTATTCTTAATTAATATTAACAAATTTAAATTAATTTAATCTTATTTGTATGCATTCATTTAATTAATCTATATTAACATACAAAAAGAGTAATTTTCCTTTTACAAAATAGATGATACTATTCAACACAATGAAAGATAAGATATTATTAAACACAATGAAAGATGAAATCAGATTGAATGAATGATTAGTGGAAAATTTTAAATTGGAGGTATATATATGTTGTATCGATATCTTCCTTGAAACTCTTAATAAAATCATATTTCAAACTTTTTCATATTCTCCAAAGTATAAAATGTGCCATAGAACTGAAAGCGGCTTCATGATTACAATTTTACAAATAAAAATAAAAAAAAACTTTTGACAAAAATAAAGCATATTTTGGATTAATTTATCTAGTGCGGATAACGACGAATCCATTTAATTCAAGCTCGAATTCATATTTGTATGGGAAAGAAGGGAAAGCTTGCAACGAAAATCAGCGAGTGGACTAATTGAAATGAATACGAAGTCCTACAATGACTGGCAGATATTGTCTAGAGTAATAGTCTAGATATAACTACAATGTTGAATAGCAAGTAAACACGACAGATCATATTAGAAAACAAAGAACGAGTAATTTAATTCAACACAGTAGAAATCCCCACAATGAGCGACTCCTGCTCTAAGCAGAAACTCCACGCGGCCGGGTCGTATTCAGTGGTCAGAATTCCTGCGTGTTCGAAATGTGTGTCGTACACGACACGGCGAGGAAATGTGTCAGCCGAGGCGGCTGCTGAACAATTTCCATTTGATCCGGCAGAGAGCTATATAAGGACCCCAATCCCTCCAACATAAGCATATAATTCATTCCAAGCCATGGAGAGTAGCGGAATTAGAGCGGCCTCAATTGCCTTTGTACTTGCTCTGCTCTGTAGGGGAGGATCTGCGGGAAGCATAAGCGTATACTGGGGCCAAAATGGAGGCGAAGCCTCTCTTGCCGACACCTGCTCAAGCGGCAACTTTGCATTTGTGATGCTCTCGTTTCTGACCACGTTTGGCAACGGACAGACACCGGTGCTCAACCTGGCAGGCCACTGTGATCCCGCCTCGGGAACGTGCAAATCGCTCAGTGCCGATATTACCTCCTGCCAGTCCAGCGGCGTAAAGGTGTTTCTCTCCTTGGGCGGCGCATCGGGAAGCTATTCGATTGTCTCCGCAGATGACGCGCAAAACGTGGCCACCTATCTGTGGAACAACTATCTCGGAGGGCAGTCAGACTCCAGGCCTCTCGGAGACGCCGTTCTAGACGGCATTGACTTCGATATCGAAGCCACGACGGAGCACTGGGAGGATCTGACCAAGGCCGTGTCCGCTCTGAGCACCTCCTCGAAGAAGGTCTATCTCAGCGCCGCGCCGCAGTGCCCCTATCCCGACGCCTCGCTTGGAACGGCCCTACAGACGGGTCTGTTCGACTACGTTTGGATCCAATTTTACAACAACGCCGCCTGCCAGTATGCTGATGGGGATGCTTCTAATCTGGTGAATTCGTGGAACCAGTGGACCACGTCTGTTACTACCGTTCAAGCACAGGGCTTCTTCCTGGGCCTTCCCGCTTCCTCTGAAGCTGCTGGCAGTGGCTTCATTCCTGCAGATACACTCATCTCCAACGTGCTGCCTCAGATCAAGACATCCTCCAAATATGGAGGAGTTATGTTGTGGTCCAAGTACTACGACGAGCAAACCAATTATAGCTCAGCCATTAAAGGTTCTGTCTGATAAAATTTATTTCAATTCCTACGCCTAGCCTACCAAATAATAATGAGGCCATCAATGTAGTAACGTTTAAAATAACACTTGAGCTTTAGGTGATGCTCATCCTGATTTTCTTCAAATCTCTGAAAGCTTTTAAATTCTCGATGACAGTAGCATGCAAAATTTGGTTTCTCGTTTAAATATTATGATTTTGCTTACGAATGTTTCTCTCCTTTCACATCTGCTAACAATTTCGTTACTCCAGTGACCAGAATATGGAGTACAATGTATTACTCTGAACACAAGATTTATTAGATTAATTCAAAATTATACATTTAGTCTTTGTTTTTCAATAGTTCATCAGATTCAAAATCAATCAGAGGGGAATAAAAGATTGGATGAAAAAATGAATTTGTAGTGAAGGAAATAATAAATAGTATATGGTTATGATGGCTCTAGGGGCTTCAAAACCTTATTCCTTAGATCTCTAGTTTGGTTCCTTGCCATGTAATAGAGTCTCATTTATCACTTACAAATGGAGAGAGTATGAATTGTTTACTAAATTTTCTAGTTTAACAATAACCTTTAAAATGGAGAGGGAAACATTTATAGTTAGTTTCTAGAAAGGTAACCATTAAAAATATGATATTATTAATCACATTAAAAAATAAAATAGGTTTAAATGAATGGTTCAAAGCAAATTTTAAATTGAAAATATATGGTGTACTAGTGTCTTTCTTGAAACTTTTATAAAATTATATTTCAATCTTTGTCATAATCTCTATAGTACAAAATGTGAATTTACCATATCACTTAAGCTTTAAACCTTCATGATTACAATTTTTATAATTCAAAACTGAAATTTGACTGAAACTAGGTATATCTAATATGAATCGGTTTGGATTAACTTATCTTGTGCATGTCATGATTAATACCTTGAATTCAAGGCCAAATTCAAATTGGTATCGAGGAAAGAAAAGAAATCTTACAACAAAAATCACCGAATGTTCTATTTGAAATGAATACAATCTGCTCACAATGACTGGCAAATACTGTGCTTAGAGTCCAGTCTATATGAACGTTGAATAGCAAGTAAACACGACAGATCACGATAAGAAAAGAGAAGAAAAAGGGAGTAATTTAATTCCACACATAAGAAATCCTCGCAATGAGAACTGCTGCTGTAAACAGAAATTCTACGCAACAAGTATTCCTGCACAATAACGTTTAAAATGTGTGTCTTAACGGAGGCCTTCAATGTAGTAACGTTTAAAAAACACTTGAGCTTGGGTAACGGTCATCCCGTTTTTCTTCAATTGTTTGAAAGCTTCTAGATTCTCGATGACAGTGATGCAAAAGTTGGTTTATCATGTAAATTGTTGAAAACCATATCCTATCAAAAGTTGGTCTGTCGTTGACAAAGATGAGCACAAACCTAGTCACCTTAGGCAGGTAGGTTATGAATAGCATTCTTTTTTTCCTAAATTTTTGAATAGTGATTTAGAACTCGATGGAAATAATTGGATTACATACGTATTGGTATATTATATTTATTTTTACGGATTGAAGTAGATTATAATTCAATGATAAATATATATCTAAATTATAAGTTCAAATTATTACGAGTATAATATTTAATTTAATATATTCATTCCGTTAATATTTTTAAATGTGTTTGTATGTAATGTTTGAGGTTTGATTTAGTTGATCAATTGATCAAGGAACTAATTTATTATAGTTTTTTCATCATCCTTTTTTTTAATAATTTTTAAAATATTTTTTCTATTATAGTATTAGTTTGAACCTTGTCTATGTGTTGTTAGGAAAGGTGCCTCAACCTTACTCAAAATATTGATTATATGATAATGTAGTTTTTAGACTGAAATATTAAAAACTTAATTTTTGAGTTATAAACTCCATTTTTAGAAAAGAAAAAATTTGGAGTTGTTTGGTATCACTTTTATGATTCATGTTTGTAGATTATTTTTATCTCTCTATAATTTGGAAAATAAAGAGCTCCAATAACCTCTCAAATAAAAAAATATGGCCTTTGAAATTTAGGCCTTTAGTATTAAAAATATTAAAAAAAATATTGGGCATTAATAAAAGCTATAAGAGGAAGTTACTTTTTATAAGAAAACAATATACCATGCAA
The DNA here is from genome assembly GCA_007258455.2 of Sequoia sempervirens. NCBI lineage: Eukaryota > Viridiplantae > Streptophyta > Pinopsida > Cupressales > Cupressaceae > Sequoia > Sequoia sempervirens. Next base: position 986,303,141 of record VDFB02281492.1, read on the forward strand.
AGATTTTTTATTTTTATTTTTAGTTTTGAAAATAGACAATATATAGTGAAAGGTGAATGCCTCATGAAAACATAAGAACTTAAATGAAATAAATGATGTGGAAGTTCAAGGAGGTGCCTACATGAATAAGTAGAAATTTAAGAAAAAAAGGAAAATGGAGAAGATAGAAATAAGATCCTAGGATGAAATAAATTATGTGGATATAGGTAGGCACATATGGAAAGATACAAGCACATTAAAAAGCTAGGTTCATGTATCTTAAGGGAGACATGCATATTTACAATGAGCGGGAATGTGTTGTATGTCTATAGTTAGGAAATCAAGATTTTAATAAATAAATATATAAATAGATAGTGATAAGATGGAAGTAGGCTACTGAATAGAAAATACATGAATTAAATAATGAAAAGATGGAAAGTAGGTGCCTAAATAGGGTATTTAGTTGAAGTGATATATATGCACTTTGCTTTAAAAGGATGAAACTGTAATGGCATGAATTTGCACCCCTAGGTAAATTCCACATTTACATTACCCTCTACCTTACATAATTAAATCCGATGATACAATCCCGACACTTGTCACCTTTCCCTGTCCACTTGGAAACTTATTTGTGTGATGGTGGAGGAATTTCTACTTTGGACACTAGTTCAATGTGTGGATTTCTGCATGATGCGCTTTTGTCCTAACAAGATTCTTCCACATGGAATCCATAGAGGCATTACACTCCTCCATTCGATGCAAAGTGTAACATTTGTTGCTCCCTTGACCGACTTCAAATGGGATTTTTTTTCTTACTTTAAAATTGGCTATTCTTCTATTCATTCAGGCTTCTTGACAACTTCTTGATTAAATTTACTCTACACACTCACTTTCAGCTCCTTCAAGTTGCATCACCACCTCCATTGTAGCTAGAAGCTACTATTTTGTTGGCTCCTCCTCTTCGTTGTTGTGACAACGTTGGATTTGGAGAGCTTGGAAGATCGCTCCTTCCTCTATTTTCCTTTAGAGCATGTGGTTGAGAAGGTGATATCCATCATTTTCATTCACCTTTGCATCATCCTGTTTGTATTGTAGCATATTATTGTTTGTGTATTTCTTGGTATTTCCATTTCTATACTCTCTTTATCATATTTATATATAGTTGTTGCTATCTTGCTATCTATGGAAGTGGAAACACCAAAGCAGGGGACTGACTGAGGCAGTCCTCTATACACAACCACAACATTTTCTCATTCTTGTGTGTGTAGGATATTTATCAAGTGAAGCTAGTGAAGATCTCAACTTGTATATTCAAAGGTCTTTCTCTATCACCCTCCTTTCATTAATTCTAGTTTAGTGTTATAGTAGTATTCTTCTTGTTGTATTGTTGCTTTTGCACCTTTTTTCTTTTGTCATAGCATAAAACTCTATTAATCAATTTGTTAGCTTGTCCCCTAGTGTTTTTCTTTGTTCCTCACACTCTCTATTCATACGGATGTCAACGCCCCACTAAGATGTTAGAGTATTGCACTAGATTCAATGTCGTACGATGCCATCCTCAGGAATTGAGCTGTCTAAGTCACAAATTAAACTTTGGGAATCAACTTGTTTGACCTCCTAGGAAACATTCAGGTTAGCAGAAGGATAGTAGCAGGGAGATTGCTTTTCCATTTCAACCTAAATCATTTAAACTTTCCAATCATTTAGAAAATCTTGAGGTAGATCAGGTCAGCTTGTTGCTTAGGACCCTCTCATGACCCAGTGTTTCAGAGTAGTTGGTCCCCCTCCTCTACATTTTGGTGAGCCCAAAATGAACTATTTTGGTTTCATTTTTGTAGTGTTGAAGGAAGCTTCTCACCTATTCTAGGTGTGTTGGAAGCTTATGAGTTGCAAGGTGCATAGCCTTGCAACCCAACCTATGACCCCTAGCAGTGTAGTTAGAAGGATCTCTAGACATTGTGAAGTGAAATCTAGATAGGTCACTATTTGATTGCTAAACCTTTGGGGTATCTTGAGGAAGTCCTTTCTAAGTATGTAAACATGGCTTCTTTTATGCATCTCCCTATTCCTTCTACTTAGCCTATGAATGGATCACCTGCTATAAATTTTACATCACATGACCTACCTATGAACATGAATAGAGAGCCTTCTCCTCTGTACATTCCCACTCGTATCAAAAAGAACATCGTGATTGGTGTTGTTGTTGATCCTATGTGCCATGTGAATGTTATAATAGATGAGATTCTATTCATAAATTTCCTACACAAGGATGAGTATAATGAATCAAAGAACACAATATGTAGACACAATGGACTCTTGGTCCCTCCAATCGATTCCATCACTCTCTCAATCTTGGTAGGACCCAAGACTATAAATTCTCCTTTCAATATCATCCTGAAGTTATACTTGTTTAGAGGTGAAACTAGGCATCCCATGGTTGGTTTCCATGAGCATAGTCACTTTAGTAATTCATAAGTGTTTGAATTTTTCTCATTAAGGCTTGATGCACATTGTGCACGACACTGGATATTAAAATTTGGTGTCGCCTGGGGGCTGCTCGCTAGATCATTTTTGTCCTACCTTGGTCGATCTGCTTCCTCTAAGAATGGATTTGTTGTATTGCACCTATGTTAAATACAATAATGGGGGGCATAATGTCGAAGGTGACCTACCCTATCTCCCTATTGGAGCAAAAAAAATCACATTCGTTGTCCTGAACACCTCCATTTTTACTCATCCTCCCACATCCACCATATAGTCCATCTCCATTTCATAATAATTCACATTAATATAAAGTACCAAATTAAGGCCCTTGATCATTACATTAAAGCACTTGAAGCCCCTACTTGAAATGTTCTAGTAGTTCATAACATGTTGCCAAGACAATGCCATATCGGCGAGAGTTTCACCATAGTCTCTTTGACACTCAAGCAAAAAAGTATTAGTGAGACACAGAAATATCGAACAAACATTGGATGAGGTCTCATTGACATCCTAACAACAATATGTCAATACATAAAGACATCGAGAAGATATTATCCAAAGCCTCCTCGATAGTCTCGCAGGAGTTATTGATGAGACCAAGGGACGTCGGAGAGAGGTGACCATGGGTTTCCTCGACATTGAAAATTCATGTAGAAATCATCAACAACCATTACCACCGAGGGAAGAGATGAAGACATGTCGAGGAGACATAAGCTTGTCGATAAGAGAAATCCACCAGTCTCATCGACAAAAAATAAAACCATCAAGGAGAAAACTGAGAAGTAAATATTGAAGAGACATGGCAATATTGATGAGAGAAACCAGAATGTCTCTTAGAAATTTCTCAAAGGATGGCCTAAGATATCAAAGAGAGATATAGACGTTATGAACAAATTTTCATTGATAAAATATGAAATAATTGTCACCAAATTGATTTGATGGTTTAAGTCATCAAAGAGACAACTACCATTAATACACAAGTTGATATGAAGGGTGGTGTGAGTGCCATTTATGAACTAGAGCTAGCTCAAATATGCCTAAATTTTGATAAATATGTTCTTTGAGAAATAAAAAATTATTGCACACTATGGCTAAGCAACTAGAGGACGAATTTGGATGAAAATCAAGCACCTGAGAAATTCTGACATTCACTCAAGTAAGTACACCTTGGCTCAATTCAACATAAATTTTTAAGTATAGCTTGAAGTACAACATTATTGGGGTTAGAATGGATAAAACCCCAGAAAAGACATGAGAAAAAAGGAAAAAAATTGAAAGTAAACCTCTCAGTCAAGACTTAATAGATCAGTGTCCTAGGTCTATGCCTAAAGCACAAAGAATTACTTAGCTAAACCCATCATGTGAGACCCTAGAAGATAAGCATAAGAACTTGGGAGATATATGGACTCCACATAGAGGCTACGATTTGTTCATATATCATTATAGAAATAAATACATATATAGTCTAGTCTCAAAACCATGTAATTTGAATTTAAGGAAATTGGTAATGGCAAATGTTTTTGTGAACATAGAATTAATTAGAGCACTGGAAAAGAATTATAATCCAAAAAAGAGGCCAATTCATTTGCATGATAGGTCATAGTTTATGATAATAACAAGGGATTATATTTGTATGGTTTCCCAATTAAACACTTCTTTGAAAATGAAATTGTGGTTAAGAGATTTGTTGGAGGAGTATCACTCTATGGACATGAGCCACAAGAGGTGGAAACTACCTCTACACAGACCCAAAGGTCTAGGAAACCAACCTATGAGGTTTTCTAGCAATGAAAAACTCCCATTTTTTGTAGAATTGTTTGAAGAATGTTATCAGTACACATAATTTTCAACTGGCCAAGTATTGGGAATTGAGGCCCCTACTAATATGACTATATCTCCCATGGTTTTGGCCGTGAACATTCAAATTCAAGATTCCAGGCCCTACGATTATGCAAAGTACCTATCAGAGGCCATTAATAGTGCTCTAAATGCTATTAAGAATAATAGTGAAGCTATCAATTTCAAGTATTACTCACTTTGTATGCATATGATACTGTATGAGGGCCAAGTGATGGGAATTTAGGGTGAAGAATTAACAGTGAAAGATCTGGATAGTGATGGTAATTCAAGGCTAGTGTAAATGTGGACATCAATCTAGGATAGTAGATGTGGGAGATCCCACTACCTGTACTTTGAGGAGCATTTTTTCAAAACCTTTGCATAAATTGCTTGGATATAAGTGTGACTATAATCTATCCCCATAAGTACATAGGTTTCTCTGGCCAAAGGAGAAAGGCCATGATGGAAAGGAAAACCACAATTGTGAAGATTGGTATTTGTTTGCAGATTGTACTATCATTAGGGTGTATGGATTTGAGGAAGAAACATATTTGCTACCTAGGACCGTGCCAGATAGAGTTACTTATCTTGAGATTATAAGATAATTTTCTTATTCAGCCTTCATGAATTTGAAAAGCTATGGAAGGAAGACCTTCATTCCTTCTACCTTATGCTTTGGTGATTTCAACATTATTACTGATTCAAGGTATGAATTGGTTGGAAGCAAGTTAAATTATTATGGCTTTCTGATTGGAAATAAAAGGAAGAATTTTGATCCTAAGAACTTTATAAGTGATGCCAAAATTTCTCAAAAACTGAAAGGATATGAGCATAAGTTTGATGTTGATGATGTTATTAGAAATTGTAAGGATAGTCAAGCAATCATGAGAGAAAATTCATACAATAGGATTTTCATGGCTAAGGACTAGAGATTGAAGACAAACCCATCTTATGTAGAATCTTTTTATAAAATTTAGGACCCCATCGAGAGAGTTGAACAACTATTTCTGCATGAAGAGATAATAAAGCATGTACCTATGGTGGCATTTGAGAGAATAATAAATGTTGGCTCTTGGATGCAAGCAAAAAATGTAACACCACTAGGCCACTTGTCACCTCAACCTACTCTAGAGGTAAGCTTTTCAGTTAATACCCCAATCATGGTTGAAGATGATGCTGAAGAGGGAGATGAAGTCACACAGATCAATGCTCCTACCATTCCCCCATATGAAATTCCACTAGAAAGGAGTGCAATAAACTTTGAAGCTTCTGATGAGCTATCTAATGGTGTGAGGAATCGAGCCAGTCAAGAGTTCATTGCAAATGATTCCTTTGTATAGAATCCTAAATTTAAAACTTTCATATATGAATATAAAGAAAAGGTGGTAAGGGAAAGGTTGAAGGACATTGACCTTGAGAAGGAAAAATATTCTTTAAAATAACTTCAACATGAAATTGATAGAGAGATGAAACATATGACTGCTGAGAGAGGAAGAGCATTATTGAAAGAGGATGGGGTTATGCTCCTTCTAGGATGGGATATCAACTCAACCATTGTATTTGATAGTTTTCTGAAGAGAAAAAATAAAACCTTGCACTTAATGGATGAAGCTAGTGACAAGATCTACACTGGATCAAGATTTAATCTTGATAATACTACTTTGAAAATATGGGCACTCTATCCATCGGGAAAAAATCCTTCCCTAGTTGATCATGATCATATTTTTGGACATCTTTTGGTGCAAAGAGTAGGAGAAACATATCCCATGGAGACTGCTAATTTGAATGTGAATGTAGCCAAGTTCACAAAGGCTCAAATTTAGAAACTAGTAAGGGATAACAAGGGACAGATAGAGGAAAATGAAAGGTTGAAAGAAGAGTTGATCATTTATAGGGATAGGATGCCTTCTTCTTTAGGGCTCTATTCTCCATTGGTTGAACATGAAAGGAAAGTGCTTGAAACTATGTCAAAAACTACATATTGGAAATGAGCACATGAAAAAGTGCAAAGGAATAGGAAGAGTTAAAAGGAAAACTCAAAACCACTACCTTTGAGATGGCATTAGAAATAGTCTACATGAGATTCAAAGACATGTACAAACATGCTGAACAAGTTTGGAAAATTCATGATAAAACATATGCAACATTATTGGAACACACTAGATTGAGTGATATGATGAAGGAGGTAGAGTCTCAGATCATTGCAAAGAAAGAAGATAACTCTGCTATGCTACAGGTATACCAAGAACTCATGAAGGCTCATAAGGCCTTCCACAGTATCCTAACACAAGAGTTGAGTGATTTCAACCAGCCACTGAGTAAGTCTTTACCCAATTTCTTTGAAGAAGCAAAATTGAAATATTAGGATGTTGGTGTAATTAATATTTAATTACACTTTGCATAAGTTTAATTAGGCATATTTAATTCCTAAGTTATAAGTTTTCATCTTTATCTTATTTGAGCTATCTTGTTGCTCAAGATAAGATTAGGTTTATGCATCTTTGGTTTTATAAAGAAAATTATCTCTTGTAATATTTTGTACTTCGAATATATCAATTTGCACATCTTTTGCAAATCTCTGCTTTTTCATTTTTCTCTTCTGTGGAAGGTGATTTTTTTGGTTTGCAATCAGATCTTGGTTTCTAACATGGTATCAGAGACTCGTTTGTAGCCCCTTCTCATCTTTTTCAGAGGAATACATTGCAGAGCTAGTTCGGGCTCCCTCGAGGGTTTCATTCCTTGAGCATATTTATGTGGCATCTTGGATCAGATCGAGGTTTTCCATTGGATTCAGAGTGCTAAAAAAAGTCAGAAATGACTTTTATTTCATTTATTTTGGTCACTGTTTGCCAGATCTGCGAGGGTTTCAAGCTCGATGATTTTTCTGATAGATCTGGGAGTCGCCTGATTTTCGGAGCACTTTAGGCCCAAACAGACCTCGCCGTTGGATTCACAGTGCCTAAAAACCCCTATTTTGATATAAAATTTGTCTGATTTGGACACAATCATCCGGAGAGGCAAAATTGTTTTGCCCAAGAGTCGTACGGCCTCTAGGCATAGTTTTCGAGGCACAAATATTGAAAAAAAATCAAAAAATAATATTAAAAAATAAAAAAAGGGGTTAATTTTTTGCGCGGCCAGTTATATTGGAGGCCGCCACCCTCCCGCCACCCGGCAGCCACCGCTTTGCCACTGGGCGGCCACACGACCTCCACCACTGCGCCGCTCCCCCAGCTACACCATCGCTGGCCCACCTCCACCTGCTTGAGCTACCCGTCTGCTACTCCCATTTCAGCCCCCATGGGCCTTAGCTCCCAGCCGCAGGTCCTATCCGCGACTAGGCCCCGAGCGGTAGCCCTCGTGGGCTTAAAACAGACCAAGCGGTCCTTTGGAGGACCATGGGCTCTGCCAAGCCCCTTTCAACAATGCTCCAGCCCCTACAGTGGTCACGTGGGTGACCAAGGGCCATGCCCAGCACCTAGGCCGCTAGCCCCCTAGTCTACCCAGGTGACCAGGGCCCTTATTTTTTTAGCCCCTGAGGGCTTCTAGGGGCCAAATCAGACTTTTTTGGAGCACTTTCACGGAAACGGGTGTAACTTGGGCATATGATGTCCTTTTTTTGCTAACGAGATATCGTCGGAAAGCTGTTTTGACGTTGTATGCAATGGTATAGGTTTGGATTTTTTTATTTTCTTTTTTGATGTCTTTTTCAGCCTCGAAAGTCAGATGTTTCTATTTTCACTTTGGGAGGCATATCTTTTGACTTGCTTATTTGTTTTTCACAATTTTCATGTCGTTGGAAAGCTGGTTTCGGGCTCTATGCAAATCTGAGGTAATTTATAGAGGACTCATACCTTATTTTATGCATGCATTCATTTTTATTTCGTGCACTAGGTTTGCATTTTCGCTTATGTTTCTGTAGTTTTGCATTCTCTCCTTCTACAATCATTGGGTATTGTAATAATGAATTGATATAAAGTTCCATTAGGGGGGGTTCTTGCATCCATTCTTCGTATTGGTGACA